>JARHVA010003185.1:1170000-1460000 GCA_037957365.1 Torreya grandis
AGGATATACTGAATCTGATGCAAGAATCCACCATGACATAACATATCACCTCAACTATCCAAGGTACTTACATCACAACCATTGTAAAACAAAACCAATATTAACAACCATTAGTCCAAGTGATATCAAAAACATGCTAAAGTAATCCATAATCTAGTATCTGTAAGGGGCCATAAGGTCGGTTCATGACAAACTTACCATGGATGCACTCAATATGGAGGGGGATCAATAATATACAAGCCATTAGTTTAAATGATGTACTAGTTATATATAATATCATTTTTAAACTTTTACAAAAGGATAAACATTATAACATTTTCATTTTAGATGATGTTATAAGGAAGTTAATGCTTAACATAAGCATATATAATTTGGGAATAATAAAATTCCAATGAAGCTTGTAGAGTGTGGATATTATAACATTTTAGAATGTATAAAATATGGGTTTTATGAAGTGATAACCAACATGAAAATTATGGATAATAATGAGAAACTATATACATAAGATATTTTACAACTTATATGTGTTTTATGATAGTTATTTCTTTTAAAGTAATAAATGGATTTAGGTATTGTTTAAATCTCTATGGATTTCTTTGTTGATGCCCTCATTTATTTTTATAAAATTCAAAATTCATTTAATACTCTATGATATTTATACTAATCCAATTAATATTATTTATTCATTAATTTATGAATAAGATTGAACTTGTTTTTTGGAAAAGGTATTTTTTTAAGTTATTCATAGCTGAGTACTACCATGTTTTGAGAAGTATAAGGTATAATAGTACTAGTTGCACCTAGTTTTCAAGGGGTGAGGTTTATATTTTTAGTCTTGTTTCCTTAAAATTTATGTCACCTCATTGGATTACATGTAAAATTTAAACTCTTTTTTGTTTTCATCTTATGACTCTAAATACTTCTCGAGAGTATGGAAATCTGGTTGAAAAAATGTTACTAAAAGAGCAAGACTTTTTTAGATTAAGTAGCACAAGTTTGTATTGGTAGGATTATTGTTGTATTTTTATAGTTTTTTATTTAAGGAGGAATTGGGAATACTATATTTCTCTTGAAAATTTATGATTTTGGATTGTAACATAACACTTTATGTCTAGACTTATTATCCCCCAAATACATTATTGTTATTTCATTTTTATTTTATGGTATGACTAAACTTTTTACTTGTACCTTATGGGAAATAATGATTAATATTTTAGTCCTAATATCCTATATCTATAAGTAATAGGATTGGATAAATTATAGGAAGGTATAACTTATTAGTTGGTTTGGATATGTGCATCATGCTCTAAAATTCATGGGTTGATATCTTGGTTGAGTTCTATTATGAGTCTTTATTTAAAGTATATCATAAATCATGGTTGATATTATTAATTTTTTCTCTTGGTTAAATTTTCAAGCATTAGATGAATAACCTTCAATCCTTATCATGGTGTAATATATTTGTATTACTTTAGTCTTTGGTTGCTCAAACCTTAGCACACTCAAGGGAAATTTGCCTTCAATAAAATTATTGGACATATTCAACTCATTCAAAATCTTCAATTTCCTAATCTCATAAATTACTTTACCACTTATCCAACTACTAAATATATCCAGATCCTTAAGCATAATCAAATTATGAAGAGGGGGATGAATGCATATATATAAAAATTTACAACTCAAATATATATAACTTGTAAATTAGCAAAGCTACCAACCTATATTGGGATTGATCCTATCATTGAATTATGTGAGAGCCTTGAGTCATAAATATTTATTAAGTTTCCAATAGAATAATGGATTAATATAGAGATATTATTCTTTTACAATTAGAGAAAATTTAGAGAATGGAGATTATTGAGCTTCGTAGGTATACTTCCAAAAATCCTATTATTGTTGAGATGAATAATATTTAATTTTTTATAATTTCCAATTTCAAATGGAATTTATCCCTAAAATTTATTGAATTAGAGATTAAGATCTCCAAGCTTATGAAAATCACCAAACCATGCATGAATATGTCAAGAAAATGGTTGTTATTGAGATCAAATGATGTAATTCCTTACATTTTTCAAGATATTTAGGAAGCCCACCTTTGATCTTATTAAAATATAAGTGTAAGAGATTAATACCCTACATATGAATAATCTCCGTAAGGATTCATCCATTCAACTAATTCCCACCTAAGTGGAAATGATAAAAAAGAAGTTTAAGTTTCATATTTGGGATAATATTTTCCCTATGAATCTATTTTTTGTCAAATCTAATGTGATAGGAAAGCTTTAATTAGAGAGAATAATCACACTTACATTCATTCTATTTATTTTTTTGAGAGATTCACTTTGATAAGGTTTTTAAAATGCATGAAGTCCATAAGAAGAGGTATTCTAAGGGAGTTATTGTACATGATAATAATTTTAAAACTTTTGAGAAATCCAAAAGTTGTTTTTATTATTTCATAAAGATAATTTTCTATCAAATCTATTACTTGAAGGCCTTTGCAGTGCCCCAAGCTTCTTGTGATTTCCCCATCTAAGTTATTTTATCTCAAATGAAGGAAACACAAAGTTTTATCCTTCCAAGAGTGATTGGAATGATTCTTATAAATTGGTTTCCAAAGAAATTTATTTTTAATAAACTAGAGAAGTTACCCAATTCTATAGGGATTTGATTAGATAGTTGATTTCCATAAATAAAAATCAAGCTTGTGTTCTTCAATTTACCTAGTTTTGGGGGATTGTAAAAATTAATAGATTATGATATTATAAAACAATTTTAAGGATATTAAGGTCCCTATTGCAGGAGGGACATTTTTTGTTGAGTTGTTATGAAAATGAAGATCATACATATTCATAAGACTATATAGATTTCTAGGAATTGAATAATTCAAGGAATTTCTGGAGAGATCGAACTCTTGTAGATTTAAACAATGGGTTAAGCCTTAAAGAATAGTTTCCTAAAGATTATGAAAAATATGTTAATTTTTTTCCCCTAAAGTATACATATTATTGGAAATAAGGCCCACAAAATAATTCTTTAAAAAAAAACCAAAGACTAGATATTTCCAAGTTTATTCAAGTCTCATGAATGATTCATTAGAATTGATTTATTGATAAATATAAAGATGGAAATTTCTAAAGTTAGTTAATTTACATAGGAATATTCCCATTAAAGTTATGTCCAATAGATTTAAGTGATGTAGTCTCTTAATCCTTCTAAAATCTAGAGGGATGTGGATGAAGAGATTGTTATTGAATAAATTAAATAAACACAAAATTCTCAAATCACTTTAATATTTTTTCATTTTGTTCCATGTTTTATGAATATCTTGAAATCATTACATTCCAAGAGTCCACATCCCTTTGAGACATTTTGTCAAATAGTTCGTGTGCCTTACACATGCTTCAAAATTTTGCATACAATTTACCAGAGCACTTGCAACTATAATATCTGATTAAAAAATATTTTAATTATGATTTGATGGATGATCATGACCTATTCCAAAAATTCCATTTATCAAAATTCAAGGAGGATATATGAAAATGTTGTATAGTCTAGATTGGCATGTGTCAATTGTAATTTTTACAAAAACATTACAGGGCTTTTTCAAGAAACCAATTTTTTATATATGATGAAATAAGTGTAATCCACACGAAACCACATAATTTATATGAACGTTTAAAAAAAATTCACATGCCTTGTTTTTGATTCTACATTTTAAATACATTTATATGAAGGTTGTTACAACTAAAACATTTGAGAAAGATCACTTTCAATTATTCACAAATATATGTTCAAACTATAGGTAACATAAAATTAGTTTACTCTTGGTGTATGCAATTTTTAAGATTAAGAAATAAAGTGAAAAAATAAATGATTATGACATTGATGAAAGGTATTTTTTCTTACTAATTATTTTTTTGCATATCATGCAATCATTGTAATACATGAAACCACACAGATAGTTTACATGCCTTGTGTTTGATGTTTTTTTATTCCCACATACTCCATGGAGAGAGCATAGGGCTTAATCATATAATTCTCATGTTTACCTGTCATTCCACCATTTTACTTCTCTATTTTACATCAAAATCATACTAATAAGAACACATGGATTATTAGTAAATTGTGGGTTCTAGCCATAGTTATGAGATATGAGAATGACATGTTAAATATAAAATGGAAAAAATTACACTTGAAAACATTATTATAATTGAGCCCAAAATATTAATGAATAAAACATACAATAGTGAAAATTTTACCAACATAATTATTTTAAAATTGAGCCAAATCAACTCACTTTAGGATTGATCCCTGTTAGATTTTATTCTCTTGGAGTACTTAATCCAAGTCTTATAACCATGGTTTCATATACCCTTGCATAAGAAATACATCCCAAGCTAGATTGGTTAATATTATATAGTTTGTTAAATTTGTTTATCTAGACAATAATAATTTAATTTCATGCAATATTTCATTTTCATGGCATAATGACTTGTTTGCAATGTTTTATTTACATGGAAATGATTGATTATCAAAAAGAGATTACTTGGATGAGGATGCTTGTTATTATGCACTATCTTTGTTACATAGTGAGCTTATTTAAATGTATAGTGAACTTAAATAATTTTTTCTATTTTAGGATTAAGTATAGTATAGTATAATAAATTACATCCATAACACACAAAATTTCTTTTATTTACATTTTTCTAAATATTTCTCAAGTTCAAAGATTATAATTCTCATATTCATTTTATATATTCATTTAGTTATCAGAACTATAGTTTTATGTGTTTGGACTAATTTTGGAGTTTTTATGTTATATCAACATGATTATTTATGGTTTATAATATTATTTACATGTTTTTTTATTATATTTGTAATCTTGGAGTATTTTTGTAGAGTTATTTTCCTATCTAGTTATATTATTTTTTTCCTATTAATTCATTATGTGGGGAAAAAATACATGATTTGATGAATTTACAAACCCTATTCCAATTATTATTTTTAAAATAGGATTAATGGATAGTGACAAATATTGTGGAGCTTAGATTTACACTTTTTAGTTGCTTATGCATTAATGTTTTGAAGGATTTTTTAACAAATCCATTTTTTGCATATCTTATAATCATTTCATGTCATCAGACCACATCACTTTGAGGCATGTTTTTTCAATAGTTCACATGTATGATTCCAAAATTTGCATACATGTCAATAGAACAATGAAAAAATAAAACTTTTGACAAAAAACATGCTCACATTCATATTATCTACACACACTTTCATAGTTATAAAATCATCACTTGAAATAAAAAAAGTATTGAGTTAGAGCATAATAACATATTAATGAAAATTTATAACACACCCAAACATCTCCATCCCATTAGGGAGAAACTGTATAATATTTAATACAATGGTCATGCTAATTTTTTGTTAAGGTTGTATGTAAAGAGATACAAGACCTTTAACAAATTTATAAATTTTCTTTAAGAACACATTCAAAACAAGACACATTTAAGAACCCAAAAAACCATATTATACTATGAAAAAAAGTATTTCAATTTATAGTTGAGGAACATTTTTAAAAAATTCCATAATAAATCAATATTCAATATTCCTTCTTATTCATATTAAAGTCCTTACTTCAATTAGGATTACACAAAAAATACACTCTATTTCAGTATTAGATTTATAAAAATTAACCATAACCCTAAGTTCTAATATCCTACAAGTAGAGAACGATAGATATAACTCTAGTACTCTTACTAATATAAAATCAAGTTGTAGATCTTTTAACTATTCAATGATAACACATAATTATCTTGAAAGAACTAGTAACATTTTGTTGAATTAGGACAAGGTTATTTAAACCATGTATTAGAAAAACTTATGTTGTTTATAACATTTTAAAAATAAAAGACTTAATGTGTTTCAAAATCCCCTAATATTTTTAGTTTTATCTTTTGTTTTAGAAACACTCCTACATTAGCAATACTTGTAGAGTGATTCCTAGAATCTCAGACCAATGTCCAACTTTATGAGAATCAATTGTATTTACTATTCTCAAAAATGAAAAAAATTAATAACTATAATGTATCATATTCTTAAATCATGAATCACCTTATTAATTATGTTACTAATGGTACTATAGAGGATCATTTAATTGTCATTCTAAGTGACTTACAAGTTTATCCACATATTATTCCAAAATTAAATTTAATACTAATATCCACTAGCTCTAAAACCACTTATTCCTTTTATAAATCAATTACCTAAATGTGAGTAAGCACCAAAATTATTTTATATACAGATAACTTCACTTCACTTAAAACAAATGGAAATTATTAACATAAATTGACTCCACCTTGATTTTCACTAATTAGAACTCCTATATTACCTAAAAATCATTTATTCAAGTATATCATTCAAGGCCCATTTGTTTTCCATAATGATTTTTTTAATGAAACTAAGTGAATTTACTTTGATCTTCCATTATTAAAAGTATAAATATATTACAATAGGTTACAAAATAATGGATCATTTTGATGAACTGGTATTAATTTCCATGAACTTATGCCATCAAGATCATTTAATGTAGGTCTTGGTTTTATTTATCCCTACCTCAAGTATGATCACTAAGAATTATTTTAATGTTTTAGAGTTATTAGACTTTAGTCCTTGAAAATATACTCTACCCTAGGAAATGTGACAACATGATCTACTTGTATAAGGAACCCTCTTGAAATCAGTGAGATATAACACTAGTGATTGCCAACATATGTATTAATAGAAATTTGTACTATGAGGGTGATCTACTTAAAAAATTGGATAATAAGATAGTCTTACACTACATTGTATGGAGTGAAACTTGGAAAGTAATCTTAAATAATTCCATTAGAGGTCATTGCAGGATACTTTCCAAGTTTACTTATCACATTTCTATTTCATTTTACTTAAAAGCATTAGTCATTGTTATGATTTAAATACATTATAATCTTTAGAATTTTCTTAGGAATTTTATTTAATTACATGAGGTCATTTTTTTGTTTAGGACTCTTATTAGATTCATTGGTTGAAGAGACCAAGTCTTAGATTAGATTTGCTAAGGAAATGAAAGGGGACCATGTCCCACCATGGACATGACATTAGTTCAAAGTGTTTTTTTTGTTTTCTACTTTGGTTTGTGGAATTAGCTCACCACTCAAGGAATGGGAGTTGAGAGTATTCCAACCTTATTAGGGTTCTTTCTTGGTCATTTTTCTTGGTCACTTTGGGAATACCTATGCTTGGGAAATTATGTCATAATTTGGGCATGGTAGTCAAGGGAAAAAAGGAAGTAGTTGGTTTTATGAGCTTCTCATGGAGTTCTAACTATAGTGATTAATTTATCTTGTTAGTCATGCAGGATTTTTTGTGAAGCTTTATATTAGTTCATAGTTAGCTTAAATGGGTCGATTGGTATTTGCATTCAGTATGTGGAAGGAAGAAATTTTGTGAATAAATATCGACATTATTTTTCATTATTTTTGACTAGCATCCAAGTAAGTATTGAATTTAAATTCTATGTTGTTTTATGGTTTAGCCTTGTTGGTTTTGAACTAGGTTTTGGGTGAAAATGAATGTAGTATTTTATTTATTTTGTGGCTTTCTAAAAGATTATTTGTGAAGGCTTGTAAATGTTGATTAAAAAAATGTAAGCTTTTTGTTTGAGTCTAGGTTTGTATTTATTTTTATATAAAAATTATTTTGAATCCATTATGGCTTGGATGCATCATATAATTGGTATTTTTTGTGTTTATGTTATGTCAAAGTCGATTTTATTTATGGAAACTCATTTTTATATCTGGTAAAGTTATTTTTAGGATATAAATATGTATATTTAATGGGTTATTATTGATTTTAAATATCTATTATGATTTTGGAAACCCTATCTATATATTCAAGTTGTTATTCTAGGTTATTATATTTGTTAAAATATATATGTATATTTCTAATCCATAATCATGGAAGAAAATTATGAGGTTTTTGAGTTTTAATTTTGGGCCTAAATTTTCATTAGGGTTTGTATAAAATAACATTTTATTATCAATTAATTACATGGATTTAAAAATTCATATGGATAGGGTATGATTTTTATCATTATAAGGGTTTTGATGGAATTGAGATTATCCAAATTTGATCTTTTGATTTCATTTTCAGTCATGATTGGTTGACTTGGATTGTATGGTTTAAAAGACATCATGATTCCTATTCATTTCTATTTTAAATATCATTATGATTTCATTATGTTTTTTTATATCATTACAGTTCATAATGACATTTGAATATTTCTTCTTGGTTGATAGTCTCTTTTGGTCAACATTGACCTAGATCTTTATGTTATTTAGTGCAGTCACTTGAGTTGAGTTTTGAGATTACTGTAAGTTTAATAGTCTTATTCATGAAAGTTATTAATGTTTTTTTTTAAATAAAAGGGGTAAAAACTTTATTAAACTTAAAATAATAGATTACAAAATCATCAACACAACCTAATAGACAAGCAAACCAAAAACAATAGCCTCAAACCTCAACTTCACCAATATCTCTAGCAAGAATGGGTTCCAATTCCTGAGTTCCAATTCCTGACATAAATTGCTAGGTAGCTACTCCCATTCATCCACCTTGTGGTCATCTCCCTCTTTTGACACCCATTTTGCCAAATAATTAGCCACCCTATTCCACTCCCATGGAATGTGGGCATAGAAAACCAACTCCATGCAAGAACTCACTTGTAAAATCTACTACACTATCATGGCCAACTACCAGCTCACATCAAAAATTTTCCTTTCTAGGATCAAGTTAATCAAGACCTAAGAATCAGCTTCACATATCACCCTCCTCCAACCCAAAGCATAATCTCACCTCAAAGCATTTATGATATCCAAACCTTCCATCTTATTAACCATCTACACTCCTTGATAAGTTGAGAAAATAAAAACCATAGATCCCAAAAAATCCCTAGCAATCCCACCAATCCCAGCCACCCCTGGGTTGCCCCTAGACAACCCATTCGTATTAATTTTAAAAATCCCAATAGGTGGAGGCATCCACTTCCCCAACCGTTGAAATTTTTGCTTCCCCTATGAACCACACCTAACACAAGTCGAGATCATAGATAACCCTCTTATGCCAAATTGTTTCAGCACCTTAGCATCCCCTTTCTTCAATGGCAGCATAACCTCACTCTTCACTTCAATAGATTCTTGGATCATTCCCTTAATTCTACTCTACACCTACTAAGTCACCATTATTTCCTCCTTAAAAATCCTCTAGTTCCTTTACAGCCAAACATGCCAGAGTAGGAAAATAGGGCCAAGGTACCATGCATCTTACCAGAAGGAAGTCGAAGAAGGGGGACGGCCCACTCTAGACCAAAAATTTGCCAAAGAGATAGTGTGGATGCGCTGGCACCACCACGCATCCCACCAGAAGTGCCATAATTGAAGAGTGAAGGGAAAATGAAAGAAAATGTGAGAGGAGTCTTCCTCCTCTCTATTATAGAGCACACACCTTGAAGGACCAGTGAATCCCTACTTATGAATATTGTCCCATGTCAAGCATTTGTTCCACACTAAAGTCCATGTAAAATAGTTACACTTCGGCCATGAGAAACCATTCCAAACTTTCTTCCACCACTGAACTTCCCCTCTATCCTCATACTACTAGGAAATTGACTCCTAATAGCCATAGGACACCGTATACTTCCCCTTGGGGTTTGGGGACTAGGCTAACACATCACTGTCCATAAGTGCATTATAACTACATCAAGATAGAATATTCTACAGGTCCATGCACTCTACCTCAAAATGAAGAATCAACCACTCTTCTAGGGACTTTCATCTAGTAATCACCACCTACCCCTAAAAGGAAAGGGATTTAAAGTCACACACCCTTTTCCAGCTAGCTTCAAAAAACCTCTGGGCTAGAGTATTCAGCTAAGGATATTAGCTAATTATAAGAGGGAAACCATCCTATGAGTCATGCCAAAACTAGGTCTCCACCCCACTCTTGCATATCTAGAAAAGACCCCTCTTAATCAGTGTAGTTCATTTCTTGAGATTTGCCCAAATCATCGAGCCTTTACCAACCAAATCATACCATGGAATATCCCTCCAGGGAATCCCAAAAAAATACTTGGGGGACAACAGTCTAGCCCATAGCTGATCTTGCTCCATGCACCAATGCTAGTATAGTTTTGTTTCCAAAGCAGTAACAGATAGGATAGACTACCGTAATCCCAGCCTGACAAACCTCTTTGGGATGTAAACTACCTCCCACTTAATTAGGCTCCACCTGGTTGAAGATAAATTCCTAGCCCATAAAAACTATCTTGTTAAGGAGTCTAAGTCCTTAACAAAGCTCATCGGTGCCACCTGGATCATACACCTATAGATAGGAAGAGCCTACACCACTTATTGAATCAGTTGAACTTGACCCACAAAGGATAACCAATAGTGGGTCCAATGTTTCACCTTGTCTTGGACTTTGTCTAGGATCACCTGCCATGACTCCTTAGCCAACTAGCCAACAAAGACATGAATCCTGAGATAAAATAGTGAGAGACTCCTAATTTATAACCTAAGGATAAGAGCTACTCTTCACTGTATGGCTAGAGGAGTGTTAAAGGAAAAATAGATGATTTGCCCTCATTAATTACCTGTCCATAGGTAGCAAGGTAAACATCCAGGCTCTTGCATATGTTAGACACCTCCCTAATAGTAGACCTACCCATTAAAGCCACATCATTCATAAACTAGAGATGGGATTGTACAAGGATTTCCCCTCCCCATTGCCAACCCTGAATAGCACCATCACCCACATTTATTTTGATCAATTAACCTAAGCCTTCCGCCAACAGAAGAAACAAGGAGAAAGAGGGTCACCTTGCCTCAAACCATGAGAAGCCCCAAAGAGATTAGAGTGCTCACCATTAATCAAAACTAAAAAGGAGGTCAAGTTCACACAACTCAAAACCCAATGAATCCAATCCTCTACAAAACCAAAGGCACCCAAAACCTTCTAGAAGAAGGACCACCAAACTCTATCATAGGCCTTTGACATATCCAGCTTGATAAATATCACCTTCTCATTAGACTGGGTCATGGAATGTATAGTCTTAGTAGCCATCACCACCCCATCCAAAATTTGTTAGCCCTCCACAAAGCCACCTTGCTCCTCTGAGAAAAGCACAGGCAGCCACTTTTTTAACCTTTTAATGATCAACTTAGAAGTAATTTTATAAGCAACATTGCAGAGATAAATGGGCCTAAAAAGACTCAACCTATTGGCCCCTTCACCCTTAGGAATGAGAGCCAAGAAGGTGGAGTTCAAAGCTCAAAGCATTTGCTTAATCATCTGGGATTCTTGAACAATAGCCAGGAGGTCAAATTTAATAATTTCCCAAAATTCTTGGAAGAACTCAATCAAAAAGCCATCTAGACCAGGTGCCTTTCCTTTTTGCAACATGAAGACTATCCTCCTTAACTCCTCCAAGGATATATCCCTCATCAAATTCTCATTCATATCCGTGGTCACCAAAGAGGGAATATAAGATAGGATTTGAACCTCTTTAGCTGAGTGCCCCTATGCTTCCTCCTTGAATAACAAAGCAAAATACTACACTACCTCATTAATGATACCCTATGTAAAAGAAACAGTCTCCCCACTATCCAACACCAAAGAAGTAATCCCCATGCCATGCTGTCTAGCCTGAACTAAATTGAAGAAGAAGGCTATGTTCTTATCCCCTTCTCTAAGCCATTCAATTTGGGCCTTTTGTTTCCAAAAGATTTCCTCCCTTAGTTCCCATTCCTCTCTATAGCTTTTAAGGCCCTAGCTTCCTCCCTTAGAAAACCTCAGTCATTCCCTCATCCTGAATGGTTCTAGTAATGACATTTAGCTCCATCTGTGCCTCATTTTTCTTTTAGAAAATGTTCCCAAAACTTTGTCGGTTCCACTTTTTGAGTTGGTACTTGATGAATTGTAGAAGCTTAATAAAAGTATACATTGTTGTTCCTACAACAAGCCTACCCATCCTCCACCAATTTGCCACTCATCCAAATAGGTATGGGTTCCTTAACCACATAAGTTGAAACTTGAAAGATGCCTTCAGAGGCTCATGGGTAGAAGAAATGATGAATTTTATTGGCCAGTGGTCTGAGCCCCTCCAATCAAGAATCTCAAGGAAAGAAGACCACAAACCCCCCACCTAATAACAGGAGGTCATGAATCTATCTATACTCTCTGTAATGCACCTGTCCTCCACTCTTCAATTGTTGTAGGTAAAGCATCCATTAACTAGCTTGATATCCACTAAATTGAGTGCCTCAATATTATCCTAGAGCAGGAGAGAAGAAGGTTCTAGTCGTGCATTACCTCCTCTCTTCTCCATTAAATCAAGAATAGCATTAAAGTCTCCTACAACAATCCAAGGCAAATAAGGAAATAATTGACGAAGAAAGTGGATGTTTTTCCAAACAAGAAGTTTACTTTGGAAACTTATAAGAGAATAAACATTGGAAAAAAAGACTGATTCACCTGACTCAATACATGAAGCACCATAGATAAAGAGGATTTAAAGGAAATCTAGGACACAAGTTGGATCTTGCACAGATTCTAGAAATAAGCCACACCCCCTCAAGATCCATGAGCTCCAATACACTGCCATGAACCATACCTCCATAACTTAGGTGCAATATTCCTCATATCATCCAAAAAAACTTTCATTTCTTGAAGAAAGAGAATATCAGGTACTTGACATCTAACTAATTCCCTAACAACCTTTTGTCTGGGACCGATGTTCAGTCCTCTTACATTCCATGAGATAATGATCATTTCAGCAGAGTTAAGAAATGTGAGTCTAAGGTCTTAACCACACTTGACTCCACCAAGGTCTCCCCAATCATCTTGATTCTATTCATGTCCTTCTTGTGCCCCACTTTGGCACTTTTTTTTGACATCCCCTTCTTTCCCTCCCTTTAGAGAATACCCAGGTGAGGAGAATATTTTCCTTTCTTATCCACTTCTATCCCCACAACCCTTGCCAAAGGGTATGCATCCACTCCATTCTATTCTAGGTCCCTATCTGTCACCTCCACCCCTAGTTCCTTTATCTACCCCTCAATAGCCATGGGTAAGGCTAACTCTTTTTGAAGAACCAATGGAAGATTGGCTGATTTAATCTCTAGTCCTGGACCTCCCATGAACTACTCCACACTCATTAGTCCTTTACTTCATCCAAGCCTTCAAACTTGTTAAAGGAGTCATCACCCTACCGCTCCCTAAGGGTCCTCTTCTAGCCTCTATTATGGCTTCAAGCTTTCACCTGTATAAAACCTTCAACATCCCTACCCTCCCCAATCCCTAATTTCTTCCCTTTATTAGTGTTGGGAATGCTGCTAGGTGGTAGTTGGGGACGTTGCTTCATTTGCTTAGCCTTCGAGCATATGTGCACTAGGTGTCCATACTCATGGCAAAGGCAACACCTAAAGGGAAGGGTCTCATAGTCCAATTGTTGCACCTAGGAGTATGAACCCACACTCATCTCTAGCACATTAGGCTATGGTTTTCTCAAATCAATTTCCACACAAATTCAAGCAAAATTCATGACTTTCTTACCTAAAGTCTAAGTTGAAGACCCCACTGATCTTCCAAGCATTGAATTTAACATCAAGAGAACGTCCTCATGACAACATTCAATAGGAAGTTTGGGGAGCCTAACCCAAACTGGAACCCAAGTTGGTAATTCCTTAGAAAGATTAAACCCAACAGGCTAAGGTTTAAAAAAAAGTCCAACCTAATTGTAAAATTATGGCCCTCCCTCAAAAACCCTATTGTGGTCAACCAGGCAAACAAACATGACCATGAAGTAGTTATTTGCCAATAACGTGACCTCTATTTCTCCCTTTGGCTCCCACACTCTCATAGCCCAACCCTTAAGAAATTGAAGGGAAACTCTTAGACCCAAAAACTTGCAATATAAAGAATGCTTGGAATAATATTCCACATCCTCAGAAATCATATCGAAAGGAATTACCAGTTTAGGTCGTTCTTTACATTTCTCTAGGCAACCATTAATCTTCATAATCCTAGATCCTTTGGGTAAGCTTCATTCCATTGCTCTTATATTTTGGGAAGAAAACTCCTAACCTAATGTTTTACCTTGCTGATCCTACCTGTTCATGCCCATAGTTGCACTAAAACTCTTACAAAGCATGGTTTTAAAAGGCTCTTGTTGAGCCATGATCACACCCTCCTTAGACTAGTGTGACACTACGACACCTCTGCCTGATGCCTCTACCCTTCTCCACTCCCTCCCTCCACCAAACTACACTTACACACACCAACCCACTCCTTGAATAGGCTAGGGCATGGCTACCCTAGCTCGGTCATGACCTGCACATGCTACAGCCCATCATTCTCCTCCCACACAAGGTAATCATAAAATCAGTGAATCACATTCTAATTGAGTAGAATATGTGATATTATAATTAACATGTTATGAAGGTTATTAATGTTATTTGGATTATTATTTTTAGTTTAATTCTTGAAATCAATTTGATTCATTTTAATAAATTTTACTTAGATGGAAATATTTAAAGAATATGGTTTGTATTAAGGTTACTAGTAGTAATACAATTGCATTTATTTTGGGTGTCAAACCCTAATGAAGGATTGGGGATTTTAGGTGAAATGCCATGGATTTAACCCTTAATATTCAATATTTAAAATCTCTAATATGAGCTTTAGTAGTTGGAATAATTAAAAAGGTATTAGTGCTATTAACCAAGAATATAAATAGTGTTATTTGAATATTTTCATCAACTAGTTATGCTAAGTCAAGCTTAGTAGTCACTATTTACCTTACTCACTTCTCTCATCTGGATGAAATCACATCTAACCGATGGATGGGGTGGTCTATGGCCACTTATGGTTGGACTAATTGGGATTAGAGAGGTGGGAATTTGTGTCATTAGATTTTCATGTGGAAAATTACTTAGTTTTACTTATCTTGAAATTGATTTATTTTAGTAGTTAATGTAAAGAAAATAAGATAAATTTAAAAAAAATTGATTTAGTATTGCATAATTTACTTATTTAATCATATTGATGTTTGAAATAATGGTATGCAATGTAACTTTTGTGATTAATTTGCATTAGCAAGCTAGTAATATTCAAGTTGATTTGTATTTATAAAATGGAGTTTGATCCTTTAGTTGTCAATACATTCATTTTGAATTGTCATAAATATTCATTTTATGGAATATTACTTTGACATAACTCTACCATATCCTTGTCACCTTCAAAATATTGAGTAGTTATTTGTCACAACCCTATTTTAATGCATTTATTTCACTTGTTATTTATGGTTTTGTTATAAACTATTTGGGACATGCTTGTGTAATTTATTTATTATGAGACATTTTTATGATCTATGATTTGATCCATTATGATATTTTAACCTATGATTTCTCACCTAGATATTTTGATATAATTGTTATTTAATTTCATTCTATCATTGTATATTTCATGCTTAATGAGTTATTGATTCATTATTCAGTTCATTTATATTGCTATTTTTGTTGATACTTAGGAAAAAAGGGTCCCAAGCCCATAAACATAAAACTTAAAAAAACCAAAAAATCCTGGCATAACGATAAAATTGTTAAGGCATCTGGCTAATAAAACATAAATGACAAGCATCTAAAAGTTTTCGTGAAAAAACTTTTAGGCCAAAATAACTTAAAAACAATGACTTATAATTAATACACCACCAACATTTATCAACTATGAGAACTTGAAGTCTTTTCAGAAGACTTAGGAATGTTGTGGCCTTTTTTAATACTCTTCACCACTTTCCATTCTTCTTCCTTACCCACTTTTTTTGAAACTAAGGTGTTATTATCAATCATTTTATCAACTTTATTAGTATCTACTTAATTTTGAGAGTTTAAAACCTTCTCTCTCTTCTCCCTATTCTCATCAAATGAGAAAGATGATATTGATTTTTTTTTACTTAGTGCTAAAAGCTTAACTATAGAAGATTCTAATGCATTATTTGAAGACATGCCAAATTTACAAATAGAACATACTGTTAATAACTTCATTTTTCTCATTTACCCAAGAAGAAACTACTTTTCTCTTGGATTTAGAGCATGAAGCTGAAGCATGACCCAACTGAAAGTAGTTCATACATTTGAAGGATATTCCTTCAAAATCTATTTGTTGAGACCAACACCTCTCTTTCACTTTTAAATCCAACCTCTGAGGTAAATCTTTAGAGATATCTAAATAAACCAATAATATAGTGAAATTTGTCTTGGAGTAACTTATTAAAGTGGAATCAATTTCTAATAAATCTCCCAAAGCTTTACCAATCATTGTAAGCTTAGATTTATTCCAAAATTGAAGAGGGAGATATAGTATCCTAACCCAAATTGGATGCATGGAAAGATTTTCAGTTAAAGGATTGAACTTAGGAAACCAAGGTTTTAAAAATAGAATATGATTATCAAAAGACCAAGATTTAACCTAAAGAATTTTACTCTTATCTTCCAAATGATTGAAAGTCACAATAAAAAAAACTTTTACATAGGGATAAATTTCCATATTTCCCTCCAATAATGGCTTCTAAGTAGATGAAAGCCACTTGTGTAGAGCCAAAAGAGATGACCAAAAGTTATCAAAGTGGCAGATAAAACCTCTTTATGAATACCATTCTTTGTGTTTAATAATTTTCACCAGAGTTTTACCTTTGACATCTACCATAATAGGATTAAAAACCTTTGATTGGGAATTGATCACATCCATTGAAACTCTAGCCTCCAAATCCCTTTTTGGGGATGACTGAACTACCAACAAATTAGAAGAATCTTCTACCTATGAGGGTTATGGCTATAATGGAAACTTAAAAATCTCACTCTTCATTTAATATTCCATAAATGGAATATTACCTACCCATGACCTAGATGGCATTCCTCTCATTCCCAGAGTCTTCATAGCAGCTCATGTAATAGGCATGGAAAATATGAAGCTAAATACCCCTATACATTGGAGAAGGAGATAGGGATAAGCATCAGCATACCCTTGAAGGGTAGGAAGTGCCACCCACACCCTCAAAAATGTGAATTCTCACCTATATTTTGCCAAGGTAAATTTTCATAAGATTTAAATTTTCCATATGTTGAATCTAAACTTACTCTACTTTATTTGATAGAATTTATTCATAGTTCAATTATATTATTATCTTTAATGTTATTATTGTATTTATTTATATTATATAGTACATATGATACTAATTGTATTTTATGACTATAGATACATGGTATGAGCTAGGTTCAGTGCAACTCCAAGCAGTCAGTTGAGGTTGAGAAAGTGAGGGAAAAGAAATAATGAACTTAAAATTGTAAAAGTTGAGCTTTAATTGTTATTGAGGTTTTGAGTCATTTTTATATACTTAGTTTTTTTTTGAGTGTTTATATTTTATTATATTTTATTACATTATTTTGATGTCTCATTGGTCAGTTTTGACTTCTTGTTTGATCATTGCTTTTATCAATTAATTTTGAATTTGAGAACTAGTCAACACTTGTCTACATTGGTGGAATGTATTAGGTGTATCAATTGTGTTATCCTTAATGTTATTTATCTTACTTATTAATTTGTTATTTTTAGTATTTCATTGGTCATAAAATGTTATTTTACTCTTTGGTGAGTCTTAGCTTGTGTTTGGACTCTTTAATGACATAGTATACTTGTCATAGTCTTATTTTGTTTTACTTAAATACATTAATCATTGTTATGATTTAAATACATTATAACATTTGAAATTATCTTTGGCATTTTGTTTAATTTTATGAGGTCACTATTATTGTTTGGGACTCTTATTGCATTAATTGGTTGATGAGACCAAGTCTTGGCTTAAATTTACCAAGGAAATGAATGGGGGCCATGACCCACCATGGGCATGACATTAGTTCAAAGTGTTTTTTTCTTAACATTGTATTGTGGAATTAACTTGTCACTTGAGGCATGTGAGTCTAGAGTATTCAAACCCTATTAGGGTTCTTTCTTGATCATTTTAAATTATCACTTTGGGAAGAACTGAGATTGGGGAAACAATGTTAGAATTTGGGCATTGTGGTCAATGGAAAAATGGAAGCATTTAGTTGCATGAGCTTTTCGTGGAGTTCAAACTACAATGATTCATTTGTCTTGTCATCCATGCAAGAGTTTTTATGTATTTTTATATTAGTTCATAATTAGATTAAATGGGTTGACTAGTATTTGCATTCAGTATGTGGAAGGTATAAGTTTGTGAAGAAAGCTCACCATTATTTTGCATTCTTTTTTTTCTGGCATCCAAGTAAGTATTGTGTTTAAATTTTATGTTGTTTTATGGTTCAACCTTGTTGATTTTGAATTGGGTTTTGGGTGAAAATGAACATAGTATTTTATTTATTCTATGGATTTCTAAAATATTATTTGTGAAGGCTTATAATGTTGAATAAATCCCTATAGGGTTTGTGTTTGAGTCTAGGTTTGTATTTTTTTCTAAAAAAAGGATTTTGAATCCATTATGGCTTGGTCATAGAATACAATTGGTATTTTCTAAGTTTATGTTATGTTAAAGTCCATTTTGTTTTAAGGAAGCTCATTTTTATATATGGTAAAACCATTTTTAGGCTAAGATTGTGTATATTTAGTGGGTTCTTATTGATTTAGAGTGTTTGTTATGATTTTGGAAATATTATATGTATATTCGAGTTGTTATTTTAGTTTTTTTTTTGTTAAAATAGAGTTATGAAGTTCTAAACCACGACCGGAAGAAAACTATGAGATTTTTGAGTTTTCATTATGGGTCAAAATTTACATTAGGGTTCTTATAAAATAGCATTTTATTACTATTTTATTGCATGGATTTGAAAATGCATACATCTAGGATGTGATTATGATCATTATAAGGGGTTTGACTGAATTGAGATTATCTTGATTTGATCTTTTGATTACATTTTCAATCATGATTGGTTGACTTGGATCATATGATTTAAAAGACATCATGATTATTAGTAATTATGAATTTTCATATCATTATGTTGTTTATATCATTATAGTTCATAATGATATTTGAATCTTTATTTTTGGTTGAAAAAGTCTCTTTTGGTCAACATTGACATGGATATTTATGTTATTTTGTGTGGTCACTTGAGTTATGTTTTATACTACTATAAGTTTAATATTCTTCTTCATAAGGGTTTTTGATGTTATTTGGAGTATGGTGTTTAGCTCAACTATCAAAAGAAATTTGAGTCATTTAAGTTAATTTTACTTATAGGGAAATATTTAAAGATTACTATTTGTATTCAGGGTTACCAATAATAATACAATTACATTTATTTTAGGTGTTGTATCCTAATGAAGGATTGGAGATTATAGGTACAACACCATGGATTGCACCCTTAGTATTGAATCTTTAAAATCTCTAATATGATATTCACTAGTTGGAATAAATAAAAAAATGTTAATGTTTTCATCAAATGGTTACATTAAGTCAAGCTCAATAGTCACTACTTACCTTACTCACTTCTCTCATTTGCCTAGAATCACATCCAACTAATGAATGGGATGGTCTAGGGCCACTTATGGTTGGGCTCATTAGGATCGGAGAGGTAGGAATTTGATTCATTAGATTTGCATGTAGAAGATTACTTGGTTGTACTTCTCTTGGATTTAAATTATTTTAGTACTAAATGTAAAGAAAAGAAGATCAATTTCAAAACAAGTTGATTTTGTATTGCATAATTTACTTCTTTAATCAGATTGATCTTTGTAATAATGGTATGCAATGTAATTTTTATGATTAATTTTATTAGCAAGTTAGTAATATTCAAGTTGATTTATATTTATAAAATGGAGTTTGATCCTTTAGTTGTCAATCGATTCATTATGAATTGTCATAAATATTTAGTTTATGGAATATTGTTTTGACAAAAAGAACGTGGACATATAGCTGTATGAGATTAATTTTCATATTTATTGGTTTAAGTATTATTTAGTTTTCAGGTGTTTATTTTAGGCATATTATTATTTGAATATCAAATCACTATACCTAAATTGTATAGTTTAATACATTTATTCACATGATTTGAACAAGTTCATTTAATTATATGTTATTATATGAAAAATTATGCATAAAAGTTTTAAAGGTTCTTAAGATAAAAGAATATTATTAGCCTTTCGAGTTCTTGTAGATGGCATTGTGCTAGTTGGTTATTGTTATGATTACTTAATCTCTTTTAAATGAAGTTAATAGATTCACTTACTTGGAAATATGTGAATGTTAGGTTAATTAAGATGAACAAGAAGTTGAAAAGTTATGTTATGTATGTATAAAGAATATCGATATACTTCATGTACAAATTAAACTATTTATTAATCATAAGTAACTGTGACCTATTTAATTTAGTGTATATAAATAATTTGAAATTGCCTTAAACAATCCAAGTCTATATATATGAAGATAGAATCTTTATTAAGATTATTTTTAAGGCCTTCAAAAAGGTTATGTAAGTCTAATAAAGGATTAATAAGAACATAATCATTCACAAATATGGTGTAGTGTCTTAGTATTGAATACAAACATGATTGGCATATTAAGCTAAGAGTTTTGAGTTATGATAACTCTATTTGTAAATATTCAAATCCTTTTTAAAATGGGATAACTATTTAAGGAAATATTATGACAACCTTATTTAATTAATTGAAGTGTTGGTTTGATCAATTATAAAATAAGATATAATTAACCTTGTACTAAGCTCTTACATGTTTTGAGAAAGTTAACCTAAACAATAAGCTTTTAAATAGTTAATAAATTCAATGTGTTAAATTCCAATGGTTATTTCAATGGAAGCAAGATGTGATTGAGGAACATCTTCTCCTGACATGGAAATGACATTTGGCATGATAACCAATTTTCCTATTTTCATTATGATGACAAAGAAATGTTAAATGTTAAAGGTTAATGATTGGAGTTTTTAATTATTAAGTTTTAAGTGGAAAATCTTACTTAGAAGAAAAGAAAGGAAAAATTTCCAAGCCTTAAAGAAATAATACTTAATGAAACTAGTAGTTTAAAGCACATTATTCCAAGTTAAAACATGATTCATTTAGGTAATTGAGGCTAAGTGATAAGCCTGAATATAAGTCTATGCAGCTATTTTAGAGTCATAATAAGACTAAAACCTTGTCATCTTAAGATGTGTACTTGACCTAATATAAGGTATGGCTAAAGTTTTTAATTTAATTAAATAATACATGCCTTGATGTGGAATATTAACTAATCAGACTAAGGCCATGAGGCTACACCTACCATGTGAAATGGATAAATTATTCTAAAATGAAACATAATCATGGTTGTTGAAAATTATTAAGAATATAAATAATCTTATCTTAATTAGATAAGATTTTATAATAAAATTGTATATTTGATTGAATAAGCAACTAGTATTCTAATCTCCCTAAGCTACCTTTCAAGATGGTGTGAATCTCTCTAAGATACTTTTGGAAATAGTTCTTTCCTTGACCATTTCCTACTGCATGTGAATTTGTTATATATTACTTATGCAATCTTAGTATGATTATTCTTTTATTGAATCTATTTTTCCTCCTAAAATTGTTTGCTAAAATTTTGTAATTTACCCAATGAGGTAACAAATATTTTATAGCCTATGCACATACTTGGCTAAGTGTATAAGTTAGTGATATATTTACTAGGAAGTTCAATTTGAAGTATGTGGATAGAAACACATGAATGTTTCTACACTAACCCACTTCTATCTAAATACTAAGTGGTTAAAAATGCATCCTAAAAAAGTTATTATTAATTTATGGAGTCATGATAGTTCTTATTTTGGCTATGACATAGTTATGGAACTTGTTACATTTTTTTGTCCTAAAATATGATTAAGTATTTGTACCATAGTTGTTTATTTGGGGTATTATAAAAAAAATTATGTTTGTTACATCTTTGTATCAGATCAAGTTATACTACTCTAGGGAACTTTGGGGAATGTTTTATTATTGTTTATCATGATGAGTTATTTTTTTTACCTTAGGATGGTGATAAAAAGATATGGAATGAAAAATAACTCAATAGATTTTAAACCTAGTAGAGGTAGAGGTCACAACTTCATTACTCCTAAAAGAGAGGAACCACCTCTCAATAATGTTAGTAGAAATATTAGAGCCCCTAAATATGATGATAATAATCTCAATAATAATGAGGTAGTCTTTAATGGTATATTAACTACATTGAATGACCTACAAAACAAGTTAGACACCAAAGAATGCAAATCAAACAAATTAGAGGGTGTTCTACCTGAAGAACTTCCTCTTAGAGAAGGGAAAGTTGGTGAGCAAGATATCTAAGATAACCTTGTAAATGTGGTTGATCATAGCATCAAGGAACTAAAAATTTTCCTCCACCAACCTTTTTAGGTGAAGATCTGGTGATGTAGTTGATACATGATTGATTTACCTATATAAGTAATTTAAACTTCAAAATATTCCCTCCAATGTGAAATAAAGAGTGTCCTCTTATTAGTTATTTGGAGCTATAGATATTTTGTGGAACCATATCTATGATTTAGAGGTTTACCGTACAATGACTCTTACCTAGACTACTTCTTAAAGGTAGTTCAAGAAGAGGTATCTCAACTCAAACTTTAAGGAATAGAAAATAACTAATTTTTAGCTATTAATAAAAGAGAATATGTTGGTAATTAAGTAAAAATCCAAGTTTTTAAACCTATTTCATCATTTTAACTAAATAAATGATGAAGAAACTAAAGTGACCAAGTTTAATTTTTTGTTTCCCAATTATACACCTCATACACTCAACTTTGCACACTTGAAGGAAAATGGCAAAAAATGATGGAAAACTTGCTAAAATGTTGGTGTAGCTAGGGAAGGGTTTTTCATCAAGATTAGACTGAAGTAAAAAATGATTGAGAGGCACATATAGAGGGTATGGTTAGATCCCTACTACTT
Organism: Torreya grandis; assembly: GCA_037957365.1. NCBI lineage: Eukaryota > Viridiplantae > Streptophyta > Pinopsida > Cupressales > Taxaceae > Torreya > Torreya grandis. The sequence goes on from JARHVA010003185.1 coordinate 1,193,086, forward strand.
TTGGCTTTGCCTAAGCCAAGATGAGATAATCTATGGGGTAGCTTGCTCACATGGAGTTTACAATTCAATCTCTATGAGACTTCTTGGCATAAGGGAAAAATATGACTAGAGCATAACCAAGTTTTCACACTTCACCCATGAAAGGTTATCACACTAAATGAAAAAAATCTCTATGTCATACACAAGCTATTAAAGATAGATGAGGGGATGACTGCAATCTTAATTCTATGAAGTATTCAACAATAAAGGCCAAATATAAAACTAAAACACTATAATTTAAAGTAAAAACTACAAACATAATTAAAATATAAAATATATTATGCATTTTCAAGGCAAGTAACACTTATATTATGCAACAAGGTGTGTTATTTGTAGGCTAGGATAGGGTAGGATAAGTTAGATGTTTAAAAAGAAGGACATTGACATGCTGGTGGTTTTCAAACAATAGGGTATTTAGCAATATTTCATGACAATATTCCTTAGTAAATATGTAGAGAGACTTCAAATTAAATATAATGGTAAACACCAAATGATCTCTAAGAGACTAGAACATACACTGAAACTAGAATCTCGAATACTTTCTTTTGCTAAATTCATGAACCTAGGGTGCCCTTAAAAGATATTCAATAACACATTTCCAAATATAACTACAGAAAGGGAGTTATAACCTAGGTACATGATTATAATAATAACTACTAATGAACACAAACCTAAATATCTAGTCATTAGAACTTGTAAAACATATTATTTCATTTAATTAATAGGATACAGTAAAGAACCACACATATTTTCCACTAACTTGAAAAGAAATATTACAAACATCAAAACTTCAAAATGCTACCATGGGGAAAAGCATGGTGAGATTTATATTTTGAAAAGGGAGACATAAATATTCTCTCAAAGATTGATAATGGATATATAGATGCAACCACCTTAGTAAGGGAGACAAGATCTACACACAATAGTTGATCCCAATTTTTTTTTTTGTAAAACCTAGTCTTAGAGAAAATGGATGCCTAAAACAATGACATAACATAACTAATAGCCACAAAAAACCTTAGAATAGAGGACAAAACCCCTATTTATACATTTTAAATCCTTCAAAAATATAGGACTATAGGTTGTAATTTGTAAAAATTGCATAATGAACTTTTACAATCTTGAAAATATGCTCCCAACCATAAAATGCCTTTTACTACACCTAAGATTTTCATCCATTTATAAGAAATAATTGTTACAACCACCTCTAAAATGAATGATGAGGACTTATAACCACTTGGAGATGCTTTTGACTACTTCCTTGCACAATTGGAGGGAGAAAATAATTTGAAGATCCAAACAAAATTTGTCCTCATGTCAAACCACCTAAAGATTCCCATTTACACCTATTTGGAAGGTAAATTGTGTGGAAAAGGTTGAACAAACTTTTTTATTATGTGTAACTAACTAGAGATGCTAGTGAGTGTTTTCCAGGATAGCTCAAACCTCTTAGGCAATTGCCTTTCTTTTTTGTGCATGCCATGGAATAACCTATTCTTGAAATGATGGTTTGTTAATGATATAGTTATGAGATGAAATAAAAAATGATCCATGATAATGATTGGAAATAATCACTCTATAATGGCTCATGGACCTTTTTCTATGCTTTGACTCATTGCCTGACCAAGAAAGAGCCATCAAGTTTAAATTTTAGACCAAAGCTTGCCAAATACCAACATTTGATATGCTACATCGGATCCAACTAGGGATCTATGGGATTTAAGAGTGAATAGGTTTATTAATAAACTCTAGTATGGACACTTGTCACTTCCTCATAAAATTTGGGCCCTTTAAAAATTCTATCTCAACTTTCACCATTAGATCTACTTTACTCAAGCAAGTATGTGTAGTTAATCTTGATCCAAATATTAAATGCCATTGTATACCTCTAGGTATTATATGAAAATGGTGTGACTTGGTATCTCTATGGGCTTTCTACATCATACTCTATCAATCATGTTGGTTAACTCACTCTTTCCAAGTGGTGGTCCCATTCCTACAAGAATTGAGTCTTCAACCTTTTATCTTTATGAAGAAAATTGTTTATGAAATTTTGTCTAAAAAATTTTCCCCATAGATATAATTTTATTGAAGAATTTGAAATTTAAACTTTTCCCAAAGAATTGTAATTCTTTCAAACTTTTTTCATGGGCAAGATCCCTCAAAGAACTCAACCTTCAAATTTTCACCTTCATCAGAACAATTTTTTTAAACATTTTGTCTGAAACATTTTCCATAGAAGAAAATAGTTTTTGCACTTTTTTTTAAGGAATTGGAACTTTGCACTTTTGCTAAAAGAATTAAGACTTAGCTCCTTTTGTCTTCATTAGGGCAACTATTTTAGATATTTTTTCCAAAAAAAATTCTCCATAAAAATTAAACTTGGTAATTTTCCCAAAGAAATGAAATTATTTTAGGCTTTTTACATTGGCAAAATTACCAAAGGAAATAGAACTTTTGCTCCATAACAAGTTTGTAAAAAGTACCCTTCATCCATTTGAACATACCCTTTAGAATTTTTTTTAAGGGCACCTACCCTATATAATTGCCCTTTGACCTTTTGAAATGGCCCCTTAGATCTCTTGAAAGTGCCCTTAAAACTTATTAAAAGTGTCCTTATGTAATTTTTCAAGGGAAAATTTCCCAAAAGAATTGATCCTTTAGGGATTTTACAAAGGCAAAATGACCCTTCTAAAAGTGACCTTAGGAAAATTTTCAAGGGTAAGATGTTCGAAGGAAATGACCCTTTAAGGATTTTCTAAAGGCAAATTGACCCTATGGGATTTTTTTACACACTTTGGATGAAATAAATAATTCTTTACATTTATTTTAGGCTTTTTTCATGGGAAAAATGCCTGAAGGGAAAGTTCCCTTTAGAATTTTTGCCACAGACAAAAATTCTAAAACAAATATGACTTTGGACCTTTTTCAAAACAAAGGATTTTTGTCGCACTTTTTTTGTGGGAAAAATGCCAAAAGGGAAAGTTCCCATTGAAATTTTTTCATGGATAAAAAGTCCAAAACAAATGACCCTTTGGAGTTTTTATGAAACAATTAACCCAAGGTAAAATAAGTTATTGAATTCTTTCAGACCTTTTATAACAGATAAAATGTCAAATGGAAATGAGTCTTCAAACTTTTTGTTCAAGACAAAAATATTGAAGACCTATTTATATTGTACGTTGTGTTCATGCAAAAATCTCAAAAAGTTTAAGGGAAAGACACATTCACCAAGAAAAGATAAGAAAAAGGACTTAAACAATTTTTTACATGAACTTGACCTTTCAAAGGAACAATTGGAGATGGAAATTGTGATGAGGACATAGTCATTTACACTTGAGAAGGGCCCAATTTCTTTAGTGGAATTTTGGATACTAACATTAACTCTTACTCAGGTATGCATACCCCCTTTAGGTGTGTAAAGAACCCAAAAACATAAGACCAGGTGCCAATCCATTGGGTCATAGAGTTAAGATGCAATAACTTTCAGCAAACATTTATGAAGGCTCTAAAAAACATGGTAGGATTATAAAAACAGATCAGGAAGATCTAGATATGAAGACACAATAGAACATAAAGGAAAACTATACAAATAAGGCCTAAAATAGAGGGACAACAAAATAACGAAATAATAAAGTAATACAACATTATACAATATGGTATACATATTAAAGACTTAATCAATAAAGTGTTATATATGTCTACCATTGACTGATAACTCTAGTATTTCACCATCCAAATCTCTCGAGAATAAAGTATGATCCCTAATCTAGTAGTCAATGGAATAGGGACCCATCCAAAAGGCATCAAACTTGCCATGATTTCCTTTCTCTTTAAGCTTGTTGTCCCAAAGTAGAACTAGATCACCTACTTGAAAGGTTCTTGGAGTGACCTTCCTATCAAATATTTTTTTCAACTTTTATTTTAACTTGAGGTATCTATCATGATCTTGTATTCAAAATTCATCAAGCTCAATAATCTAGTTTACCCTGCTCTCATAGTGGTTGATCTACTCATCACCCCCTAGTTGTTGCATGAGCTAATAGGGGGAAACTATAAATTCATAGGCAAAACTACTTGAGTTCCATAAAAAGCTCAAAAGGGCTTCTACCTAGGCATGATCCTATCAGCCCATAAAACAAACTTTAGCTATTTACCTCACTTCTTCTTATTTACTTTCAATGTTAATTTCATGATCTTAAGTAATTTATTGTTACTTGATTTTGATTGCCCATTCCCTTAAGGATTATAGTTTGAAGCATAGGTCAATTCAATCCCATAGTATTTTCACAATGCCACCAAAGGTTTGGCTTTGAAGCTTATGGCATTATTAATAATTATTTTGATAGGCACACCAAATTTATAAATAATCTAATTTAACAAAAAGTCCATAACTACCTGGTGTATTTATTTCTTTGTAGGGATTACTTTGACCCATTTTGTGAAGTAATCAATTATAACTAGTATCCATCTATATCTAGCATTTGATGAACCAATAATTTCTCTAATGAAATCCATTCCCCATTGTTTTAATAGGACTTCAATCATCATATGATATAAGGGAAGATAACTTGAAGCTTTCATCCTCCTAAAAAAGCACTGACATTTCTCACACTTTTTGATTGTCTGAGCAACATCGTTGAACAATGATGGCCACTAATAACCAGCTCTCATAATTTTATGAGTTGTAAACTTAGGCATAAAATGGCCATCACATACTTCAATATGAAAGTCTTTAATCTGGTTAGTAGTTTGTGATTATAACACACATATTAGGAGAACCCCATATATATTCTTCCATGCTAATCCATTCTCAGTCAAGAGGTATTTACAAGAGACAATTTTGAGAGTTCTTCTTTGATTCTTATCCAAGTTAGGGGGATAACTCAGATTTTTCAAGTAGTAAACTATATCTCTATACCATGAATATGCATTAAATTGAATCAAGGAATCATTATCATTAAAAATAACAGTGTTTACCTGAATAGATTTTAAATTGGTCTCAACCATAAGATTAGCTAGACCCATCTCTCTTACTATCTTGGTTGTCTAGATATCCATGTCATACTCTTATAACTTGTTTACCCACCTACATCTCTTGATGTCTAATTTAGTCTAAGTTAAAATGTCCTTTACCATGGTGTGTGATATGTAAGCAATAATATTTGAACTTAGAATATAAGGCCTTAACATATTCATAGCCTTCAAAAGAGTGAAAGCTTATTTTTTCATGATAGTGTAGTTCAATTTAGGACCTTTCATAGATTTTATAAAGAAAGATATGGTCTACTCATAACCTTATTTATTATTTTTCAATAGAACATCAAAAACAATATTGTATGACACAAAATAAAATACCCAGAATAGATTTGTGTAATCAGGACTAGCCAATATAGGGGCAAACTTTAAAGCTCCCTTAATGTCACTAAATGCCTACATGAAATTCTCCTCCAATTTCATGGTCTAGTCCTTCTTTAGTATGGAAGTAATAGGCTGAGTAATCTTTTAAAAACTAGACACAAACCTCCTTATAAAGTTAATTTATCCATAGAAAGATTGATTCCTTTTTGGACTGCAAGATAGGCACTTTGTCAATGGCTTCAACCCTTTCAAGATAAATCATGACACCATCCTTGTACACTATATGCCCCAGTAACTTGGAATTTTATACTCTAAAGTGGTATTTATTGGGATTAAGAAAATTTTCAAACTCTTTGCATCTAATCAACACCTTTTCTAGATGCTCCAAATGCTCTTCCCTAGTCTTGGAGAACATAGTAATGCCATCCTAATACATAATAATGACTTGGTAAATGATCCCTACAAAAGCAATGTCCATAGATCATTGGAATGTTGAATCATCATTCATCATCTCAAAAGGCATCCTCATATATAAATATGTGCCCCAAATCATTGTGAATATTGTCTTAGATCTCTTGGATTCATTTACAACCTGGTTGTAACTTGACAAACCATCCAATGTGGACAAAAATTATGATCCAATAATTCTTTGAAATAGTTTATCAATATTGGATATGGGATAATTATATTTTAAATAATCTGTCTAGATTTATAAAATCCACACATAAGTGGATGCCACCATTTTTATTTCTTACAGGGACTAAATTTGTAGCCCATGATGAATACCTGATGGGCTGAATGATACCACCATCCCTTAGCTTCTTTAATTCATCCTACATATTGGTGGCCAATATGGGGTTAATGGGTATCTCTTTATACCTAAAATGCTTGCTATTAGGATATAATGGGATGACATGTTGGAACAATTCTTTCATATATGGTTTTAGCTCAAAATAAGACCATGCCAGACAATCCTGGTACTTCTTTAGTAGTTGTATGTAAGCTTTATTCTCATCTACACTTAGGTGACTACCCATCCAAACCTTCCTTGGATTCTCATGAGAACCTAAGTTAAACTCAATCATGTCTTTTGAAATAAATGAGTCTCTCAACTTGATTCTATCTGCTCCATCAAAAGATAATTCTAAATTGACTAGTACTCTTGGAAGAGTGTTTCTCTTCAATTGAATAATGTCCTTCCTAAACAAGGTTTCCTTTCCATCACAAACTTGAATCATGGATTCCAAGTCTATGAGATGATCATGAAACTTAGCCTCATAGTTTAGAAACCTCTTAATATATTCATCATCATCAAAGACTTACCAATGATGAACATTGTTTGGGATTAAAGGCCTAACAAGCACCTCCACTTGATACCGATAATGAGGGATCATATTTCAAATATCAAATTGAAAACCTAACCATATAAGTCCGTTCTCTTCTTGGTTAAAACTTCTATCATGATAACACAAATTGAATGCATCAAAAAATTGAAGCAAATCTAAAACAACATGTTGATATTAGTTCAACCTTTTATTTTTTGTGGCAAAATCACTACGAACTTTCTTTACCACTAGTTCATCATCATCCTTGAAAACCAAAATTTTAATTCTATATTCACAAATAATCCTTAAACCAAACAAGAGTGCCTCATACTTAGTAGTATTATTAGTGCACTTAAAGGATAACTAAAAAAAAACATAAAACATTTACCATTAGGGTCATAAAAGACAACCCAAACTCTATTTCCAATATTGGAGTAAGCCCTATCAAAGGAAATATTCCAAATTGCACCTTCTTTGTTAGGTTCAACACCAAGAATAATAGGCTACTCCCTAGTATCAACATTCCCAACAAAGTTGCCCAATTCAACATCCATGTACAACACTTCATTGAGAACATATTTTAGATTTTTGATCACATGTATCATCTTTGGATCTCTATAAATTCTAACCATCTTACCTTCTGAAGGAATGGTGGCATAGGAAAGGTCCATCTACACACTTCCACCCATGTTAGTAGCCCATTTTCATGATAGCTATATCCCCCATTTAGGTGGGTAGTCTATAACTACTACATCCATATTTGAATACTTTTCTAGATGCATTTCTAGCTATACCATCAACCATTTGACTTATCTAACAATTAGAACCTCTCATGAGTCCATGTCATAATTTTTTTGAAAGGCTAATGTGATCTTCACTACAAGCTCATTGAGGACACCCAAGGGCATCACATTACAAGAAGCTCCAAAACCAAACATGTAGTTATAAATAATTAGACCATTTATCAGTAGGGTTGTATAAAATGGATCCACATTTAGCTAACTTTTTATAAGTGTAGTCCCTAAATAAACCTCTAGAGTGGGTTCAACAACCTCTTCTAATTTTTCATAATCTTTTAGGGGTGTTTAGGGTAACTCAACTTCAATGACAACTTACCTTTCACTAAATTATAAATATTCAAAGGCCCTCTTCCTATGTTCAGGTACTCTTAATAACTCAACAAGTGGAAAAGTGATTTTTATTTGACTCAACACTTGAGCCATATCACACGCACTATACTAAGGAAGAGGAATATTTGGTAGAAGGGTAACAACACCTTTAACGAGAATATAGTAATTCGAGGTTTGAAGTAGAGTAGGCTGGGGTGGATTTGAAACTTTGATAATAGCCTTCAAATTTGGAATTTTTAAAGCTCATTAGCACCCTTAGGGATATTAGATGATATGGGTGTTCTATTGCTCTTAGCAGGATCACCTCTAGGCTTAACAACTTGGGTCATGGGTGCCATCTTAGAAGCTTCTAGGAATACTATATATTTATTTACTTCCTTGCTTGTATTCCCTACCTTTGGATTTGTAGGGGCAATGTCTTGAGAAGTAACACCTAGTTACCTACTTCTTAATTTGTATTCCTTATTTTGGGTATTTACTACATTAATTAATAGCTTCCTATCCTAAACTAATGGAATTCCTGCATGATATTTCTTAATCAACATAGAATGTAAGTGATAAAAATCATGGATGGGAAATATATACGCTTGTGCCATATTAACATCACAAGCAAAGTCAAAAGTTGGGACACTCTCCATTTTGACAGTGCTCTAGAACTAATCAATTGTAGTATAACTCAACAATTCTATGGAGGTAGTCAATTCACTTTGAGAAGTTTGAAAATCAAACATAAAAATCTCATATATGAATGATGTATATTCAAATTCATTTGGATCTTCATCAAATTGTTTAGTAGCATCACATGGAGGGTGTGGAGGGAAACACTTGTCACACTAATCAATGTCTAAATTAGAATTCATAGCATTTACCTTAGAATTTAAAGGATTAAAAACCTCATTTATAGACCCTATATTTTAGTTTCTATCCATCCTTTATTCATGTGTAGGCCTATTCCCTCTATCATTATTTTGATGGTGGAAATTAGGTATTCATTGTGCTGGATTTGGAATTAGAGCTCACTCATAGCTGGTAGACACCTAAGGGACCCATTTTTAACTTTATCTAACTTGTATGACATTTTTCTGATAGTGGATGCCATAGTTTTGATAATTTACTCTAAGTTGGCTATCTTCATGGATTATATCTTTTCTGTATTGACTAGCTTCACATCAGCCCACTCATTCATGGGCTTTCCCACAAACTTGATATTATTCTCAATTTGGATGGCCATATTAAACAAAAAACATAGCTTAATGGGAGCCTTGTCCCTCAAGTAGTATGCAACCTTATTATCAAAGGCATCATAATACATTATCAAACATGCTATATCACTAGGCCTAATATTTTTAGACATCTGCATCATAGTCTTATTGAGCTAGGTGTTGAAGTCCTGCATATAATCATTAGGATTATTTTTGAAATTTTTAAATTCTAAAAAAAAAAACTTTGATAAATCCTATCACCATATTGAATTATAAAAACATTATGCATCTCTTCCCATGAATAAATTCATCTAGAGGAAGATAATTAAACCATTCATGAGCATCTTCCTCCGGTGTGTGTATAAACAAATTAATGCAAACATTCTCATACTAAACCTCATAATCTCTAATAATATTTTAGAATGCCCTTAGGTGTTAATCACCACTCACTACATTTTTCCCTTGGAATTTTGGCAGACATTTCCTAATTTCATTTGGGACTTCATTAGGATAGCCTACCAATTCATCAAAATTGATAGATCTAAATCTAGGAATGTGGAATGTAGGATGTGAATTCTCATCTTTGTCCCTATGCCTCATGATTGGTTCAATGAGAGGTTCAAGAACAAATGGTAAAGGGATATGAGGGTGTGAATGAGGTGGACTTGGTGGATCAGAATTGGGAGGGGATTTATTTGGTTGGGAAGGCACTAAAAAATAAATGGGACTATGTGTTTTAGAATTAGTAGAAGAGCTATGATAGTCCTCAATAATGGGTGATTCAATAAAGATATCAAGATTATCAAAATATAGACAAAATTTAACAATTGAGCTTTATCCTTCAACATGCTTCCAAACCTATCTCCTTCTTCTTTGTAGAATACTCAAAGGAGAGATAAGTTTATTTGATGGGTCACTTTTGAAAGACGATCTCAGTCTTTCCATCTTTGTAAACAAGAAGATACTCAAAACTAAAATTTATAAAAATATTAATAATAAGCACCAATCTTCCTTGAAACTAAAAAATAAAGTTAGAGTCACCATTATAATCAAACTTCTAGAATATAATAGTTTACAAAGTATTGTGATACATGCTGAAATTAGACTTGCTGAAGCTTAATGAGATAGATTAAAAAAGAGACTAAATTTTTCAAAACAATTTCAAAAGGGAAAAAATACCTTTCAACATGCAATGTTAACAATTTTTTTCAATAAACTCAATATAAGTCAAATTCTCAAACCTTAAAATCTTTTTGGAATGCCCCCAATGGAGTGTTACATGTTGACAACCAAGATAATCAAATCAATGTAGTAAAAGTAGAGAAATTCACAATATAAAATACGTAGGGCTTTGTGCAAGAATTCTTGATAACATAAGTGACCAAAAGTCTAATTTAGTCCCTATAAATGAAACCAAAAGAGTGGTGACATTAATATACCAAAGATAATTAGATCAATGAAGATACAGGTAGAGAACTTTTAAACTAACAATAATTCTCTACAAGAGTCCTTGATAAAATGGGTGACAAACATTGTCCCTAGAAATGGTGCCAATAGGTGTTGATTCCCAATTGTACACCTTGTACACTCAACCTTAAACACGTGAATGAAAATGGGCAAGTAATGATAGAAAACCCACTAGAATGTCATTATAGCTTGGGAAGGGTTTTACATCAAGATTAGAATGAATGTATAAAATGACTGAGAGTCACCTATAGAGGGTGTGGTTAGCTTTCTCACATGGAGGTATTTTGTAATTCAATCTCCATGGGAATTCTTAGTACAAGGTATAAATATGATAAGAGCATAACCAAGTTTGCACAATTCACTTATGAAGAGTTTTCACATGAAATACACAAACTCTCTATCATACACAAGATACTAAAGATAGATGAGGGGATGACTGAAATCTTTATTCTATAACATATTCAACAATAGGAGTCAAATGGAAAATTGTAGCACAAAAATTTATATCACAAAATACAAACATATTTTAAATATGAAAGATCTTATAAATTTTAAAGGCAAGTAACACTTATTATATGCAACAAGGTGTGTTATTTAGAGGGTAGGATAGGGTAGGACAAGTTAGATGATTAAAAATAATGAGGTTGATGTGTTGTTGGTTTCCAAACAATAGGGCATCTAGTCGTATTTCATGTTAATATTCCTTAGTAAATATGTAGAGAGAATTCAAATTTAAGATAATGGTAAACACCAAATGATCCTTGAGAGATCAGAACATACCTTAAAACTAGAATCTTAAATACTTTTTGCTACTAAATTCATGAACCCAGGGTGCACTTAAAATGTATTCAACAATACATTTCCAAATATAACTACATAAAGGGATTTATAACCTAGGTACATGATCATAGTGACAACTATTAATGAACACAATGCCAAATATCCAATAGTTAGAGCTCATAAAGCATATTATTGCATTTCATTAATAGGATATAGTATAGAACTACACATATTTTCCACTGACTTGAAAAAAAAATTACAAACATCAACACTTCAAAATTCTATCATAGGGAATAGCATGGTGAGATTTTTGTTTTGACAAGGGAGATATAAACATTCTCTCAAAGCTTGATAATTATTGTATAAATGCAACCACCTTATTAAGGGAGATAAGATCTACACACAATAGTTGATCCCAAAAAAAATTCTACAAAACCTAGACTTAGAGAAAATGGATACATAAAATAATGACCTACCACAAACAATAACCAACAACAACATTAAAACAAAGGAGAAAACTCCTATTTATATATTTTCAATCCTTCCTAAATCTGGGACTGTGGGTGAAATTTGTAAAAAATGCATAAAAAACTTTTAAATTCCTATCAAAAAGCTCCTAGCTATAAAATGCCATTTGCTACACCTAATATTTTGTCTATTTACAATAAATCATTGTTACAACTACCTATACTTGGGGGGAGAAAACATTTGAGGAGATAAAAGACTTTGTCCTAATGTGAAAACCACCTAAAGATGCCCATTTACACCTTCTTGGAAGGTGAATTGCATGGCAGAGGTTGAACAAACTTTGTTACTATGTGTAACTACCTAGAGATGCCAATGAATGATTGCCTACACAACTAGAACCTCCTAGACAACTATTTTTCTTTTTTTCACATGCCATAGAAGAACCTATTATTATATTTATGGATTGAGAATGATTTGGTTGTGAAATGAAATATAAAATGATTTATGATTATGATGGGAAATATTCACTTTAAAATTGCTCATAGATCTTCTTTTATGCTTCGACTCATTGCCCAACTAGGAAAGAGCCATCAAGTTTAAATTTTAAACCAAAACTTGCCACATACTAACATTTAACACACCACACTAGATCCAACTTGGCATCTATGGGCTCTAAGAGTGATTAAGTTGATTAATCAAATCTAGTATGGACATTTATCACTTCCTCATGTAATATGAGCCCTTGGAAAAGTCTATCTTGGTTCACACCATTGGATCTAATTTGTATAAGCAAGTGCATGGTATTGATCTTGATCCAAAGGATTGAATTCTATTAGTTGCCTATAGGAATTATACCAAAATGGTTCCACTTGGTAGCTCTATTGGCTTTCTACATCCTAATCTATCAATCTTGTTGGGCTAACGTACTCTTATCAAGTGGTGGTCTCACATTCATTTTGGTATTTGTTAAAAAGTCTTAACTTAATATGCATAATAGATTGAATTGTTTACTCTTGAATGTGTACCATCAATCTCGGGGAACATGCTCGATCATTAACCTATGACCATGTATTAACCTTTGAATTGTACCCTTACACCATTAGATCTAGCTGGGATGAGCAAATTCACTATATTGGATCATGATCTGAGGGGTGGGGTGTTATTAGATATTACTTGTTCTTAGCCCCAAGGATGTGCCAATTGGTAGCCCCATGGGATTCATGTGTTCCCTAAACTATCTAAATTTGATCACACACAATTAGATCATCTTGATTCATATGAATGCACACTATTGGGTCTATCTCCATTTGAACTCAAATGACTACTTCACAAGGTGTAAAATTGATGCTCACGTGATCATCCTAAAACATTTGAATCCCAATGGCTACTTGCCATGACTTAAAGTTATCATTTGTATGCCTGTCAAAATATGTCCATGAGATTATCATATTTATAATTCAAAAATTTCTTCAGGGACTTTGTTCTATGGTAATTTGATCAGAGAGTTCTTTATCTTTAGAATTCCTATTTACTTTGACACTTCTACTTTGCACTTTTCTTCAACATAATTATACCGTAATAATTCTTTTGAGAAATTTGTCAATATTATTGTCTCGAACAAAATGTCTGAGACAAATTGCCTGAAGGATTTTGACTTCACAATTTTCTTGCAAGAATTGAGTCTTCAACCTTTTATCTTCATTGGGATAATTATTTTAAAATTTATATTCAAAATAATTTCCTTGTAGAAATTGAGATTTGTAATTTTCCCAAAGAATTTTAACTTTCCACTTTTCCCAAATAATTGTAATTCTTTCAGTCTTTTTACATGGGAAAGATGCCTAAAATAATTTGGCCTTAAAATTTTCACCTTTGTCAAAATAATTATTTTGGCCATTTTGTTTGAAACAATTTCCTTGAATAAAATGGTCTTTTGCACTTTTGCCAAAGGAATTGGACCTTGGCACTTTTACCAAAATAATTGAGACTTATCTTCTTTTGTCTTCATTAAGATAATTGTTTCAGACGCTTTTTCTAAAACAATTTCCCCGTAGAAATTGAACTTGGTATTTTTTTTGAAGAAATGCAATTCTTTTAGAATTTTTACATCAGTAAAATTCCTGAAGTAAATAGGACTTCTACTTTGAAAAAACTTTGACTAAAGTACCCTTTGGCCATTCAAACATACCATTCTAAATTTTTATCAAGGGTACTTTCCCTACAAAATTGACTTTGGCCTTTTGGATTGGCCCTTTGGATCTATTGAAAGTGCCCTTTAGACTTATTGAAAGCGTCCTTTGGGAATTTTTCAAGGGAAAAATACTTAAAAGAATTGTTAATTCAGATATTTTGTAAAGGCAAAATGACCCTTTTGAAAGTTCCCTTAGAAAATTTTACAAGGGCAAGATGCCTAAAAGAAATGACCCATCAGGGATTTTGTAAAGGCAAAATGACACTTTGGGATTTATATAGACACTTTGGCCAAAATAAATGTCCTTACATTTATTTTAGGATTTTTTTCATACAAAATTCCTAAAGGGTAAGTGCCCTTCAAATTTTTTTCTCTAGACAAAAAGTTTGAAATAAATAAGACTTTTCACCTCTTTCGAAACAAAGGATTTTTGTGTAGGTAAAATGCCCAAAGGGTAAGTGCCCTTTAGACTTTTTGTCATAATTTTTTTTTTGAAATAAATGACCCTTCATATTTTTTTTGAAACACTTAACTTGAGGAAAAATAAGACATTAAATTCCTTCAAACCTTTTATAGCAGAAAAAATTTACAATGGAAATGAGTCTTTAGACTTTTTATCCAAGACAAAAATCCCAAAGACCTATTTTTGTTAGACATTATGTTCATGCAAAAAGTCTAAAAAGTCTAAGGGAATGACACATTCAAAAAAAAAAGACCACATAAAGGACTTAACCAATATTTTACATGAACTTAACCTTCCAAAGGAACACTTGGAGATGGAAGTTGGGATAACGACATAGTCATTTACACTTGACAAGGGCCCAATTATTTTAGTATAATTTTGGACACTAACACAAGCTAGGGTTGAAGGAGATATTGATGCATGATGTCAATATGACCAATCATAAGACTCTAACTATTACTAACGAATATTCCCATAGGGTAAAAGATAAATAAAAATCTCATCAAAAGGTGAGGAAAGATTTTAAAATTGAATAGACATTAGTATAAGAACAAGAACTTATCCCTTTCACCCAAGAGTTTCAATAAATCTAATCAATATCATAGATTTACTAGGAGTATGAGTAGTTTTAATAAATTTAAAAGGTAGAATAAAAACTTAAAAAAATATAATTCTTATAAGTCTAAATTTTTTAAGAGAAATCAAACCCAAGGTAGTCAAAATTTACATGCCACTGGGGAAAATACTATTCCTGTGTCACCCTAAAAGGATTGAAGTATGTTGGGAATATGGGGATAATCCCTATTTTAAATATTGTCCCAAGCTAAAATTAGGTCAATCAACTAACCAAAATATGTATGTAGCTGTGGATAATAGAAATGTATATTTTCAAGTAACCGCTATCAAATTCAGAGGTAAATTAAAGATATTTATATTTATATTTTGTTTGATTAAAGATAAATGGATAATTTTTTTAATCCAAAATTAGTGAATAACTATAAACTAAATCCTATAACATTAAAGGATAATTGGGATGGTAAGTTCAGCTTAGGAAAAAGGGTGATAGTTTCTAAGTGTCTTGAATAAGCTTAGACTTAGGTGATTTTCAGACCCATGTTAACCTATTTTTAGTCCCTCTTTGTTATTTTGACATCATTCTAGGCATGGATTGGTTACATTAGCATAAATTCAATTTATAATATTATAATAATGTGATAAAATGTTATGATGACATGGAAAAATTAGTAATAATTCAAGGTTTATTGAAATCAAAAGTATGCAAGCTATTATCAGCCTTATAGCTAAAAAAAGAAGTGTGTAAAGGTTGTGAATTATATATTATAAAGATGCTAGTAATAACACCTATAACATAAATATCATTCCAATAATATCTATTTTTGTAAGAATTATATATTTTTTTTCCAAAAAAACTAATTGGTTTGCCTCCTAATAAGGAGTTTGAATTTTATATTGATGTATTGCTAGGGGTAGCCCCTACATCTAAATCACCTTATCATATGAATGTACTAGATTTGAAAGATATGATAGCTAAACTACAAAAGCTGTTGGAAAATGGTATCATTAGACCACATGTGTCATCTTGGGGTGCACTTATGGTATTTGTGAAAAGTAAAGATGGAACATTGTGGTTGTATGTTGACTATTGCATGCTTAATAAGGTTACTATAGAGAATAGTTATATTTTGTAGAGGATAGATGATCTATTTGATCAAATGAAAGATGCAACTATCTTTTCTAAGGTACTCTTGAGATCAAGATATACCAAGCTGAAAATCAAGGATGAAGACATCCATATAACTACTTTTAGAACTTGGTATGGACATTACGATTTTCTGGTAATGCTCTTTGGTTTAACTAATGCACATGTTGAATTTATGAATTAAATGAATAGTATATTTATATATTGTCTGGACAAGTTTGTTCTTGCTTTTATTGATGACATACTGATTTATTCTAAGAATGCAACTAAACATGAACATCATTTGTCTTTAGTGTTATAAAGGATAAGGCAACATAAATTGTTTGGTAAAATATATAAATGTGATATCTTTCAAACTAAGATTCACTATTTGGGTCACATAATATCTAAGGCTAACATTGTTATTGATATAATAAATATTAAAGCTATCTAAGAGTGGCCTAATCCTAAAAATGTACATGAAGTACATAGTTTTATAAGACTGACTGGTTATTACAAAAGGTTTGTTGAATTTTTTTCCAATTTGGCTAACCCAATAACTTCCTTGGAGTACAAAGGTAATAATTTGGGTTGGAATTCTGAGTGCGAAGAAGATTTTCAAAAGATTGAAGAGTTATTAATCACAACACATGTGATTATTATTCCAAATCCTAATGGTAATTTTAAAATCTAGGTTGATGCATCTAAAGAAGGCTTGGGTAGGATGTTAACTCAGGATGGTTCAGTTATGGCTTATGAGTCATACAAACTAAAAGATCATGAGAAAAATTACACTACTCAAGATTTGAAAATTGATACCATTGTACATGCTTTGAAGTAATGGAAACACTTTTTGTTAGCTAATAATTTTAAATTAAAATTTGATTGTCATAGTCTGGAATATTTGTTTTCTCAAGATGATATGAATTCTCTCCAATGTATATGGCTATAAATTTAGATTAATTTTTGATATGAATTTTCATATGTGAAAGGTAAAGAGAATTATGTTGCTGATGTACTTAACCAATGCATATATATAAATATCTTATCTATTTTGCATAACTATTTCATAACTAAAATTTTAAAATAATAACATTTTACTAAATTTTGCCAAGAGTTAAGTGCAAGTTTGGCTGACAAGCCTATAAAAAATAAATTTTCTAATTTTTATGTTGATTATGATGGTTTAGTTAGACATATAAATAGTATTTATGTAGCTAAGTTTAGTTGATTTAGGATAATTTATCTAAAATAAGTGCATATTACACTTCAATTTTCTCATCTGATGTCACAAAGAAGATTGATGAGTTGAAAATGTTTTATTATTGGCTTGGCTTAAAATATGAAGTTACTAAATTTATGAAAAATGTTTACAATGTTAGCATGTGAAAGATGAACATTATCATCTAGGTGGACTATGTATCCTCATGATGTTACACAAGGTAAGTTGGCTATGATTTCTTTGGATTTCATAGCTAGTTTTCTAAAATCTTGAAGCAAACATGATATTATTATAGTTATAATAGATAAATTTATTAAAGTTGATAATTTAATTGCTATAAGTTTAACTAATTATGCATATGTGTTTGATGAATAGTTTGTGAAAGAAATAGTATGATTGTATGGCATGCCTAAATTTATTATTTCAAATAGAGACAAACATTTTAATTTAGGTTTTTGGAAAACATTGACTACTAATTTTAGTACAAGATTGAACTTTATCTCATCTTATCACCCATAAATGGATGGTTAGATAGAAAGATTAAATTAAGTTGCAGAACCCATGTTAATAATGTATGTGATATGTCAACAAGGTAAATGAGAAGATTATTTACACTTTGTTGAATTTGCTTATATTAACACATACCATTCTATTATTAATATGGATCCTTTTGAATATTTGTATGAACATAAGTGTAGGACTCCAATTGGCTAAGAAAGTTTAGAAAATAAAAATATTATTGATCTTAATATTTTATAGGAGTATGATAGGTAGATGGAAATAATAAGATAAACTATTAAGGTTGCCTCTAATAGGGAAAAGAGCTATGTTAATTTAAAGAGGTTGCCACATGAATTTAAAGTTGGTGATAAAGTACTTATGTGTGTTAGACCATATAAAAGTTTGATTAAGTTTGGAAATTCTTTTAAGTTAGCTCCTCGATCTGGAGGACCCTTAAGCAATTTTGGAGAAAATTAGTCTTATTGCCTATCAACTAGCCCTTCTTCTTTCTTTGTATTGGATTCATGATGTTTTTCATGTTAAATTATTGAGAAAGTATATACTTGATCCTTATTATATTTTAGATTAGACTCATATTTAGGTTTTAGAAGAGGAAAATATGTAGTTGGATCTAGTGAGGATCCTAGACCATCACAATGTTAGACTGCAAAATCATGAGGTTTCCCAGATTCTAGTTTAATGGGATCCTTTATCTAAATAAAGTGATACTTAAAAAAATGAGTATTTTAAAGTAACACTATCCTTAGTTATTTTTACCATCAAGATGGCTCTCTTCCAAGTGGGGAAATATGTCATGACCTTATTTTGATCCATTTATTTCCCTTGCTAATTACAATTTTGCTATGAATAATTCGGGACATAATTGTTTAATTTTTCTATTGTGATACAATTTCATGATTTATGATTTGAACCATTATGATGTTTTCACCTCTGAGAGATCATCTAGACATTATGAGATAATTTTTTGTGTACTTTCATTATAGCATTAGATATTTCATGTTGAATGAGTTGTTGAGTTATTATTTAGTTCAATTATATTATTATATTTAATGTTATTGAATTTATTACTCTTATATAGTATGAATGTTGTTAATGGCATGTTATTATTACATGTACATGATATGAGATAGGTTAGATGTGACTCCAAGCAATCAAGTGAGGCTAATAAAGTAAACAAAAAGAAATAATGAACTTAAAATTACATAAAACTGAGCTTTGACTATTATTGATGCTTTGAGTTATTTTTATATACTTGATTTTTTTACTGAGTGTTCATATTTTATAGGATTCAATTACATTATTATGATGGGCCATTAATTAGTTTCAAATTTTTGTTTGATCATTACTTTACTCAGTTGATTTTAACTCTTTTAAATAGTCAACACTTATCAAGATTGATGAAATTTATTAGTGATATCAACTATGTTATCCTTAATGTTGTTCATCTTGCTTATTGCTTTATTAGTTTAAAAATTTCATTGGTCATTGAATGCTATTTTACTCTCTATCGAGTCTTGGCTTGTGTTTGGACTCTTTAGTGATATAGTTTACTTGTCATATTCCTATTTAATTTTACTTAAAGTCATTAATCATTGTTATGATTTAAAGGCATTATAACGTTTGCAATTATCTTGGGCATTTTGTTTAATTACATGAGGTCATTGTTGTTGTTTGGGGCTCTTATTGTGTTCATTGGTTGATGAGACCAAGATTTGTCTTAGATTTTCTAAGGAAATAAATGGGAACCATGACCCACCATGGGCATGGAATTATTTTGAAGTATTTTTTTTTTTACTTTGGATTGTGGCATTAGCTTAGCACTTGAGGCATGAGAGCCAAGCATCTTCCAACCCTATTAATGTTTTTTTTTGTCATTTTAAATTGTCACTTTGTGAAGCCCTCCACTCAGGGAAAATATACTAGAATTTGGGCATGGTGTTCAAGGTAAAATGGAAGTAGTTGTTTGCATGAACTTCTTATGGAGTTCTAACTGTAGTGATTTCTTTGTCTTGTCAATTGTGAAAGAGTTTTTGTGAAGTTTTTTGTTAGTTCATAGTTGGACTAAATGGGTAGAATGGTCTTTGAAATTTGGTATGTGGAAGGGTAGAATTTTATGAAAAAAACATCTCCATTATTTTTCATTCTTTTTTATTGTCATCCAAGTAAGTATTGCTTTTCAATTCTATGTTGTTTTATGGTTTCACCTTGCTAGTTTTGCACTAGGTTTTGGGTGAAAATGAATGTAGTCTTTTATTTATTTTGTGGCTTACTAAAAGATTATTTATGAAGGATTGTAATGTTGAATAAAAACCTATAGATTTTGTGTTCGATTCTAGGTTTGTATTTATTTTTATATAAAAATGATTTTGAATCTATTATGGTTCGACTGTATCATATAGTTGGTGTTTTTTAGGTTTACTTTATGTCAAAATCCATTTTGTTTTATGGAAGCTCATTTTTATATCCATTAAAGTTGTTTTTAGGTTATAGATATGTATATTTAATGGGTTATTTCTGATTTCAAATCTCTATTATGATTTTGGAAACCCTAGTTATATATTCGAGTTGTTATCATTGTTCAAATAGATATGTGCATGTTTACGCCATAACCATGGAAGAAAATATGAGGTTTTTTAGTTTACATTATGGGTATAAATTTGCATTAGGGTTTGTATAAAGTAACATTTTATTATTATTTTACTAAATAGATTTGAAAAGATGTATGACTAGGCTATGATTGTTATCATTATAAGGGTTTTGATTGAATTGAGATTATCTTGATTTGATCTTTTGATTTCATTTTCAATCACGATTGGTTGACTTGGATTGTATGGTTTAAAATATGTCATGATTCTTAGTCATTTTTAATTTTCATATCATTATGATTTAATTAATTTGTTTATATAATTATAGTTCATAATGACATTTGAATTTTTATTCTTGGTTGATAAAGTCTCTTTTGGTCAACATTGACCTTGAGGTTTATGTTATTCAGTGCAGTCATTTGAGTTGATTTTTGAGATTGCTATAAGTTTAATAGTCTTATTCATGAAGGTTTTTGATGTTATCTGGAGTATGATATTTAGTTAGATTCTCTAAAGTAATATGAATCATTTAAGTTCATTTTACTTAGATGGAAATATTTAAAGAATATTGTGTGTATTTATGGTTACCGACAATTATACAACTACATTTATTATGAGTGTTGTACTATAATGAAGGATTGGGGATTTTGAGTGAAATTCCATGGATTACACCCTTAATATTAAATATTTAAAATATATAATATGGGATTCTTTAGTTGGAATAACTACAAAGGTGTTAGTGTTGTTAACCAAGAATGTAAATAGTGTTGTTTAAATATTTTCATCAACTAGTTATGTTAAGTCAAATTTAGTAGTCATTGTTTACCTTACTAATTTCTCTCATCTAGATGAAATCACATCCAAATTATGTATGTGTTTGTCTAGGGCCACTTATGGTTAGGATCATTTGGAATAGAGAGGTGGGCATTTTCTTCATTGGATTTGTATGTGGAAAGTTGCTTGGCTATACTTATCTTGAATTTGAATTATTTTAGTATTGAAAGTAAAGAAAAGAAGATCAATTGTAAAATAAGTTGATTTAGTATTGCATAATTTAACTCTTTAATTATATTGATGTTTTCAATAATGGTATACAATGTAATTGTTATGATTAATTTTCATTAGCAAGCTAGTAATATTCAAGCCTATTTATATTTATAAAATGGAGTTTGATCCTTTAATTATCAATCCATTCATTTTGAATTGTCATAAATATTCAGTTTATGGAATATTATTTTGACACACCTCTACCATCTCCTTATCACCCTTAAAATATTTAGGAGTTATTTGTCATGACCCCATTTTGATGCATCTATTTAACTTGTTAATTATGGTTTTGTTATGAACTATTTGGGACATGATTGTTTAACTTTTATATTGTGATACAATTTTGTGATCTATGATTTGATCCATTATGATATTTTGAACTATGAATTATCAAATTGATACTAATATATAATTTTTTTATGTACTTTTATTATATCATTAAATATTTCATGCTTAATGAGTTGTCGATTCATTATTCCATTTAATTATATTATTATATTTAATATTATTATTGAATTTATTGCTCTTATATAGTACAAATTCTACTGATGGTCTATTATGACTATAGGTACATTATATGAGCTAGTTTTTAATTGACTTTGAGCAATTACGTGAGGCCAAGAAAGTGAGAAAAAAGAAATAATGAACTTAAAATTGCAAAAGCTAAGCTTTGATTGTTATTGATGTTTTGAGTCATTTTTATATACTTGATTTATTTTTTTGAGTATCTATATTTTATTGTATTTGATTACATTATTGTGATAGGCCATTATTTGGTTTTAAATTCTTGTTCAGTCATTGCTTTACTCAGTTGATTTCAACTCTTTTAACTAATCAACATCTATCAATTGATGGAATGTGTTAGTTGTATCAGCTGTGTTATCATTAATGTTGTTCATCTTGCTTATTGATTTTTCAGTTTCAACATTTCATTGGTCATATATTTCTATTTTACTCACTATTGAGTCTTGGTTTGTGTTTGGACTTTTTAGTGACATAGTTTACTTGTAATAGTCCTATTTTGTTTTGCATAAAATCATTAATCATTTTTATGATTTAAAAGTATTATAACATTTGGAATTATTTTGGAAATTTAATTTAATTACATGAGGTCACTTTTGTTATTTGGGATTCTTATTGCATTCATTGGTTGATGAGATCAAGTCCTGGATTGGATTTATTAAGGAAATGAATGGGGGCCACAACCCACCATAGGTATGACATTAGTTTGAAGCATTTTTTTTACTTTGGCTTATGTCATTAACTTCTCATTCAAGGCATGGGAGTCTAGAGTCTTCCAAACCTATTAAGGTTCTTTCTTGGTCATTTTTCTTTGTCACTTTAGGAATACCTATGCTTGGGGGAACTCTACCATAGTTTTGGAATGGTGGCCAAGGGAAAAATGGAACTATTTAGATGCATAAGCTTCTCACAGAGGTAAAAATGTAATGATTCATTTGTCTTGTCATCCATGTGGGTGTTTTTTTGGAGTTTTCTATTAGTTCATAGTTGGCTTAAATGGATTGACAAGTCTTTGCATTTGGTATGTGTAGGGATAGAATTTTGTGAATAAATCTCAACGTTATTTTTCATTCATTTTGACTGACATCCAAATAAGTATTGAATTTAAATTTTGTGTTGTTTTATGGTTCAACGTTGTTGGTTTTGAACTAGGTTTTACGTGAAAATGAGCACAGTATTTTATTTATTTTTTGGGTTGTTAAAATATTTTATGTGAAGGATTGTAATGTTGAATAAATACCTATAGGCTTTGTTTTCAAGTTTAGGTTTGTATATTTTTCTAAAAAAAGGATTTTGAATCCATTATGTCTCGACTGTAACATATAATTGGTATTTTCTAGGTTTATATTATGTTAAAGTCTATTTTATTGTATGGAAGCTCATTTTTATATCTAGTAAAGCCATTTTAAGGCTAAAACTATGTATATTTAATAGGTTCTTATCAATTTCAAATATTTATTATGTATTTTGAAAATCCTAGATGTACATGTGTTGTTATTTTGGGTTGTTATTTTTGTTAAAATAGTCCTATGCATTTCTAGGCTACAACCATGGAAGAAAACTATAAGGTTTTTGAGTTTTAATTATGGATAAAAATTTCCATTACGGTTTATATAAAATAGAATTTTATTACTACTTTTTTGCATGGATTTAAAAATTCATATGTCTAGGATATTATTGTTATAATTATAAGGCTTTTATCTGAATTTATATTATCTTAATTTGATCTTTCGATTTCATTTTTAGTCATGGTTGGTTGACTTGGATTATATGATTTAAAAGATGTCATGATTATTATTAATCTTGAATTTTCATATATTTATGATTTCATTATGTTGTTTATAACATTATTTTTCATAATGACATTTGAATCTTTTTCTTATTTGATAAAGTCTCTTTTTGTCAACATTGGCATGGATATTTATGTTATTTACTGTGGTCACTTGAGTTGAGTTTTGAGGTTGTTGTAAGTCTAATAGTCTTCTTCATGAAGGTTTTTCATGTTATTTTAAGTATGCTATTTATTTATATTGTAGATAGAAATTTAAGTCATTTAAGTTCATTTTAATTAGAAAGAAATATTTAAAGAATATTATTTGTATTTAGGGTTACTAGCAACAATACAATTGCATTTATTTTGGGTGTTATACCCTAATGAAGGATTGGGTATTTCAAGTATAATTACATGGATTTCACCCTTAATCCTTAATATTTAATAGATATAATATGATCTTCACTATTTGGAATAAATACAAAAGTGTTGGTGATATTAAACAAGAATATAAACAATGTTGTTTGAATGTTTTTATCAGATGGTTATGTTAAGTCAAGCTCAATAGTCACTACATACCTTACTCACTCCTCTAATTTGGCTAGAATAATATCCAACTGGTGGATGGGATGGTCTGGTTCCACTTGTGGTTGGGTTTACTAGCACTAAAGAGGTGGGTATTTTCTTTATTGGATTAACATGTAGAAGAATGCTTGGTTGTACTTGTTGAAAGCAGAATCACTAAGAGGGGGATGAATCAGTTATGAAAGAAAATAAAATTGAATTGTAATTATTCAAACTCTTAACCATTAAAGAAAATCATTCATTAAGAATATAAACCATTCATTGCAATGAATAAATAAAATATTGCAAGATCAAAGCACATAACACATGAATTATGTGGGAAACCCTCATGGGGGAGAAACCCACTTGAAATAAGATTTGGAATACTATCCTATAAAGGTATTTCTTCAATTTATATTATAAAAAAATAATCAAGGATCACCTACCCCTCAATTTATTCAAGAACCCACTTGACTTTTAGCTATAACAAACTAACAAGGAGGCTACAACCCCTTAGATGATCAAGCACCAAATCAATCACCTCCAACCTGATATCCACCTTTGATATGATGTATTACACACTTGATGATAATATTATCTATTTATAAAAATTTAAAACATTCCTTTATACCTCATAAAAATGATGTTAGTTCATACAAACACAAATCTACTTCTTACATAGGATACAACTATTTCTCTTTTTTACCCCTCATACATATGCTCATGACCTTGAGGCCATTCATCCTTCACACTATGATATTATTAGATGTAAATAAAAATATTTAAACATCATAAATATAAATCATACACAACCTATGTATTACTATTTCAACATATAATCAATTCACTTCTTCACTCTAGGTCATCTAGACAAACTATGCCCAATCATGCCTTAAATCAATAGAAAAATTACTAATTACCTTCAACACCACTATCTAATATTTATGACATGTTAAATATGTTATTATAATGATTTTAATTCCATCACACAATTTTTAAAAATATCATACCATTCACTTCATTACTTAATTATCAAAACCTTTGCATTAGGTCATCAAAGCAAAATAGGCCTAAAATCCTTGAAACAAATATTCTTACTTGACCATGACCTAAAACAAATAATGTTATACAACTTGTCAAATATTATAAATGATTTTATTATTTTTTCATGGTCTATTACCCTTTTGAATATTCATATATAATTCATTTCACTCTTCTAGTGTCTCACTAGCACAATGAGACCAAAATGGCCTTCTATATATGCATTATTCTTTCTCTAATCAATCTTGGTCAGCCACAACACTTTAATGAACCATTAATGCATCTATAACACTTGGATAAAAATAAATATATGTATTATGACATGTTATATAAAATTTACATCAACTTATTAGGTTGGCCATGCTTTAAATAGATGAAAATAACACACTAGGCTTAAGCAAGACCTAAGCAATTAGCCCTCCTTTAGGCCACATGTTACACCTATATGCCAATAGCTCTTAAAAAAATATGGAACCATTTAAAAAACTTTAAAAAAATTTCATACAATAAATATTTAATTTTAACAAGTCATACATCACTTTCAATTCACTCTCTCACCTTATGAAACATCTTTCAACCCTCAAGCCTTCAATAGGTCCCATGGAGACTTAATTCACCATCGTGTAATACTTTAAGCCACTATGTTACATATGGACCTTACCAATAACCCAAAAAACTTATATAAATTTAACCTAATTATCTACAATCCTTATCCATTCTCAATAAACATCAAATCATTAGATCATACTCTAAAACCTCCATTAGGTCTTAAATACCTATTAGGCTTAACTAGCCCAAAAACACTGTCTTCACAAATGAGGCTCAAACTACCTAACTATAAACTTTACATTTAAAATAAACACATGGATGGAAGTATAAATACCTAAATAACATCATAAAATCCATAATACACCTTCATTTAGACTCTAAAGGCTCATAAAGACCACTTCAAGAAGCTTACTTAGACTTGCAATAACTATAGTCAACAAAAGTCAACTTTGACCTATAATAACTTCACCTATACTGATATTCAAAACTCAAAATAAATTTGAGGATGATATATATGGATTATAATTCATATTTTATTTTCATACCAATAATATTTGATCAATAATTTGTGTTGTCTCTAAATCTTGCACCCTAGAAGAGGGATGTTCAGGACTCCTCCAGATTTGGGCAATGTTGAGACATTTGTAGGCTTGTGGGTGTGCCTATAAGTGGAAATGAACCTATAGGCTTAAAGGGATAGATATTTATATTATATTTTGTGAAATAAAACTACTGAACTAGTTTTTATGAGTGAAAAGAGTTATAAGTTGACATAAATGAAAATCCTAGTCTAAAATGGTGATACACCAAGAATTAGTATCCACATGTATGCCCTATACTTATGCATAATATAGTCTTAACTCAAGCTCTAGAATATTTCAACATAAGTATTTCAATGTATAGATAAAATGAATGAGATCACATAAGGTAAATAACTAGAAAAGATAACCTGTATAGTCCAAAAAAGGGTTGCACATGTACAAAATATCATATAGCTAAAATGCACTCTACATGACCTATTAGATCAATTATTTACTCATAAGCATGAAGGATAGAGAATAAAAGGATAAAACACCACTTGTTACTATATGTCTCTTGCATGGCCAAGAAAATGTCTAGAACTTAGAAAGAAAATAGACTCATGCTTCTTTACTCAAAGGAAAGAAAATGGAAAAGCATTCCAGTAGGGATTCGCCGTACTATCTGTGGATGATGAAACAAGAGCCTAAGGGTCCTATTTATAGAAAATGAGGGAGAGAAGAGAGAGATCTTGGGTACCAAAATAGAATCCTCTAAAATGGTTTATAGTCACTATCCTAGTGAAAATAATTCCAACTATTCTCTCATTCAGTTGGAGTTTGTCCTTATCTTTGATTTGCCCTCTTGAAATGACTAGGATCATTTAAAAATCAATGGTGAGATGACCCTCCATAATAAATGGTTTAGATCACTATTCAAACCTTAGATTCCTCTTAAAATATCCCATGTTTTTCACTATAGATGTATTCAAGCCTTCTAAATGGCCTTAATTATAAACCTATAAGTCAAGCATGTTGGGAAACCTGATTTGCACTATCTTTTCCCTTTCAGGTTCTTTGATTGCTTATACTTATAAAATTCATAAGAAAAGCTTGCTAGGAAACCCGATTTGTACTATAGAGTCATTTAGGTTTTCCAAGTGATTTTACTTCTTACTTGTTCCTTTGGGTTCTTTGATTGCTTCTACTTATAAAAGTCATAAGCAAAGCTTGTTGGGAAACTTGATTTACACTACAGAGTCTTTCAAGTTTTCCAAGTAACTTCACTTCTTACTTGAATACTTTAGGCATGAATTTGACATCTTGCAACATGTCACTAAGTTGTACCCTAATGGCTAGTTTGCCACCCTAAAATTGACATCCTATGGCATGTCATGTCTTTGAATCTCAACGGCTACTTGGCCACACTAAATTTGAAATCATGTGGCATGTCATTTTTGCACCCCAAAAACTAATGGGATGTATTAAACTTGACATCCTATGACATGTCATGGGGATCCATTGGGTTGGGTTTATTGTTTTGGGTAATTTTCTCAAAGTAATTTCTTCAAAATTTTCATTTTAAGGAATTATTTTAGGGATTTTGCTTGAAAGGCAATGACTAGTTCCTTTGGGAACTTTTCCTAAAGGACACTTGGGAAAGTGTCCTTTAAAAAAGTTCTGAAGGACACTTAGGGAAGGCACAAGGTCCTTTCAAAAAAATTCAAAGGGCATTTCCAAAGGAAATGACCCTTAAAATTTTTTATGAAGGGCATTTCCAAAGACAAAGTGCCCTTCAAAAAAGTTCGAAGGGACACTTGGGCTAAAATGTGCCCTTCAAATTTTTTTTGAAGGGTCAGTTGGAAGAAAAGTACCCTTCAAAAAAGTCTTAAGGGACACTTGGGCTAAAAATTTCCCTTTGAAACTTTTTTGAAGGGTCACTTAGAAGAAAAGTGCCCTTCAAAAAAGTTTGAAGGGACACTTAAGCTAAAAAGTGCCCTTCAAAGCTTTTTCGAAGGGTCACTTGGAAGAAAAGTGCCCTTTGAAAAAGTTTGAAGGGTCACTTGGGCTAAAAAGCACCCTTCAAATTTTTTTTGAAGGGTCACTTGGAATAAAAGTGCCCTTTATAAAATTTTTAAGGGACACTTGAGAAGATGATAGGTAAGAAAGGCCCTTCAAAAACATTTAGAAGGGCACTTTGGGGTAAAACAAAGCCTGATAGGCTAAGGCAAACAAGGCAAAGGGAAAGAATAAAGAACAAGGGAGAAAAGCCCAAACCAGGAAAGGTCGAAGGGAAAAGATAAGTAATAAGTCAAGAGACCAAACACATAAACCAAGTATGATAGAAATGAAAAGAGCCAAAGGGAAAACACAAACTAGTCATACAAAAAATGGTCAACATTCTGATGATTTCTAGGGGAGATATGCTTGCTATGTCATAAGACTAGTCACCTAAATCCTTCCATTGGGCATGGAATCAAGAAAGGCAAACAAGAGTTGAAAGAAAAAGCCATGGATTAACACACAAGCTGGGTAGACACACACACAACCAACAAAAAGAAAGAAAACACTAGAAAGGTAAACATTGTGCTCCAAAACACTTAGGGAGAACAAACACAACAAAGGAAACACACCAAAACAATGTATATACAAGACATGGCCATTATGGGTCAAAATCAAGGCTTCAAATAGATTCCATTCACTAGAATAGGCAACTCTTGTCCATCCATTTTGGATAACTGAAAGAAGTTTCTTTGCTTGTACTTGATGATGATGTAAGGACCACTCCACAAAGTATCAAACTTTGTATGTTTTCCTGATTTTCCTCTATCTTCATCCCATTTCAAGACCAAGTCACCTTATTTGAACACTCTTTCCCTTGCCCTTTTGTTAAAGGATTTCTTCATGAGAACTTGATGGTGTTCCAAAGCTTTGTGTGCATAATCTCTTGCATATTTTAGCTACATTAATTCTATCAATCTGACCTCTATGGGAGTGTTTTTAAGTAATTATAGATGTTGTGCAAGTTATAAAGTAGGGAGATCTTGTGATATAGAAAAACTAGCTTCTCTCCCATAGATAAGTACAACGGGAGAATTACCAATTGACTTCTTGGGAGTGATTCTATCTACCCATAAAGCTATCTTTAGCTTGTTATGCCATGCTCTTTGATTGGTTTGCAATGCCCTCTTGATGATCTTGATGAGGTTCTTATTGGTAGACTTATCCAATTCATTACCTATAGGGTAGTAGTTGGATGAGGTACTCTAATGAACTCCACTCTTTGCTACCCAATTAAAAGTTTTAGCACTTATGAAATTAAGTGCATTATCTAAGATGATGACATGAGGAGCTCCAAACCTTGTTATAATGCTGGGATAGAACTCCAAATGGCATTTTAATTTGCTTCCTTCAAATCAATAGCCTCTACGCATCTTGTGAAGTAGTCTGTAGCAGTCAATAACCATTTGTGTCCATCACTTTATGGATGGTTGATCATGCTAATGAAGTCAAGGCCCCATTGCATGAAAGGTTGGTCCACTTAGATAGGATTCAATATAAAGGAAATAAGATTTTGTTTACCAACAAAGAAAACACATTGAGGATAAACCTTAGACCAATGATAATAGTCCTTAAAAAGACTAGGCCAAAAGTAACTATCTCTCATTATTTTTATAGCTATTGTTCTAGGAGAGAAGTGACCACCAACTACACCATTATAGAACTTTTCTAGTATCATATAAAATTTGTCATTATTAATGCATCTTAGAAACACATTGCTCACATCTTTATTAAATAGAATGCCATCCATAAGTTAATAAGGAATATCCTATAGCCTAAAATACCTTCTTTGAGATTTTTTCAAGCCATTGGGACACTCACCATTTTGAAGAAAACTAATGATGTCTTGTGTCCAACTTTGATTCTACATTTGATTAGTTGGCTAGTATTAAACTTGATTCACCAAGGATTGCTCTTTTGGCTCTTGAAAGTCAGATGCTAAGTGATCACATAAACCTCTTCTTCTTACTAGGATAGTTACCTTGATGTCAATGTCATATTCCATCACCTTCATGGTCCATCCAACTCTCTTCTCATTAAGATCCTTGTTTAGGAGAAACTCCTTGGTGCTAGGATGGGAGACCATGACATGGATCTTATTTTTGGAAATCATATGCCTAAAAATTTTCAAGCCTCTAATGATATTTAAAGATTAATTATCAACAAAAGAATATCTTGCTTCGTAGTCTTCTAAGCCTTAGCTCAAGAAAGCAATTGGCTGCTCAACATCTTCATCATTATTTTACATAAGCATAATTGAGATTGTGTCAAGGTTAGCAAAAATATAAAGAATGAAATCCTTATCAAAATTCATATTTAAGAGAGTGGGAGATTTTGTAATTACTTGTTTGATTGTCTCAAAGTTGCCTTTACCTTCCTTTGTCTAAGTAAAAACTTGGCTCTTTTTTAGCATGGATGTGATAGGCTTCACCATAGTTACAAAGTTTGGGATAAACCTCCTTACAAAGTTTATTTTTCCCAAGAAACATTGTATCCCTTTCTTGTGTTAAGGCAAAGACAAGCCTAGAATAGCTTTAATCCTTTCAGGGTCAATATATAAGCTTTATTTTGAAACATGACCCAAAAGATTGCCTTAATGGACAATGAATATGCACTTATTTTGATTGATGGATATACCATAGTCTCTACACTTCTCAAACACTTACCTCAGATGTCCTATATGATCAACAACATCCTTTGAAAAAATGGTTATATCATCAAGGTAAACAAGAAAAAAATTATTGATCAAAAATTTGAAAACCATTTCCATTTCCCTTTGAAATGTAGCTCCAACATTAGATAAACCAAATGGCATATTCTTGTAGGCAAAGGTCCCCCACTTGGTGGTGAAGGCTGGCTTGAATTGATCCCCTTCATTTACCAATATTTGATTATAACCTGAATAACCATCAAGAAGTGAGAAATGTTGAGAACCTAAAACAACTTATAGAATTTGTTCCATAGAAGGGAGTGGGTAATGATCCTAAAGAGACACATTATTTAGATCACTAAAATCCATACAAAGTCTAAATTTTCCACTCTTCTTTTAAATTGGCACAAGGTTGGCTACCCATATTGAGTGCTTGAAAGGAAAGATAATACTATACTTAATCAATTTGGTTAGCTCTTTCTTCATGAGTTCTTCTACCGAGGGGTTAGTAGGCCTTGGATTTTATCTTATCAATTTAGCTCCATCCTCCAACTCAATGGTGTGATGAGCTATCCTTGGGTTGAATCCCTTAAAGTCCTTGTATTCCTAGGCAAAGATGTCATGAAACTCTTTGCATAATGAAATAAAATCTTGCCTTTCCAACTGAAAATAAGCATTGCCAATATTCAAAAGATTGTGTTGACACAGTGGATTGCACCTGGGGCAGGACACCTACCGCCTGCTCTTCTACATGCAACAATGGAAACTCCCCTCTCACTTATGGGACCAACGAAGCTGGAGGGGAGAGTCTCTGTATAAGGGCTAGCTCCCTTTGATGTATCTTTTAGGCCCTAGTTTCTCCTACTACTAACAAGTAGAATGAAAAAAGGGGGGGATGAAAAGGGAGAGAGAGATGCTAAAAATAGAACCTAAGTCTAAAAATGAAAAGGTGATACACCAAAAAATGTTGACCCACTCAGCTTGAACATACACTTTTCACCAAAGAGAAACACCCATACACTTCATCTGAAGGGGGAAGCTCTTCTAAAATAGTGAGTCAAGGGTCCATAGAGATATAAGGAGGAAGGAACTAGCAAAGTTATTCTGAGACACACTTTGATAGCCTATTCACATGCACCTATATTCTTTCTGTAGACACTTCTGGCAGACTTGTAGAAAGGAGACTTCACAATGCACTGGACATGCTATAATCAATTTGTTAAAAGCGTGAAAGACAATGAAATAAAACAATAGAAGAAACTAGACATATAGTTTAAAGTGCAAGTCCAGATAGAGGTAAAAATGCTAAGTCCTATTTAAGGTAAAATCTGGCAGAGCTCTGCCTTACAAGCCTGAGAGATTTTTTGGGTAGAGTTTTGCCTTCAGGCTAAGAGAGTCCATCATTATCAAATGAGAATTTTATAATATATATAAAGAGGAAGAAAACTTGGCACTTTTTGGGAAAGACTTTGGCACTATTTTTGCAAGCTAGCCCATGTGCACTCTGAGCCTTGGGAAGAGGAAGCCATTTGATTGTTGGCTCCTACTTTGACTTTGGCATTCCATATTAATGTGAAAACATGACTGTGCCTCTTTTCTACAAATAGACTACTCTTTTCCTACAAAAAAACTATGGTTTACCCACTCATAAATGCCAACTAGAGAAAGCAGGCTACACCACTCACTATTTATGTTGTTTGGTTACCATCTGGAAATAACTTGCCTCTTACTTTGTCTCTTTTTGCACCTTATCTTCTTCCTAG
This sequence comes from Torreya grandis, assembly GCA_037957365.1. Taxonomy (NCBI): domain Eukaryota; kingdom Viridiplantae; phylum Streptophyta; class Pinopsida; order Cupressales; family Taxaceae; genus Torreya; species Torreya grandis. The sequence goes on from JARHVA010003185.1 coordinate 1,226,026, forward strand.
TTTTTGTCTCTTTCTAGCTCCTTCAGCCCTCAGGGCTATCTTTTGGTGGGTCACTACATTCCTTGGGCTCTTCCTACTTACCTTAGCCACTTTTGGCTAATTTTCAAATAAGTGACACATGGTATGTTCCACTGTGAAATGGGCAGGACACGTGGTAGCATCTGCTTGACTCATGGAAGCTTTAGGCACCCTTTGAAGGTCCTGTGGAAGAGGACATGTGTCATCTTACACTCTCTTTAGGAATTCATTTAGGGCCCACCATAGTGCTCCCAGGACAATAGAGAGAGACTGCAGGTGTTGACACTTTTCAGCTTCCATCGAGACTTACAAGGGACACATGGCACATTCTGCTGCTCCTAGAAAAGCATGTCAAATCCTTCCACGATTTCCACTTGGTGCCCTCTGTGCTTTGGATTTTTTTGGTGTGAAATTGACATTCATGGGCCTATCACCCATTGGACTTTCTTTCAGCTTCCTACTTTAGCCCTTTCTATGGACTTTTTCCTTCAGGCCTTTTGGCTCACAGTTTCCTCAAAATTATTTAGACTTTTTATCCAGAGGAATTCCTTTAGACAAAAGTCTAAGAGAATTCATTTCCTTGCCTTATCAAAAATCTAAAAGATCTTACCTTCATAGTTTTCTTTGTGGCCTCTTTAAAGTGCTCCCTACCCTCTACAAGGGCTCTTGAACCTAGAACTACCCTCCGCAAGGGCACTTGTCTTTCGGGAGGCTTGAAATTTCATTTGAACCACTCCTTTGAACCAACCATTGAACTAATCCATTGAATTGGTTCAATGGTTCAATCAGTTGTTAAACCAAGGCTTTAAACTAAGCATTTGAACCAAGTGATTGAATTTTGTTGATTGAACCAAGGCTTTGAACTAAAGTGATGAACCATTTGATTAAACCTACAGATGAATTTTGCCAAAGTGTTGAACTTTGTCGATGAACTTAGCTTTAAACCAAAGCAATGAACTTTGCTGATTGAACCAAGCGTTAGACTTTACCGAAGCATTAAACCAACTAAATTGAACCAAGCCTTTGAACCAAGCTGATGAACTTAGGCATTGAACCAAGGCATTGAACCAGTTCAATGGTTCAAAAATGCTAACCTTGTGAATTTTTAGACAAGAGTCTGAAGAAGCTTTACTGTTGAGTCTGTAGAAATCCAAGCTCTACAGAGTCTGTAGAAATGGACCTATAGAGTCTATAGAAAATCTATAGAGTTCATAGAAATTGCAAGAGTCATGCAAAATCAAAAGTACTAGCTTAGAATAGCATAAAAAAAGGGGGGACCAATTTTTTGGCCTATTGGGCCAAAAATGGTCAACAAATTGGTGACTCCTAGGGGAAGCATGCTTGCTATGCTTAGAGACTAGTTGGATTTTAGTCCATTGGGCACAGAGTTAGATGCAAATTGAAAAAAGGTTATCAACATCCACAAAAGATACAAGAATCAAACATGAAGCCTTTTACCCCAAACAAAAGGGAAAACACACACAAGACTAAAAACACTACTTGTGCAAACTACACTTAGGGAAAGCAGGGAAAGAAACTAAAAGAAAACTACTATGTACAACTAACTAGGTGTATTTGATTCCCTCCTAGATCAAAGGGAATACTTCTTCAGTCCCCTCCCTAGCAAAGAAACTTATGGTGCCAGATAAGTGGTTGAATGAAAAGGAGATTTGGTGACTTGCTCCTCTTGCCTGTCACCTAGATTGGCTTGTATCTGAGTTGATTAGATTCAAACATGCTTCCAACATACATGTATTCCTTTTGTTCCTATAATCTTTTTGAATATTGGTCCTTCATCCTGGTGAATATCACCAAGAAATCTATGGCTACTGGCTCATCACCATAAGCCCTTTGATCTGCACAGTCCCTCTATAATGCATCATGGTTTGACTTGTTCCCTTCTGATTCATTGAATATCATGTCAAACTCATCCTCTACTCCCTCTTAGCCTTCTTGAAGAAGGGTGACTATTGTGATGTCAAAAAAGGAATCACAAACTGATTGCTCATCCCATAAAACATCACCTCTCTATTTAAAACTTTCTTCTTCAACGTTTTCCTCAAGGAAGATAGACCTCCCCTTTTCCTCCTCAAAGATCAAGATATCTAGATGTTAAAATATATTCTCCTGATCCTCCTCTAACCCAGGCTCCTCAACATAGTATTCCTCCTCATCAAAACAATAAGGAATTTCATCAAATAAAAGGGGAGAGAGCTCACCATGCTTATGCTCCTCTGCATATTACTAGAACATTTGCATGTATGCATGCTTTGTGTCTTCTCTATTGCTAATGAGGTCTTCAAAAGGAGAATCGATGATGATTTCTTGATTGTCACTCATGATAGCCTCCTGGGAAACTGTAGATTGGATCTTCTACTCCTCACTAGCCTCCTACAGAATAGATTCCTCCTTGAGAAGGGGTGAAGTGGAAAAACCATGTGGAAGAAGAGGTAGTCCTTGAGTTAGAATCAAATGATTCTTCTCCTTCCATTTAGTTAGTAATTCATCAATATTAGGTGTGGCCTGATAGATCTCTTGGAGGTGTGTAGGTGGGGTGTGTTTAGACATGGAATGTGCCATTGGGTCTAAACTATCCATCACACATTGGCTGAGGAATCTCTCTCTGGATTCCAACTCTGTAATTCTTCTAGCCATATCCTCTTGGAAGAACCTTTCTTAGAGATCATAGGAATCATGGGTAGGAGCAGCTTTATTTTTTTCAAGGTTTTGAGTAAAACCTTTCTTTTCCTCTTTCCTACCCCATGATTCCACTATTTCCCCCCAGGTCAGGAGGTTGCCATTAGGATCAGTGACCTGAGGGAGTTGAGGAAGACTAGGAAAGATGCTTGAGGGGATTACATGAAAACCTTGAGATTTATTAAAACCATATGAAGGAACACAAGGCCCATGATTTTATGCAAAGGAATTATACATACAAATATGTGATTTTTAATGGTACCAAGTTGCTTAACCAGCTGATTCAACTCAAAGTCACCATTGGTGTTGATGAAAAAGCCTCCAAAGGATGGTTGGTTAAAGAACACACCAAAAATTCTTTAACTCTTTGGACACAACTTATCCTAGCTGGACCCATCGGGCATGCCAAAAATTGTTGATGCAGTGGATTGCACCTAGGGTAGGATGCCTAGCTCCCACCCTTCCACACACAAAAATGGAAACTCCCCTCTTGCCTGTGGGACTGGTGAAGCTAGAGGGGAGAGTCTCTAGATAAGGGCTAGCTCCCTTTGATGTATCTTTTAGGCCCTGGTTTATCCTACTACTAACAAATAAAATGAAAAAAGGGGGGATGAAAAGGGAGAGAGAGATGCTGAAAATAGAATCTAAGCCTAAAAATGAAAAGGTGATACACCAAAAAATGTTGACCCACTCAGCTCGAACATACACTTTTCACCAGGAAGAAACACCCATACACTTCATCTAAAGGGAGAAGCTCTTCTGAAATAGTGAGTCAGGGGTCCATAAAGATATAAGGAGGAAGGAATTAGCAAAGGTGTTCTAAGACACACTTTGATAGCCTATTCACATGTGCCTATATTCTTTCTATAGACACTTCTAGTAGACCTGTAAAAAGGAGACTTCACAATGCACTGGACATGCTGTAAGCAATTTGTGAAAAGCATGAAAGACAATGAATTAACACAAAATAAGAAAATAGACATATACTTTAAATTGCAATTCTAGATAGAGGTAAAAATGCTAAGTCTTGATTCAAGGTAAAATCTGGCAGAGCTCTGCCTTACAAGCCTGAGAGATTTTTGGGCAGAGTTTTGCCTTAAGGCTAAGAGAGTCCATCATTCTCAAATGAGAATTTTACAATATATAGAAAGAGGAAGAGAACTTGGTGCTTTTTGGGAAAGACTTTGGCACTATTTTTGCAAGCTAGCCCATGTGCACTCTGAGCCTTGGGAAGAGGAAGCTATTTGATTGTCAACTCCTGCTTTGACTTTGCATTCCACATTAATGTGAAAACATGGCCATGCCTCTTTTCTACAAATAGACTACTCTTTTCCTACAAATAGACTATGGTTTGTCCCCTCATAAATACCAACTAGAGAAGGTACACTGCACCAGTCACTGTTTGCATCATTTGGTGACCATCTGGTAATAACTCACCTCCTACTTTGTCTCTTTCTGCACCTTGTCTTCTTCCTAGTTTTTATCTCTTTCTATCTCCTTCAACCCTCAGGGCTATCTTTTGGTGGGTCACTACATTCCTTGGGCTCTTCCTGCTTGCCCTAGCCACTTTTTACTGATTTTTAAATAAGTGACACATGGTGCATTCCACTGTGAAACGAGCAGGACACATGGTAGCATCCACTTGACTCATGGAAGCTTTTGGCACCCTTTAAAGGTCCTATGGAAGAGGACATGTGTTAGCTTCCACTCTCTTTCGTAATTCATTCGGGGCCCACCACAGTGCTCACAAGATAAAAGAGAGAGACTATGGGTGTTGACACTTTTCAGCTTCCACTGAGACTTACAGGGGACACATGGCACATTCTGCTGCTCCTAGAAAAGCATGTCAAAGCCTTCCATGGTTGCCACTTGGTGCCCTCTATGCTCTAGATTTTTCTGGTGTGAAATTGACATTCATGGGCCTGTCACCCCTTAGACTTTCTTTTAGCTTCTTGCTTCAGCCCTTTCTGTGTACTTTTTCCTTCAGGCCTTTTGGCTCATGGTTTCCTTGAAATTCTTTAGACTTTTTGTCTAGAGGAATTCCTTTAGATAAAAATCTGAGAGAAATCATTTCCTTACCTTAACAAAAATCGGAAAGATCTTACCTTCACAGTTTTCTTTGTGGCCTCTTTGAAGTGCTCCCTACCCTCTGTAAGGGCTCTTGAACCCAGAACTACCCTCCATAAGGGCACTTGTCCTTTGAGAGGCTTGAACTTTCATTTGGACCAATCCTTTGAACCAACCGTTGAACCAATCCATTAAACCGGTTCAATGGTTCAAGCAGTTGTTAAACCAAGGCTTTGAACTAAGCATTTGAATTGAGTGATTGAATTTTGCTAATTGAATTAAGGCTTTGAACTGAAGTGATGAACCATTTGATTGAACCTATAGATGAATTTTGCCAAAGTGTTTAACTTTGTCGATGAACTTAGCTTTAAACCAAAGTGATGAACTTTGCCGATTAAACCAAACGTTAGACTTTGCCGAAGCATTGAACTAACTAAATTGAACCAAGCCTTTGAACTAAGCTAATGAACTTAGGCATTGAACTAGTTCAATGGTTTAAAAATGCTAACCTTCCTTGTGAATGTTTAGACAAGAGTCTGAAGAAGCTTTACTGTTGAGTCCATAGAAATCCAAGCTTTGTAGAGTCTGTAGAAATGGAACTGTAGAGTCTGTACAAAATCTATAGAGTTTGTAGAAATTGCAAGACTCATGAAAAATCAAAAGTACTAGCTCAAAATAGCATAAAAAAAGGGGGGACTGATTTTTTTGCCTTTTGGGCCAAAAATGGTCAACAGTTTGTCCTTGAAAATTAGAACTCTCTCATAGTTCTCTTCTTTTGTTGACATGCTCATTCTTTGGTTTTTATTTTAATCATCCTCATTGAAGATGATTTCCAAGGTAATCAACCCCTTCGGTATTCTATTTGTCTTTAGCTATATAATCTACTCTTCATAATGATCATGTAACTTATTTTAATTTCTTGAAGAGAGGCCTACCTCATTTTCCAAGAAGTGTGGAATGTGTTCGTCACTTTCAAAAACTTGCCATGACAATTCATTATCTAGAATTGAAGGTCTCACAATGATATTGATATGGGATTGATCTTTCTCTTGTTCAATGACAATAGTTGAGTCAAAACATGATCCTATTGTAGCCAATCTATCAATGTGCTTATACAAGTCTCTTGGTATGGGCTGGATGTTGAATGCATCAAAATCCTCAAGCAGATCCCATACCCTATGATTGTAGGAATTGAGAAAGAGGTTCTTGGTTTTAGTTTGACTTATCATTTGATGAATTACCAGCTCACTATCTCCATAGACTTTCAAAAGCTTTATTCTTCTATTCTTTACCCATTGGAGACCATGAACTAAACCTTCATATTCTACCACATTAAATGTATAGCTGAAGTGAAACCTATAAGAAGATTATTAATGATTCTATGATGGGGAAACCAACATGACACCTACTCTTTCACTAAATTTTCTCCTTGAACCATCAAGGAACATTTACCACACTCTATCAAGCTCATGGTCTTTATTGGTGAGTGAAGGAATTGGGATGTTATCCTCATGCATGTAGTAAACTCCAAAATTAGTTTCCTCAATGAAAGTGTAAGGATCAAAGACATGTGTTTTAGTGCTTTACTTGTCAATATAAAGGTTAGAAATACCTTCAAGAGGAGAAGATGTTTCACTATTCAGGATTGTTTCTTCCTCTTTACTAATTAGACAGTTTTGATTTGTCATTGTCTCCAAGTATGGCTCAATGTGTAACCTTGATAAGGGCTGAGTCCTTATCGTTACCTTAATTCCATACCTTTTCTTGAAAGGTATAAAGGACCAATCAATAGAAGGTATCCTCTTATCTTGGCTATAAAGTCCCTAGACAAGCATATAGTAAAGTGTGATAGAAGGTCCACCATAATATCTTGCATGATATGGAAGCTTGGGAATCCATGTAAAAACACTTTTAGACCTTTGACCAATCCTACCATCTTGGTTAGATTTCCATCCAATTACAACATGCCTTTATTATGTGGCTTATAGTTCAAACCTAGCTTATTAGCCACTACTTTAGGCATAATAGTAGTGTTTTCTCCACTATCCACAATACAATTATGGACTAACTTATCTCCCATAATGAGTGTGAGGTAGAAGGGTGGAGGACTTTTAGCTTTAGTGGAAGGATCCAAAAGATGATTTGGAGAATTTTTGAGAGCCACACTATGATGCCTTGAAGATTAAGGAGCCACCTGTATGTATGTTAACTACTCTTCCAAAAGCTCTTTTTGACCAGGTATATGTAGACCCTCCCAAAGGGATATGCTTTTCTTACTACTCTTTAATGAGTCCAAAATATTTAGAGATGGAGTATTCAATTTCTCCTACATTTTTAATGGTAATAAAGGAGCTATTGCCTACTATGTTGCAATATTGGCAGCTACATTTACATTCTGATTTTGTTGAGAAACATGGCTTTTAGAAGGTGCAACACTTTGATTGGTACTTTTTAGCCTTGGAGAGGCATCATTTAGAACTATTCATGGCTACTGGTCCTCTCCCAACGCTCTCTTTTTTGCCCTTATATTGGCTGCAATTGACATGCCATGAGTCAACATGAAATCATCTTTTACTTAAAAATTCATCATTACCACACTTGACCTGCTTCCTTCTCTAAGACTATCCCTTTGGTTGGGACATGCTTCTTTTACTATAATGTAAGGTGTAACTTCTTCTTGTGTATTTAAGCATAGTTGTTTCCTCCATAATCATGTGTAAATTGACCTTGAAGTTACCCCCATTGGTCCACACGATCTTCTCCTTGCACTAGATTTGCATGAACTGGAACAACAACCTTTATGAGAGGAGTAGAATTTGGATTATATGCATTGGGATGCCTACTATAGCCTTATTTTTTTCCCTCTCCCTTGATAATTTTATTAGGATGGAGTTTTATATATTTATTGAGGATAATATTTTGTATTAGGAGGAGCACTTGCCTGATATTGAGCTTGATTGAGTTGAGCTCTCAATGATCTAATTTTTTTCATCCTTGTCTACAATGTTATCCACCTTCTTGGGAAAGGATCTTACCTTCACATTGGCATTGGGAACCTATGAAATTCTTGGATATTCAACCAAATTATGGGACAAAAAAGGCATGGAAACTCTTGGAGGGAGTCTTCCAACCTAAATTAAGTTATTGTCAGTCTCAATTGCTACCTCATATGCACCTGGAAGAGTGAATCCTCCTATTGACTACAACATAACAACAACATCAGTACCAATCCCTTTGAGGTATGTTGGGAACATAAATCTAGGAGGATGTCTCATGATTGGTGTCAACCTATACCATGTTATTTGAAATCTCTCATTGAAATCTCCTATGGATTCATTTGGACCTCTTATTACATTCAACTGATGTATTAGGGAAGCATGATCACTCTTATTTTCAAATCTTGTAAACAATAGGTCTCTAAAACCATTCCAACTTGTAATGTAACCCCCCTCCAACATTCTATAATATTCAAGTGATTTTCCTTTTAAGAACATAGCAAGTAGCCTAATGGCTATGTTGGCCGTAGTAACATTATGGAAATTATAAAAATTAGAGATTTCTCTAATATATTCAGATGGGGTAATAGGATCCTCTCCATTGAAAATAGGAATATTTTTGGTAGTATTTTGAGGGATGGGGTCATATGTAGGAAGCTTTATTAGTTTTTTGGTATTAAAAGTAGGGAAGGGTTTATGTCTATCTATCTCTCCCCTTTCCCCCATTTCTCCTCTTCCCCTATGATCCTCTATTCCTTCTTCTTATTCAACTTCTTCCTCTCCTTAAACTTTTTTAACCTCTTATAATTCTTACCCAAAAATTCCTTGCTAAGGATTTAATAGGGATAAGAGTGGTTTAGGGTGTTGTTCTTTAGGAAAAGCTTCAGCTAAAGGTGCCTGGTCAAAAAATCTTAAGGACCTTGTGAGGACCATGTAGGATAATGTATAGAACTTGGTCTAAAACCAGGGATTCACACCCTTTTGGAGTGGCCAAATGATGGGTTAGGGGTATTTATACTACTTTAGGCATATCAAGACCGTCATTTACCTTGACTTAGAAATAATTTAGGTCCCACTAAGTGTGACAAAACTATTGTCTCTAAATCTTGCACCCTAGAGGAGGGTTGTTCAGGCCTCCTCCAGATTTGGGTAATGTTGGGAGATTTTTAGGCTTGTGGGTGTGCCTATAAGTGGAAATTAACCTTTAATTTGAAAGGGATAGGTCCCTATATTATATTTTATGCAATAAAACTATTGAACTAATTTGTATGAGTGAAAAGAGTCAAAAGTTTGCATAAATGAAAAACCTAGTCTAAAATAGTGATACACCAAGAATTAGTATCCACATGTATGCCCTATACTTATACACAATATATAAGAATATAATATATAACTCAATCTCTAAAATATTCCAACATAATTATTTCAATTTAGAGATAAAATAAATGAGATCACATAATGTAATTAACTAGAAAAGATAACCTATATAGTCCAAAAAAAGGTTACACATGTACAAAATCTCATACAACTAGAATGCACTCTACATGACCCATTGGATCAATTCTTTGCTCAAAATAATGAAGGATAGAGAATATAAGGATAAAATATCAATTTATATCACTCTTTTTCTCTTTCATACACAAGAAAATGTCTAAAACTTAGAAATAAAAAAAGTCTTAAGATTCTTTGCTCAAAGGAAAGAAAATGGTAAAACATTCTAGCAGGGCCTCACCGTACTATCTATGGATGATAAAATAAGAGCCCAAGGGTCCTATTTATAGAAAAAGAGGGAGAGAAGAGAGAGATATTGGGAACCAAAATAGAAACCTCCCAAATGGTTTATAGTCACCATCCTAGTGAAACTAATTTCATTTATTCTCTCGTTCAGTTGGAGTTGCTTCTTCTCTTTGATTTGCCCTTTTGAAATGACTAGGATCACTACAAAATCAATGGTGAGATGACCCTCCATATGAAATAGCTTAAATCACTACTTAAAACCTTATATTCCTCCTAAAATATCTTGAATTTTGCACTATATACCCATTCGAGCCTTCTAAATGGATTTACTTATAAACCTATAAGTCAAGCATGTTGAGAAACTTGATTTGCACTATATTTACACTTTCAGGTTCTTTGATTGCTTCTATTTATAAAATTCATAAGCAAAAATTGTTGGGAAACCTAATTTACACTATAGAGTCATTTGAGTTTTCCAAGTGACTTTACTTCTTAATTGATCCTTCAGGTTCTTCGATTGCTTCTACTTATAAAAGTCATAAGCAAAGCTTGTTGAGAAACCCAATTTGCACTATAGAGTCGTTCATGTTTTCCAAGTGATTTTACTTCTTACTTGAAGACTTTAGGCATAAATTTGACATCCTATAAAATGCCACCAAGTTTCACCCCAATGACTAGTTGGTCACCCTAAATTTGACATCATGTGGCATGCCATGTCTTTGATTCTCAATGGCTAGTTGGTCACCTTAAATTTGACATCTTGTAGCACATCATCTTTACATCCTAATAGCTAGTGGGTTGTATTAAACTTGACATCTTGTAGCATGTCATGGGGATCCATTGGGTTAGGTTTATTATTTCAAGTAATTTTCCTAAAGTAATTTATTCAAACAATTTGTTTGAAGGAATTATTTCAAGGATTTTGCCTGAAAGGCAATGGCTAGTTCCTTTGGGAACTTTTCTCGAAGGAAACTTGGGAAAGTGCCCTTAAAAAAGTTTAGGACACTTGGGGAAGGCACAAGGTCCCTTCTAAAAATTCCAAAGGGAATTTCCAAAGGAGATGTCCCTTTGAAACTTTTTTTAAGGGCATTTCCAAAGACAAAGTGCCCTTTGGAAAAGTTTGAAGGGACACTTGGGCTAAAAAGTGCCCTTTGGATCTTTTTTGAAGGGTTACTTAGAAGAAAAGTGCCCTTCAAAAAAGTTTGAAGGGAGACTTGAGATAAAATTTTCCATTCAAATTTTTTTTAAGGGTCACTTGGAAGAAAAGTTCCCTTCAGAAAAGTCTAAAGGGACACTTGGGCTAAAAAGTGCCTTTTGGAACTTTTTTGAAGGGTCACTTGGAAGAAAAGTGCCCTTTATAAAAGTTTAAAGGGACATTTGGGAAGAAGGCAAGGTAAAAAAGGCCCTTTGAAAACCTTATAAAGGGCACTTTGAGGAAAAACAAAGCTTGATAGGCTAAGGTAAACAAGGCAAAGGAAAATATCAAAAAACAAGGGAGAAGAGCCCGAACTAGGAGAGGTCAAAGGGAAAAGACAAGTTACAAGGCAAGAGACCAAACACACACACAGAAAAAAAGGGAGAAATTAAAATAGCCAAAGGGAAAACACAAATTATTCTTGTAGAAAATGGTTAACACTTTGTATTATATAATCATTTCTTTTCACCCGAGTTTATTAAAAAAAACATAGTCAACAATAGTCAACTCTCACATGAAATAAATGAAATTATATGACCATTAAAACATCATAATAAATTTTAATGGATATAAATTTAATTAATATACCAATTTAATTTATACACCACCATAAAATTTATCCATTTTCAAAATCTATAAATAAAATACTACTGACTGGTTTTCTTTTGTTCACTTGATATGGCAAATTTGGCTATGGAAATAGTGAAATTTGCCTGGGAGACCAATTTTGCTCCACCATAAATTTTTATAGACACCTTATAAATACCTTAAATTTTAACTACATGATCTATGAAAAAATATAAACAAATCCATGTGACCAATTTCTTTCGAGACCTTCACATGTGTGAATTCTAATGTCATCAATATGCTTACTCAAGAAGATCTACCAAGTTGACTAGGAGATGACTAGGATCACCTAAACCTTCACAAGACTATTCCAATGGATTATTTTTACTTCCATAAGTACAAAAAGAACTAATAACCCCTAATTTTACCCATCAAACATGGTCAATCACCTCAAAGGCTTGCACACATGATATGCACTTTCAAATCCACTTGGAACCTATCACTTTGTCAGTAATGCATTATGTAATAAGATCACCTTGACATCAATGACAATAAATTCATATGAATAAAATTATAAAAATATCCCCATTTTTAATTAATGGAAAATTTCTTTCATAATCCTTTCTCTCAAATCAAACAACTCCTTCATTCTAAACTTTTTCCCCCTTTGACATTAATGATAAAGGGTCTCTTCCTCAACATGCCAACATGATCCTTGGACCTATCAAACTATTCATAAAGCTTAAAAATGTCCCCCTAAAATCATGATCATCTCACATAACCTATTATAAAACCATAATAAACCATACAAGCTCCTTTTAATTGAAACATCTCACATATGCTCCCCCTCACTCTAAGCATACCTTGCATATTATCAATTGAAGAGAACATACCTCTATATGAAATTCTCCTTGATTCTTGGCTTATAGAAAACATGCCCAAATTTAACATACTCTTCAATAAACTTGAGTTATGTCCCCCTAAATTCATATTCCATTTTAACAAAACCAAAATATTTCAAATATACACAAGATAAATCTCTTATAAGAACATACCTTGAATGGAGCCATCTTCATCCACACATAGGTTACCACAACTATCCAACATCCTTTCATGAGACAACCAAAATAAAATCTTATATTATTAGGCCAAAATTAATTATTTCAATGGTCTACAAACATTCTCATATGAATCAAATAATCACAACTGATCTAAATAATAACATGCTCAACAAATCTTCTCATATGAAAATTAACTAAAGTTATTTGAATCCATGCTTATAAGAGCTCTTCAAGCTACTGATATGAAAAATATGCCTCATTAGGCCATCTATGTATGAAATCTAATTGAATTCATACATTAATTATACTTTAATCTAAACTTACCTTCCCAATCTTGTCCCTTTAATAACTTCTCTCTTGCACAAGACAAGATAATCCTCTCTTAGGTCACTTCAAAGAGATATATTTCAAACAAAGATAGATAATTTGAAAATATCATACCTTTGCATCAAGGAACTACATTTTAGAATACCATAACCTTATTAAATACTTTAATATCATCATTTTACACCTTCTCACCAAGTTTAGTGACCAAAATCATTGTACAACCTATGATACACCATGTCAAGGGGTTCTAGTGTTAAAATCCTTATGTGAACCAAGGATACTCAAAGTAAGATATTATTCAACAAAAAAATTCAGACATTCAAATCCATTTTCACATATCTTAATAGGTGATATACATATTTTAAAATATTTAAATCAATTTAAATAATCCATACTCAACTATATGCATATCAATATAAAGAACATACCTTGACTCATTGATTAGTTTCTCACTTATCAACCTTGTAACATCATTCAATGATGCTTTAAAAGATTGAGTAATGCTTATATGAATTGTAATAGATAAAAATCACCTTCTAATGCACTTAGAACACTTGAAACTTAGGAGATTCCCAAGTCTCCATAATCTCACTAATTTTCTTGTCTTTCCTAAGACTCCTCATAGGCTTGATTGGCTCATCCATCTTCTCTTTGACTGCTTTATCAACATGCTCTGATAAATAGTATTCTTATATTTCCTTAATATATATAATAACATAAAAAACATCTTGATTGATATGATCATCAAGTAATTCATTCTTGGTCTCAATTTAAACTCTCTTAATAGTCTTAGGTCTCCATATCCATGTATGACCTCTTCCTTGAACACTAGGATCTCCATACACCTTATTTTTATTTGAGAACTCATTCAACCTATTATTACAATATTTTTTAATATGACCAACTCTATGACATTTGATAAAAATGATTCATACCTTTTGTTTGGCAATGGATATTATCTCCTTTTGACAAGTTACTTATTATTTTGCAATCTCTTACAATGTGACCAAACTGATTGTAAGCATATCATTATTTATGAGATGAATTGACAAACCTAATGGAATTAGGATACCCTTCTAGTCTTATCACCTTGTTTTTCATTCTATCATCCTTATTGATTAGATTTAATTCCTCTTTCTCATCCTTTATCATTTTGACCACTAGCTTCTCATGCTCAAGCTTTCTCGTTTTGACCACCATATTTTCATGCTCAAACTTCAAGGAGCCTAACTCAGTTTTCAATTGATCACACTTAGCCTTCTTTGACCTCAAACTTGAATTTTCAGCCTATAAATTATTCTTAATGTCATGAATATTCATATTATCTTATTTTATTGTTTCCATCATTATCTTAAACTTGGTTTGAAGATGACTCACCTTTCCTTCACATTCCATAGAGGACTTGACTTGCTCTCTAATTTTTTTGATGATCTTTTCATATTCAACTTCCTTGGAGTTAGAGTTACTCCACCTTAAATAAAAATAAATAATCTTATCTTTAATATATTTTACCATCAATCTAAATTCATAATTCTCTTTTCTTAACTACTTATCCATTTTATGTTTCAAGGACCACCTTCTAGTTGTCAAGCCTTCTTGAAGGACCTGCTCTGATACTAATTATTGAAAACATAATCACTAGGGGTAGTGAATCAGTGACGAAAAAAATAAAATTTAGTTCAAATTATTCAAACTCTTAACCACTTAAAAAAATCATTCATGAAGCATATGAACCATTCATTGCAATGAACAAAGAAAACAATGCAAGATCAAAACATATAACACTTGAATTATGTGGGAAAACCTCATGGGGGAGAAAATCCACTTGAAACAAGATTTTGAATAATGTACAATAAAGGTATTGATTCAATTTATATAAGCAACAAATTATCAAGGATCACCCACCCCTTAGTTTTTTCAAGCACCCACTTGACCTTTAGCTAGCACCAACTAACAAGGAGGCTACAACCCCCTAGATGATCAAGCACCAAATCAATCACATCCAAACTAATCTCCAAATATAATATGATGTATTACACACTTGATGATAATATTATCTCTTTATAACACCTAAAAACCTGAATAAATACCTCATACAAGTGATGGTAGTTCATATAAACAAAAATCTACCTCTTACATAGGCATACAACAACTGTTTCTCTTCTTTACCCCTGATACGCATGATCAAGACGTTGAGGTAATTCATCCTTCAAAATATGATATTATTAGGTGTAAATAAAGTCTTTCAAAATCTTAAATATTAGTCATACACAATACATAATTTACTCTTTCAACATATAATTAATGTACTTCTTTAATTTAGGTCATCTAGATAATTTAAGCCTAATCATGCCTTGAGTCAATACAAAATTTATTGATAACATTTAGCACCACCTTATGATATTTATGACATTTTCAAAATATTATTATTATAATTCTAATTCCCTCACACACTTATTTAAAGTATCATACCATTCACTTCATTCCTTAATTATCAAAACCTTTGCACTAGGTCACCAAAGCCAAATAAGCCTAAAAGCCTTGGAATAAATCTTCTTACTTGCTCATGACCTTACAAAAATAATGTTATACCCTTGTCACATATTAAAAATTATTTTATGATGTTTTTAATGGCCTCTGACCTTTTTAAGATTCATATATAATTCATTTCACTCTTCCATTGTCTAATTAACACAATGAGACCAAAATGGCCTTCTACATATGCATTATTCTTTCTCCAATCAATCTTGGTCAGCCACAACACTTTACTTAACCATTAATGCATCTATAGCAACTAAATATATATATTTATTAATATAATTTACATAAAATTTACATCAACTCATTAGGTCGGCCATGTTTCAAATGGATCAAAACACCACACTAGGCTTAATCAAGACCAAAGCAATTAACCCTCCATTAGGCCACATGTTACACTTAGATGCCAATAGCCATTAAAAAAATATGAAACCCTATTAAAAAATTTAAAATAATTTATTACATTCCATATTTATGTTTAATAAATCATACAAAACTTTTAAGTCAATCTCTCACCTTATGAAACCTCTTTTAGCCCTCAATCCTTCAATAGGTCCCATGGAGACCTAATTCAGCTTCATGTAACACTTTAAGCTACTATGTTCCATACAGCCCTTACCAATGACCCAAAACACTTCAATAAATTTACCTGAATTATTTATGATCCTTATCCATGCTCAATAAACATCAAATCATTCCCTCATAATCTAAAACCTCCATTAGGTCTTAAAGACCTATTAGGCTTAACTAGCCCAAAAACACTATCTTCACAAATGAGGATCAAACTACCTGAATATAAAATTTACATGTACAATAAACATATGGATGAAAATATAAATACTTAAGGAACATCATAAAATACATAATAGACCTTCATTCAGCCTCTAAAGGCTCATAAACACCACTGAAAGAAGCATACTCATATCTGCAATAATTACAGTCAACATAAGTTAACTTTAAACTACAATAACTTGACCTTTATTGATATTAAAAACTAAAAAAAACTTTTATGATGATATATATGGAGTATGATTCATATTTTATTTTCATACCAATAATATTTTATCAATACTTTATCTTCTAAAATCATTTTTTTGCACCCTAGTTTATTCAGAAAAAACATAGTCAACAATAGTCAAGTCTATATGAAATTAATGCAATTATACGACCATTCAAACCTCCTAATAAATTTAAATGGATATTAATTGAAATATTATACCAATTTTATTTTTACACCACTATAAAATTCATATATTATCAAAATTTATAAACACAATACTGCTGACTGATTTTGCTTTGTTCACTTGATATTGTAAATTTGGCTACGTATGGAAAATAGTAAAATCTACATGGGAGACCAAATTTGCACCAACATAAATTTTTATAGACACCTTATCAAGACCTGAAATTTTAATCACATTATCTAGGAATAAATATTAACAAACTTATTTGATCAATTTAATTTTAAACCTTCACACATGTGAATTCTAAAGTCATCAATATACTTACTCAAGAAGATTTGCCAAGTTGACTAGGAGATGACTAGGATCACCTAGACCTTCACAAGACTATTACAATGGATTTATTTCACTTACATAAGTAAAAAAATAAATCCTTACTCCTAATTTGACCCCTTAAATATGGTTAATCACTTTAAATTCCTACACACATGATATACACTCTGAAAAATTCTTGGAACCTATCACTTTGTCATTAATGCATTATGTACTAAGATCACATTGACATCAATGAAAATCAATGCATCTCGAGAACATTATCAATAGTAATTATTTTGGATTTTAATTATTTTAGTATTAAATGTAAATAAAATAAGATCAATTGTAAAATAAGCTGATTTAGTATGTCACAATTTACTTCATTAATCATATTGATGTTTACAATAATGTTATGCATTATAATTGTTATGATTAATTTACATTATCAGGTGAGCAATATTCAATCTGATTTGTATTTATAAAATATAGTTTTATCCTTTAGTTATAAATTTAATTATGAATTGTCATAAATATTTAGTTTATGAAATATTATTTAAAAAAAAAGAATGTGGACATACAATTGTATGAGATGAATTTTCATTTTATTGGTTTAAGTATTATTTATTTTCAAGGTGTTTATTTTAAGCGTAATATTATTTGAATATCCATTCACTATATCTATATTGCATATGATAATGCATCACTTCACATGATTTTAACATGTTTAATAAGTTATATGTTTTAGATTAAGGTAAAAGCAGGTTTTGAAGGGGCCCCAAAACCCTATACAGAAACAAGAAAGAATAAACAATAATGCTCACCAGGCAAACATACCTAAAACATACTACATAACAGCATCAAAACAGGTTTTCAGGGACCTAAAACCACCAAAATAAACCTCTAAAAGCATGCAAGTTTTACCAGGACCTGAAACCTAAACAAAACCAGGTTTAACAACCTGAAAACCAGGTTTTATGAGGACCTAAAACCTCAAAAATAGAAACACCTACACCCAACTCCAAAATGAACAGAGCAGGGACCCAAGTACGAACCAGCAACCCCAAGACCACAAAGTCGAAGGACTTGCTCACAGACGTCGGCCATCAAAATGTTTCAATACTAACCCGTCGACCGAAACCCACAATACTAGGGACGCCGTTCACATTAAGCGCCACCACGACGAAGGCAGATCCGCCACACCCAACATTTTTCCTTGAGCAGGGCACCACCGTAGCTTAGGTTAACTCCATTTTATCCCTAAACGACACACCGCGACTCACACACAAACCATAGTGGAAATAGGGTTTCCCCCATCCAAACACTATGACTTCACAATCCTGATCAAAATGGCCATCCACCTCAGGCAAGGAATCCACCCAAGGTTCCATCTGATTCAAAAAATCAAAGCAAAAAATAGAAACACGGATAAATGATAACTCATTTCCGTGCTGCACCTAAACACCAAGACTCCCACCATCCACGCCACTTGCAGACTGGGATCTGGTCGACAAAGTCCAAGAAGCAGCCGCAAATGCTAGGGTTTCAGCACGGCTGAACCCACAGCCGCGCTCCCTCTTCCCTCAGCAGCCCTCCGCTAATAATAAGTTATATTTTATTATATGAAAAAACATGTATAAAAGTCTTAAAGGTTATTAAGAATAAAGAATATTATTAACCTTCTGATTTCTTATAGATGGAATTGTGCTATTAGAATTTTTATAAATTTTCCCAAGAGGTAAGTGTAAATATGGTTGAGAAGCCTATAAAAAAGTTTTTCTTCTAACTTCTATGTTGATTCTAATGATTTAATCATACACAGTAACAAAAACTTATTTTCCTAAGTCTAGTGACTTAAGGAACACTTTTTTGAAAGAAGCACATACAACACCTTATTTTACTCATCCTGGTGTCATGAAGATGATGCACAACCTAAAAAGGTTATATTATTGGCCTAGTTTGAAACATAAAGTTGTTGAATTTATAGAAAAGTGTTTGGAATGTTAGCATGTGAAATCTAAACATTATCATCTAGGTAGACTATGTATCCTCATGATGTTCTATGATGTAAGTGGGCTATGATTTATTTGGATTTTAGAGCTAATTTTATGCAATCTCAAAGCAAACATGATACTATTCTAGTTGTAATAGATAAATTTACTAAAGTTTATCATTTTATTGCTAAAAATTTAATTGATGATGCATTTGTGTTTGCTAAATAGTTTGTGAAATAAATAATATGGCTACATGTCATGCTTAAAGTTATTATTTTAGATAGAGACAAACTTTTTACTTCAAGGTTTTATAAAATATTAACTATTTCTTTTGGTAAAATATTGAGATTTAGCTCATATTATCACCTAAAAATAAACGGTTAGATAGAATATTAAATCAAGTTGTGGAAGACATGTTAAGAATGTATGTGATGGGTTAATAAGGTATATGGTAAAATTATTTACACTTTGTTGAATTTACTTACAATAACCCATAGCATTATATTATTAAGATGGATCCTTTTTAATATTTGTATTGATGTAAGTGTAGGAATCCACTAGGTTGGATATATTTAGAAAATAGAAATGTTTCTTGTCTTGATGTCTTAAAAGAGTATGATAGGTGAATAGAAATAATAAGATAAAATATTAAGGCTACCTCTAATAGGCAAAAGAGATATGTTTATTTAAAGAGGTTAGCATATGAATTTGAAGTTGGTGATAAAGTTTTTATGGGTGTTAGATCATATAAATTCCTGATTATGTTTGGAAAGTCTTCCAAATTAGCTCCTTGATTTGTAAGACCCTTTGAAATTTTGGAGAAAATTAGTCCTATTGCTTATTGACTAGATCTTCTTCCTTCTTTATCTTGGATTCATGATGTTTTTCATGTTGAATTATTGATAGCGTATATGCTTGATCCTTATTATGTTTTTTTATTGGACTCATCTTTAGGTTTCAAAAGTGGGAAAATATGTAGTTGGATCTAGTGAGTATCCTAGACCATCGCAAATGTTAGACTATGAATTCATGAGATTTCCCAAATTATGGTTCAATGGGATCTTTTGTCTAAAAGAAGTGCTACTTAATAATATGAGAGTATTTTAAAAAAACACTGTCCTTGGTTATTTTGATAATCAAGATGGCTCTCTTCCAACTGGGGGAGGATGTCATGACCCTATTTTGATGCATTTATTTCACTTGTTGATTATGGTTTTGTTATGAACTATTTGGGACATGATTGTTTAATCTTTCTATTTTGATATAGTTTCATGATCTATAATTTAATACATTATTATGTTTTGATCTATGAATGATTAGATATATATTATGAGATAGTTATTTTTATGTACTTTCATTATAACATTAGATATTTCATGCTTAATGAGTTGTTGATTCATTATTTAGTTCAGTTATATTGTTATATTTAATGTTGTTATTGGATTTATTACTCTTATATAGTATAGATTTTATTGATGGTATGTTATGAATACATGTACATGATATGATCTAGGTTAGATGTGACTCCGAGTAGTTAGGTGAGGCCAAGAAAGTGAATGAAAATTAATAGTGAACTTCAAATTGCAAAATTTGAGATTTGACTGTTATTGATGCTTTGAGTTATTTTTATATACTTGGTTTATTTTACTAAGTGTTTATATTTTATAATATTCAATTACATTATTTTTATGGGTCATTAGTTAGTTTCATCTTCTTGTTCAATCATTACTTTACTCAGTTGATTTTGACTCTATGAACTAGTCAACACTTATTGGCATTGATGAAATTAATTATATTAGTCATTTCAACTATATTATCCTTAATGTTGTTCATCTTTCTTATTTATTGTCAATTTCAACATTTCATTGGTCATCAAATGTAATTTTACGCACTTTTGATTCTTGGCTTGTGTTTGGACTCTTTAGTGAAATAGTTTACTTCTCACATTCCTATTTCATTTTACTTAAAGGCATTAATCATTGTTTTGTTAAAAGAAATTATAAAGTTTGGAATTTTATTGGGAATTTTGTTTAACTACATGAGGTAATTTTTGTTGTTTGGTACTCTTATTACATTCATTTGTTGATGAGACCAAGTTTTGGCTTGTTTATAAGGAAATGAATGGGAATTGTGACCCACCATGGGAATAACATTAGTTTGAAGTGTTTTGTTTTTCTTGTTTTTTTGACTTTGGCTTGAGGCATTAGTTCACCACTCAAATCATGGGAGTTGAGAGTCTTCCAAACCTATTAGGTTTCTTATTTGGTCATTTTTATTGTCATTTTTACAAGCCTTGCACTTAGAGAAAATCTATCAAAATATAGGCATGGTGATCAAGGAAAAAATGGAAGTAGTTGGTTGGATGAAATTATCACAGAGTTCTAGCTGTAGTGATTTATTTGTATTATCAACCAGGTAAGAGTTTTTATGGAGTTTTCTATTAGTTCATAGTTGGATTAAATGGGTTAACTAGTCTTTGCATTTGGTATGTGGAAGGTTGGAAGTTTATGTAGAAATCTCTCCATTATTATGCATTCTTTCTTACTAGCATCCAAATAAGTATTGCATTTAAATTTTATGTTGTTTTATGGTTCAGCCTTGTTGGGTTTGAACTGGGTTTTGGGTAAAAATGAATGTAATATTTTATTTATTTTTTGGCTTGCTAAAAGATTGTTTATGAAGGATTGTAATATTAAATAAAACCCTTTACGATTTGTGTTCAAGTATAGGTTTGTATTTCTTTTTTATATGAAAATGATTTTGAAGCTATTATGACTCTACTGTAACATACAGATGGTATTTTCTAGGTTTATGTCATGTTAAAGTCTATTTTATTTCATGAAATCTCATTTTTATATCTGGTAAAGTTATTTTTAAACTATAAATATGTATATTTAATGGGTTATTATTTATTTAAGATCTATACTATTATTTTAGAAACCCATATGTATATTCAATTCATTATACTAGGTTTTTTTATTAAAATATATATGTGCATTTCTAAGTCATAGCCATGGAATAAAAATATGAGGTTTTAAAGTTTTCCTTATGGGTCTAAATTTCCATTAGGGTTTTTATAAAATAAAATTTTATTATTATTTTATTCCATGGATTTAAAAATTCATACAACCAGGCTATGATTAATATCATTATAAGGGTTTTCAGTAAATTGAGATTATCTTAATTTAATCTTTTGATTTCATTTTTAGTCATGATTGGTTGACTTGGATTATATGATTTAAAAGACATCATGATTCTTAGTCATTTTTACTTTTCATATCATTATGATTTCATTCTATTGTTTATATCATTATAGTTCATAATGAAATTTGAATCTTTCTTCTTGGTTGATAAAGTCTCTTTTGGTCAACATTGACCTAGAGCTTTATGTTATTTGGTGCAGTCCTTGAGTTGAATTTTGAGATTGATGTAAGTTTAATAATCTTCTTCATGAAGTTTTTTTATGTTATTTGGATTATCATGTTTAGTTTGATTATTGAAATAAATTTGAGTCATTTAAGTTAATTTTACTTAGATGTAAATAATTGAAGAGTAATTTTTGTATTTGGGGTTATGAGCAATAATACAATTGCATTTATTTTGGGTGTTGAACCCTAACTAAGGATTGGGGATTATAGGTGTAATGTCATGGATTTCAAACTTAATATTAAATCTTTAAAAATCTAATACAAGCTTCAATAGTTGGAATAACTATAAAGGTGTTAGTGTTGTTAACTAAGAATGTAAATAATGTTGTTTGAATATTTTCATCAATTGGTTATGTTCAGTCAATATTAGTAATCACTATTTACATTACTCACTTCTCTTGTCTAGATGAAATCACATCTAACTAATGGATGGGGTGGTCTAAGGCCACTTATGGTTGGGATAATTAGGACTAGAGAGGTGGGCATTTGCTTCATTGGATTTTCATGTGGAAAATTACTTGGTTATACTTATCGTGAATTTGAATTATTTCAGTATCAAATGTAAAGAAAAGAAGATCAATTGTAAAATAAGTGAATTTAGTATTACATAATTTACTTATTTAGTCATATTGATGTTTGTAATAATGGTATGTAATGTAATTTTTATGATTAATTTGTGTTAGCAATCTAGTAATATTCAAACTGATTTGTATTTATAAAATCGAGTTTGATCCTTTAGTTGTCAATCCATTCATTTTGAATTATCATAAGCATTTAGTTTACGAAATATTAGTTTGATAAAAATAATGTGGACATAAATTTGTATGAGATGAATTTACATATTTATTGGTTTAAGTATTGGTTAGTTTTAAGGTGTTTGTTTTAGGCATATTATTATTTGAATATCCAATCACTATACCTACATTGCGTATACTAATACATCACTTCACAAGATTTAAACAAGTTCATTTAGTTATATGTTATTATATGAAAAATTATGCATAAAAGTCTTAAAGTTTATTAATACTAAAGAATATTATTAGCCTTTTGATTTCCTATAGATAGCATTATGCTAGTTGGTTATTGTTATGAGTACTTAATCTCTTTTAAATGAAGTTAAGAGATTAATATACATGGAAATATGTGAACGTTGGGTTACTTGAGATGAACAAGAATTTGAAAATTTATACTATGTATGTATAAAGTATATTGATATACTTCATATACAAACTAAGCTATTGATTAATCATAAGTAATTGTGACATATTTCCTTTAGTCTATATAAAGACTTTGAAACTACCTTAAACAATCTAAATCTATATATATGAAGATAGAATCTTTATTAAGATTATTTTTGAGGACTTCAAAAAGGTTATGTAAATAAAATAATTTATTAAGGATTAATAATAACATAATTATTAACAAATATGATGTGTCATAGTCTTGAATACTAACATGATTGGCATATTAAGCTAAGAGTTTTGAGTTATGAGAAATCTCTTTCTAATTATTCAAATCCTTTTTAAAATGGAATCACTATTTAAGTAAAGGAACTACTATGAAAACTTTATTTAATTAATTGAAGTTTTGGTTTAATCAATTGTAAACTAAGATACAATTAATCTTTTACTAACCTAAGAAAGTTAACTTAAAAATCAAGATTTTAAATAGTTAAATAATCTCTTAATTTCCAATGGTTATTTTAATGGAAGCAAGATGTTATTGAGGAACATCTACTCTTCACTTGGAAATGACCTTTGGAATGATAAATAGTTTTCTTATTTTCATTATAATAAAAAATAAATGTTAAAGGTTATTTACTTGAGTTTTTAATCACAAAGTTATATGTGTCAAACCTTTCTTGGAAGGAAAAAAAGGAAAAAGTTCCAAGCCTTAAAGTGTTAACAATTAATGAAACTGGTAGTGTAAATGACATTTTTATAAGTTAAATCATGATTCATTTAGGTTAAATTGGGGTTAAGTGATAATCCTAAATATAAGTGTATGAAGTTATTGCAAATTAATAATAAGACTAAAACCTTATTGTCTTAATATGTGTGCTTGAACTGATATAAGGTCTGGCTAAACTAATTAAGTTGATTAAATAACTCATGTCTTAACTTGAAACATCAACAAAGTGGGCTAAGACCATGAGGCCACACCTTATATGTGAAATGGATAAGTTGTTATAAAATAAAACATAAACATGGTTGTTGAAACTTGTTAAGAAGCTAAAGAATATTGTCTTGATAAGATAGGCATCTATAGTGCACTTGCAACTTTTATTGAACAATAAAGTGGAATTATAATCTCCCTAAAATACCTATTAGGATAATGTCAATATCATCCTATATTTATTTGTAAACTTTGTAAAGTGTTCCAAAGATTTTCATTGATTTTGGAAATAGTCTTTTCCTTGACCATTACCCATTGCATGTGAGTTTCGTAGATCCTACTTATTTCAGATTAGTATGATGATTCTTTTGTTTAATCTATTTTTATTCCTACAATTATTTTTTTAACTTTTATGATTTACCCAAAGAGGTACCAATTATGATATAGCCTTTGTAGGTACTTTGGTAAGTGTATAAGTTAGTGACATATTTACTAGAACAGACACATTAAATTATCCTGATAGGTTTGTGAGTGTTTTTACAATGACCAACTTCTATCTAAATACTAATTGGTTAAAAATTATTCCTAAGAAAGTCATTGTTAATTTATGGTTTTGGTCTAGTTCCTATGTTGGCTATGACATAGTTATGGAATTCATTATGTATTTCCATACTAAAATATGATTAAGTATTTGTACCATAGTTATTTATCTTGGTATTATAAAAAATTATGGTTATGACATTATTTATTGATCCACCTACTTCTAATCCACTTCATAAATAGTAGGGAATAGGTATATTGATCCAAGATGCATCAGATATCGGTCAATATACTACACAGTTATAAGACATTCTACATCTATTATTCACCTCTAATTTTGATACACCATAAATGCATAGAGAATTTTTATCATCTACTATGCATAAGGAGTAAAATACCTTTTATAGGAACCATACCTTGGTTGGAGATCCATCAGGCACTTGGTAGACACATTCACTAATTTATGGTGCTCTACTCTTCATTACATCTACTTTTGATCCATTCTCATTCTAGATAGGTCCTTTAAAGGATAAAGGGTGAATACAATTTTTTTATTATCTTCTATTAGGGTTTTTAGTCCTCTCTTCTTATTGTTTTTCTTTTTTTAAGTGGGGGATTTGGTTTTATCCCTTTCTCCACTTTCTAGGAGTTTATTTTTACTTGGGTACCTTATCAAGCTTAGTTTTTCGGACCTAATTATTCTACCCACCTAAGCTACACTTAAGGAAGTAGGGTTGTTAGTGTAGGTTTTTATTCCATTTAATGATTTTTATCCTACACATATTATTTAGCTTTTTTAGGTTTTATTAGGTCATTGGGGAATATAATCCCACATGCATGAGGATGTTGGGTCATGCCTATATTCCACCTATATATATACCTTTCATAAAACTATTATAATAAATATAATCAAGTTATTTTATTGTAATTTTGAATACACATAAGGTTATCATTGCAACATAATTCTTAGGTGTTTACTCTACTAGAGATCAACTATTGGGAAATTATGTCAATAAATTCATGCACATTTGAGTCATGATGTGATCAATTAGTGTATGAAGGAAATATAAATGCAACTAAAATAATAATTAAAATAATCTTAATTTAATCTAAACTCAAACAATCTCAAAATAGAGAAACAACAAAATGAAGAAACTAAACTAGAAAAATAACTACTTCCAAATATACAAATTTCATAACCTTATCTAATATGCAATCAATGGTAGATTTAATATTTGTGTAGAATGTGAATGCTTAATCTTTTATCCAATACAAATGGGGAATTGTCAACATTTTGATAATCAAATTCACACTTGACATATTTTATTCACTTTGGATTCACTTAGAGTTTTGATCACAATTCATTAGCTTGAAGGTGGTTGGATGAAATTGATGGATTGCATGCCTATTTATGGGTTTTTAGAAGATAGATCAAATGGTGGAGTATTATTTAAAGATTTCAAATTATAAAAATAATCTATGGTGGAGAATGAGTTCTCACCCATGATGATGATGATAGTTCAAATGGTTGAGAGAAATAGGGAGATGGTTAATTGAGTTATCAAGAATAGGTCAAGTTGTTTGACAAGTCAAAGGGTGACTCAAGGGTAGTTGAGGAAGTTAAGGGATTGGTTAGGTGAATCAACATGTGTGGGAGATAAATATGGAATATGTTTGGGTGAGGTGGAAAATCTAGATTTATTTCTTAAATTTGGATGAAAAGTGTGTATAACTGATTAACTTTGAATTATTCAATTATTTAAATTTAGAGGGAAATGGTTTGAATTTGAATTTAAATTTATTAAAGAAGAATTAGAGTTAATAGGTGCATTGTGACACTAAATGAAATTTAGGTGTCTACTTTTTCCCCTCTTTGAAATGTTGTTTTAGAATAATACCATTTCAAAGAACAGTAAAAGAACTAAAATGTTGATTTTTAAGAATAAATTATTGCCCCAGATGAATGAAAATGAATGTGATGATGTCCCCTTGAATGGTTGTGTGGGAAAATGGCAAACACTCAAAATGAATGAAAGAGGAAAATGATGAAGTGAGGAAGACTATTAAGATATCAAATTACTAAAATTGATATTGAAATTTTAGAATTAAGGCATGTGTAAATAAGTTTCCCCTAGTGATCAAAACTAGAGAAATGATTAGAAAAAGAATATTTACCATTGTAAGAATGCACACTTGGTTGTGATCATGAATTGGGTCACGTGAGTGGATGTGGGAAAGATATATTCTAGTGATGGTAAGTGGTAGATCTGAAAAATAAGAAATACAAAATCTATGATTAGATTTAAAGATTTAGAAAATAGATAATTATAAGTATTTGATATAGATGCATAACATGCTAATTAAAGATGTCTTGAAATTGTTAAAAAATGGATGAAAAATGAATAAAATGAAGATATGGGGTAAAAATATTTGAATTGGGGGAGAATATAAATAGAGGGAGGGTTATTAAGAAATTTATTTATGAAATTTGAATTTCTAGGTTGATTTAACAAGAAATTATAGTTGGGTGGTTTATGCTTTGGGTTTACTGAGAGAATGGACCATATCCTACTTCATAGGCACCACAAAAAGTGTGTGAAGAGACATACTAGACTTGAGAGGAATGGTCCTATGGTATGTGTAATTTTAAAACTTAGTTCTTTGATTTTGATGCATTTATTATATTTTAAATTTTATTGGAATGAATTCATGATTTTACCATTTATAAATTTGGAAACTAAAGTTTATATATCATTGAGGGTAATCATGAAATAGTTAAACATTATAGTTAAATTATTAGTTAGGGTAGTGAAATCATTAGGTATAAATTTTCCTAGGGATTAGTGAATTTATAATTCATAGTTGTGAAATTGCAAAATTAAGTAGCAAAATTACAAAAACATGTAGTGAAATTATTTGAGAAGAATTAGGTTATGTCCTTTGTAAACTTGAAATAAATATTTGAAAAATACATAAAATTGATAAAGAAATTTATACAATGAGTCATAAATTTGACAAATTTGTAAAATTGAAGATTTTAATTACAAAAATGATGAAATGGGTTGTAAAAAAGAGTAAAACAAGTAGCAAATCACTAGGGTTTAGAAGAAAGGGTTTAATTTAGAAAAAAAATAGACATGTATTGATGGTATAATAGAAAGAAAATGGAATGAATAATTATTTTGATAGATGTAGATGAATTTATGATTATATGTAAGATTAACATTGTGCTAGTGTGTTATATTTTTATAGGAGGTTTTACCAGTATTAGTGACATAAGAGTGAAGGTTGAGAGCATTAGTGCATATTACATGGTTGATTGAGTATGAGTTTGGGGTGTTAGAGACTACATGTTTATGATACATTGATTAGATGTCATAGATCTAAGTAGATAGGTATTTATTAAATACACTATCCAAGATATGGAATAATGATAAGAACACATTTCACATACTGACATGTGAAATTACTATGACCTTGGAGGATGCATGGTAGATCCTAAGGATCTTGATAATGGGGAGACATGTATAGTGGGCACAAGGCATGAAAGAGACTACTCTCTATAAGATATTTGGTGAGGTTTTGATTCCACTTGTGAGAGGAGTGAATATAAATACATGTATGGCTTTAGGCATAGATTCATTGATTATTGTACTTATGTATATTGTCATTGGCATCATGATACCTAACAAGAGTGGAAGACTATGTCTTATTGGTTTTCTATATGTAATTGAAGATATGAGTGATATGGGAGTGAGGTTCACATGGGGTCCATGTGTACTATCACATATGTATAGGTATTTCCATAATGTAGTGTATTTAGATGGGGGGGAGATAGGCCTTTCACCTTATTATAGGCTTAGTGTTGGGAGCATACTATGGTGGAGTGGCTAGTTAGGCACATAAGCACTAAAGTGGAAGATAATCCAATATCATACGATTGTCATGTGATCATAGATACATAGAGGCCACACTTAGGATATTTGAAATTTTATAGGAGAGCATTGGATGAGCTGGGCAAGGATCATATTTCCTAGAGGCCATATCAAGAGATAAACTTTTAGTGGGCATAAGATAAGTTACATATGGAATATATAATGACACATTGTTACATCATGGGAATTCATGAATACATAACTGATAGGTACTAGGATGATAAGGTTATGATAAATTTTGGCTAGAGATAACACATTTTAGGAAGGCCACATGTTTTTGAAAATCTAGTTAGAGAGAGGGCACAATAGGGGATTACTATTGATCCTAGGATTGTAAAGCATAGTTAGACACATATTTATATAGTTACATTGGTAGATAGGAGGGATGTGATTGATTAAAGGGTGGTGGATGGATATGTAGAGTGATGGTCTAGATAATAGCCTATGAGACTTATCATACCATATTCCCTTCCACATACTTAGATATAGAGATTGATAACTAACCTAAGTAGATAACTATGGGGTACATGACTTAGATCCAAGATTAAGAGGATTTTGATAGGATAGTGGGGTGGGATATGGGGATAAGGATATGGCTAGATGGGATGTGGAGTTGGAATGAGTATAAAGGAGACCCATATAGATGAGGTGGAGGTGAAATAACTTCATGATGTAGAGATATTATAAGAGGTAGATGTGGATATAGATATGAGAGCTGATATAGGGGGTCATATTAGAGGAGGAGAGACTCCTCTAGTTATTATTGATAATGATATGGAGAAAGATGGCAAGGATATAAAGATGAGACCAATCATAGATACATAAAGAGATAGTGGAGATAGATCTAGGGCATCAGGGGCAAGGAGGTCATAAGAGGATTAAACATTGATAGGTAGGTTGCATGAGGAGATCCATGCATAAGATGTAGAGATTTCTAGGTTACATAGAGAGATTACTAGACTTTTGTTAGATGTGTAAAGCAGGGATGATTAGTTAGCTTTGAGGGTGGTAAACATTAGATGTCTATAAAGTGAGGTGGATAGGTTATAAGACAAGGTGGAAAGGTTAGAGAGGGATGAGATGATAGTAGAAGTTGATGCTGAGACCTAGACACCTAAGATTTAGTCTTGACATAATAGTACAAATGAGAGAGAGATACTACATAGATGGAGTTGGTAGAGGTGAATATATTATTAAGAAGATATGGAGAGTTGGTGAAATTTAATAGGGTCGTGCATGATATGGATTAGTCCACATACTAAAAAATTTTATATGAGGAGGATGTTTTGCGAGCATAGTGAGCACCATCATATAAGGGGTACTCGACTAGGATATTTATGTCAGTTTGATCATTATAGGTAGGAGAGTTAGATAATTCTATGGGACAAGGAACATAATGGGTCATGGGTCCTATGAGGAGTACACCATGATGTTATGACTCTAATATGATGATATATGCCCTATTTGAGGATCAAGGAGAGACCTAATTTGACTTGAGCATCATATATCAATGTATATGTATTTCAAGATGTATCATTTATATAGACACATTTGATTTTGATATATATCCATGATTCATTTTTGATATCAAAACTGTATTATTATGACGTGATGGACGTTATAGACATTATAGATTATTTATTATTTGTTTTATATATGGTTTATGGTATAGATGGATATACATGGTATTATTATCACTAGTCTTTTATACATGAATTATGATTTAAATGAATATCTATGGAATGAATGGTAATTTTATTTATTATTTTTTAAGTCATAATAGAACATGTTAATCCTTTTCAAAATTCATTATATTTTAGGTAAAAAGGCTAATTTTACAGGGATCCAACAACCATAAGTTTAAACAGAGTAAGACCCATGGTCAAAAAATGAAGCCCCATGAGATGTGAAACAAAAATACCTTAAACTAATCCATATAAAAACTACCAAGAAGATAAAAATGAAGATAAAATAAGTATATTAGATAGAATCATAAACAAAAACTAAATGCTCTTTAAAGATAGAATTCTCTTATGATGCAACTTGTTCTATCTCCTTATTCTTCTCCATCATCAACTATTTATTAATTCTACCCTAGCTACATATATAGGGGACTTCTAAGGGGCGTGTTTGATCTTATTCTAAGGGTCTATAATGGTCCTAATTTTTAGATTAGGTTGGGTATCTTTAGTATCCTCATGTTCTAGCTTGGTAGTGATGCCTTTCTCAAGTAAACGGGCTTCCTTTTCCTTACCTTTATCCAATTCCTTCCTAAGATTAACTATTTTATCTTTTAGTTAATTTAAATCCTTAATGAGGGAGGCCATGAACCTCCATATACTCACTAATTTATTGATTAAAACCCAAATTTTCCTACTATGGTCCCTATCAATGTCCACCACGCTGCAAGTTTTCAACATTTATTATAGAAATGAGAGGCAATGTATTATTTTTATGGATGCATAAATAGTGTATTAGATAGTTTCCTTGTGTTTAGTTCCACTTTACATTGGAGTTAAAAAATGAAATAGGTGAATAAATTTTGATCAACCGAAATTTTAATGTAGCATACAATAAAATATCACCAATGAAATAAAATAATCATGATGAATGTTTATGTTTTAGGCATGAAGGACTTAAAAAGAATAATATGTGCAAAACAAAGTGCATTAGTATATAGATAAATCATAACCACACTATAAAATAATACAAAAATAAATCTTTGCACATAAAAAATAAATTAAAATAATTCAAAATTCAAGATTCATAGTATATTGCATCATGAGATATGAATGTTAGTGATTTGACCTATCAAGGTCAAATTACTACCCCTATCATACAAAAATTTCCTAAAACCAGTCATTAACCCTTTGAAACTATTAAAAATAAGGAATTGTGGCCTAAAAATCACTAATTTTGGAAAAAAATGTATTGTAAATGGGTTTTTATCATTTCAAAAGAGCATTGTCAAGTTTAAATATGTAGATAATCCATGCACAGGGGTCAATTATAAGAGAAAATTGAGATTTTTGGGAGCTACAAGTGGTTTAAACACATAAATTTTGTACATATGGTAATAATTACTTGAGGAATTTTTTTAAAAGGTTTCATTTCCATTGGATGAGTGGATATACTCATTATTTTGTAACAGTCATCAATATGTCTGTTTGAGATCACCATTGGAGCAGGCAATGTTCTAGAGTGCCACAGAGGTTTATAAGCCTAGGTAAAAGTTTAAAAATAATGGGATGATGTTTTTACATCATTAATATCAATTTAAAGAGTGTAAAAACTCTAATTTTTAAGCAAACAATGATTATACATGCTTTTGCAAGAAAATAGGCATGTAGGCCAAAAAATGTTGTTTTTTTAACTTTTCAAAAAAAATGTGATTTAAAAGTGTTTTTATAAAATGGTATAGACCAAATGACTATGTTTTCAGGTATTAGGAAGTAGGTGAAGATTTATTTTCATTTTGATAAAATTTTCACTTTTTACAGTTCTAAACACCCTTCCTAGCCTCATGTTTAGATGCTCATATATTTCACCATGTGTGGAGTTTTAAAAAATGATATTATTATGTTTTGAGGAAAAATATTTAATTATAAATTTAGATCATTTTATGGGCTATAATTTATGAATAATCATTAAGAGCCTAGGCAATCTAAAATGCAGTCAAAACCCCATAGATAGATTTATTCAAATGGTAACTTTTCATATATTTTACACGGGAACTAAATATTTTTATGGATATTAGGGGGTAAGTGAGATATACATAAATTTAAATATTTTTGTATTTTGAGGTCTGTACTTCATGAACCATCATTTTAAAGATTTAGCTTCAAAGCCCTCCTACACCCTAAAAAAACTAGTTTTGTGAAAAGTTGATTTGATTAACATAAAATAATATTGGATAAACCCTAAACATTTTTAAAAATTAATTAAATTTATATAAGATTTTATAAATGTCAATTTTATGCATGGAGTTATACGAATGAGGGCAGAAATCATATTTTTTGTGGAAAAAACATGTAAAATGAAGTACAAGACAACTCAATTAAATATAATAAATGGATATCAAATAATAATAATATTTATTTATCCTAAAATATTTATTTGCTCAGAAACTATCCTGAAAGTGTCCCAACCAACTTGATCAAAATGGCCAGCTTGTAGGAAAATGGAGCAAAATAGGCCTAGTCAACCCTGTTGACTGAATGGCAAGTGTTTTCTCATCAAAATAAAATATATTATAATGAGGAAAGTTTTTCCAAGTATATTTAATTTTTTTTAAATGTTTCATGTCATATTGTTTCATTTTTAATGGATTTAAAATGCATATATTAGATTTTAAGCCTATTTGGTCTAATAGGCCTAGTTGGTCAAATGGTCAACTTGAAGAATGGCATTGAAAATATATCAAATGAATTCATTTTTGAGTTATAAAATTCCATATATATATTTTAAGTGAATATATAATTCTCAATTCACCACCAATTACAATTCATGTAAGTTGAGTTCAAGTGGAAGTTGACTAGTTTTGAGTCCACATCTCTTCAGTTGACTAGTTTTGAGTCCACATCTCTTCAGTTGACTAGTTTCATGCATCTCCTATTCTTTTCATGTAAGATAAGGACATTAAAAAAATTAAAATAAGTTTAAATATGGATTTATATTCCAAATTATGGAATTATTTTCATGCAAGGAAGGTTGGGAAATCAACATGGGCCCACCACTTCTCAATTCAATGCTAAAGTAAAGGTCATGCAATTTTTTTAAGACTTGAAAAACTGAAGACTTTGTTTAATTTTCTAAAATGAATTTATTATTGAGGAATGGTGTGTATTTTAATGCATAAGTATTTTTAGAATTTAACATGGTCCAACCACCTCCAATTCTATGCCTAAATTTGAAGATTATGCAAATTTTCATAAAGTTTGGGGATTTTGATAGATTGTTTTAGCATTGTAAAAGGATTATGTCTTGAGTTAACTAACCAAGATTAATAATTATCTAAAATAAACACCATTTTCAATTTAGGTTAGATTTAAACATATTTATTGGATTCTTTAAGACATTTTTTCATTAATTCCAGATGTAGAGAAGAAGTTGTAATTGACACCATTTTTATCAAATATAGATCTTTTTGAATATGATTTTGAATTTGATTAGAGTGTAATTTGAATGTGTAATATAATAAAAGTGGCATATACTTTACCTTTTTTTAGGTGATTTCCACACCTAATCTAAAAATCTCATCCTCTACAAGTCATTGGAAGAGCTAGGATTAGAAATTTGCTTTGTAAACTTCTTTCAGGCCTTCTTTTGAAACATTGATGTTCAAGTTTGAATATAGAGTTTTATTTCAGATCATATGTGTGTCTTATTAAATTTTAGAAATATTTTA
The DNA here is from genome assembly GCA_037957365.1 of Torreya grandis. Taxonomy (NCBI): domain Eukaryota; kingdom Viridiplantae; phylum Streptophyta; class Pinopsida; order Cupressales; family Taxaceae; genus Torreya; species Torreya grandis. The sequence goes on from JARHVA010003185.1 coordinate 1,260,141, forward strand.
GAGAATACCAATCATTTAGGTGCATCACCCCATTATATAGGATTTCCCATTTTAGTTTCCCTCTCCCTTTTCATCCCAAAAATCAAATTTGATTAGTTTTAGCATTAAATCTTAATGAAACCAACCCTCTCTAGAGGTTCTTCTCAATATAGTCACCCACACTCTAAGAATTTATAATTGTATCAACTAGAGTGAGGGTGTGGTTTACACATCCTCAAACAAAGTTCTCTATAGAGTGATAATAATGAAATCATAATATTACTAGATTATAATTCACAAAATGATTTTAATAACAACACTATCAAAATGAACACAAAATACATATTAAAAAAACAAAATCAAATAAGATAAAGATATATAAATTATTTAAGACAAACTAAACAAAATAATTGTTAATGCAGGAAAATGCACCCAGTGGCAGGAAGTCAAGCTCCTGCCTTCTCCTCGCAACATGGAAACTCCCCTCTCGCCTATGGGACTGGCGAAGCTGGAGGGAAGAGTCTCTAGATAAGGGCTAGCTCCCTTTGATGCATCATGTTTGTTCTAGCAAGTGCAATATATATATATATATATATATATATATATATATATATATATATATATATATATATATATATATAATGGGGGGATGAAAAGGGAGAAAGAGATTGCAGGAATACAAACTAATCTAAAGAGGTGATGCACCAAAATAAGTCAACCTTCCCACATCCACACTTGAAATCAAACAAATGCATACATACACTTCACATTTGGTAGAAGGACCAGGCTACAAGAAACTAGCAGGGAGGCTTTCATGAAAACATAGAAACAAAGATCCACTAATGTGCTATGAAATGCACACTGTAAGTAACTTCTTCTGCTCCTGCACTTCTAAATATATCTCTTCTCCTATTAGCTATAGAGATGGCACCTTATAGACAATAGGTATGATGGTGTTGGACTTATGAGAGCATCAAGAAATAATGACTGAACACAAACAACACTCAAAACATACTCAAAAAAGTCTATCCAAGATGGAGTAAAACTGCATTTACTGATTCATGTGGAAATTTTAGCAAGGCTACACCTTGTAAAATGTGGAAGATATTTTTACAAAATGACAAGTTTGCCATGTATAGGAGAAGTAGGGAGGCCCATTTGGTGTTCCTTATTTACAAGTGGGCTATTGCATCCCTTTATTGGGAAGAGGAAAATACTATTGCCAATGTCATCTTTCTAGAATATGCATGCTAGAACCATGCTATTTGATCACTAAATTTGACTTTGGCATTCAAGCATTAAAGTGGAAACACAAGATGCACCTCTTTTCTACCAATAGATTGAAAATTTTCCCCTTTTAAAATTCACGGGCCATGTTGTTTGCTACTTGCACCATTTGGGGATTATCAAGCAATAAATCACCTTCCCCTTGCCATTTGGACTGGATTGTCTCTTCTACACCTTGTCATTCTTGTCTTTTCTCAATTTTGTCTTATCTAGCTCATTCAGCCCCTTGGGTGAACCATCTGGTGGGTTGCTAAATTATGGGCCTTCTTTTCGATGGTTATCACTCTCTCATTTGAAAAGGAATGGCTATTTCACTTTGTCAATTTTGATAGCCTTCAGGATGTCCTCGTGCCCATCACAACATTAGTCAAGCCTTCACTAGCCTTGTTTGGCTTTGCTTTCATCTTAGTGCCCTCCTGACTTTACTTAGTGCCTTTTGTATTTGGGCTAAAAGTTCCCTACAAAGGCATATGCCCTTCGGGGCCTTCAGTGGGTCACTTGTTTCCCAAGCTCCCACAGGCTTTGTGTCCGCAGACAATTTCCCTACAAACTTTTTATCTGTGGATGTTTTCTTATAGAAATTTTATCCATGGAAATTCACCTGGGCCATTTGTTTGCTTTGTGTTTTCCATGGGCTTTTTTCCATGGACATTTTCCTACAGATAAAAAGTCTGCAAAAATTATGCCCAGGCCTTTGCCTTAGCTTTGAAGCATGCCCAAATTCATTTTGAAGTCTTAGCCCTATGTGAGGGCATGAAATTGGATTGTCAATTGGACTAAGGTTGATGAATCAAGGCTGATGAACCAATGGTGAACTGGTGACCGTGAACTGAACTCATCAAACCAGGTCATTTAACCAAAGCCTAAAACAAGGCTGCTTAAAATTAAAGATGAATGAACCAAATGCCGATGAACTAACCAGAGATCCATGGCATTGAACTAGGCTGAAGAAAACATGTCATGACTTATGCAACCTGAGATTGAATGTCTTTGAATATCAAGGGAAGAAGGTGACCAAAATTCTGCTTGTTGGGCAAAATTGGTCAACAGATTGGTGACTCATAGGGGAAGCATGCCTGCTATGCTTAGAATCTAGCTGCCTTGCAATCCATTGGGCACAGAGTCATATGTCACTATGAAATAATTAGTAATATCCCCAAAATATCTAAGAATCAAACATGAAGTATCACCTCACACGCAAAGGGAAACACACAAGGCTTAAAAAACACTACATGTGTAAACTGTGCTTAGGGAAAATAGGAAAAACAACTGAAAACAAACTATTATATACAGTTAACCAGGGATTCTCACCTCCCTCTTGGATCAAAGGGGAAACTTCTCAAGTCCCCTATCTGGCAAGAAGACTTATGGCACTAGGCAAATAGCTAAATGAAAAAGAAAGTTGGTGACCTACTCCTCTTGCCTACAACCTGAGTTGGCTGGTATTCAAGTGGATCAAAATTGAACATGCTTTCGACATATATGTACTATGCTTATCCTTGGAAGCCTATTGAATTTTCATCCCTTCTATTGGTGCTCCACACCAAGAAATCAATAGCTATTGGCTCATCACCATAAGCCCTTTGATCTACACATTCCCTCTATAATGTATCATGGTCTGACTTGTTCCCTTCTATCTCATTGAAAATCTTGTTAGACTCGTCCTCTGCTTCTTTTTAGCCTTCTTAAAGAAGGGTGACTATGGTGATGTTTAAAATGGACTCACAAAATGATTTCTCATCCCATAAAACATCACCTCTCTATTTAAATCTCTCTTCTTCAAATCATTCCTCCAAGAAGATAGACCTCTCCTTTTCCTCTTTGCTAATCAGAATTTCTAGATTTTCAAAAATATCCTCCTGATCTTCCTCTAACTCAGGGTCCTCAGTTTAGTTGACCTCATCATCAAAATAGTAAGGAAGTTCATCAAGTAGAGGGGAAGAGAGCTAGCCATACTTTTATTCCTCCTCATATTGCTAGAATGTTTGCATATATGCAAGACCTGCATCTTCTCCTTTGCTGATAAGGTCTTCACAAGGAGCATCAATGATGATTCCACCTTTGTTGTTGCTCATGACAGCCTCTTAAAGAACTACATCCTGGATTTTTTGCTCCTCACTCACCTCCTACAGAATAGGTTCTTCCTTGAGAAGAGGTGGAGTGGAGAAAATATGTGGAAGAGGAGGCAGTCCTTGAGCTAGAATCAAATGATTCTCCTCTTTCCATTTGGTCAGCACTTCATCAATATCAGGTATGGCCTGATAGCTCTCTTGAAAATGTGTAGGTGGGGTGTGTTCAGACATAAAATGTATTGTTTGGTCTAAGCCATCCATCACACATTAGCTGAGGAATCTCTCCCTGGATTCCAACTCTACAATTCTCCTAGCTAGATCTTCTTGGAAAAGCTTTTCCTAGAGGTTATCAGCATTATCATGAGCAATCCCAGCATCAGCTTCTTCAAGGTTTTGAGAAATACCTTGCTCTTCTTCCATTTTACCCCATGATTCTACTATTTCTCCCTAGTTCAAGATCTCTAAACTAAAATTTTGCTCCTGTGAACAGGCAACAACTTTGTTTTCCACAAGGTCCTAAGGCTCCTCTTCAAGGTCTAGAAGTTTTAACTCTCTTTCAAGAAGTAACTTCATCCTAGCCTCTAAATCTTCAATTTTCTTGGCTAGGTTGTCAAGAAAGAGTCTTTCTTAGAGGTCATTAGCATGATCCTCTTCAAATCTCTAAGTTGGTTCTTGGCATTCTTTCCTCCAACTTGGAATCTATGCATTATGTTGAAGGATTTGGGGAGGTTGGGGAATGCAAGGAAAAGACTGTTGGTACATTAGAAGAGTCTCCAGAAGAGGGCCATGCTGGCTGGTAGTATTCCCTTCAATGGAAGATTCACAGTATAAGGAATTTAGAAGGTTCATCTCCATGGGAGGCTACTCTGATGTCTTATGGTGTTGGAAAGCCAGGCACATGGGATTGAGAGTGAATGCATTTAATGACCTAGTGTGAGCAAGTGCTATTTGATAGAAAGGATTTGTCACAAAAGAGGGGGATTTTTTTAGAATAAGAAGGGGTGCACAAGGTTGACTACCTTGAATAGATAGATTTCTCCATTTTGTTACCTCCTCCTCCATGGGTTGCAAGGGCTAAGCTTGCCTAAACAAGCACTCTTCATTATACATCAACTCATACTAATATCTATACTGCTCTTCTAGCCTGTTAATCTCCAATTCTAGTGCCATCTCCTTTATAGTTGCAGGGCAACTAGGAGAGCTACTTGAGGGGATTGCAAAAATATCTGGATCTTGATTATATTCATATGAAGGAAAATAAGACCCATGATTTGAGCAAAGGAAATATACATATAAGACAAATGATTTTTTATGGCACTAGGCTGCTTAACTAGTAAATTTAACTCAGAGTCACTAGATGCTGAAGATATTCAATTTGCTATGATAGGACCAGCATCAATCCTTAAACCTTATTGCATTGTAAAACTGAGTCTCGCCAGGCGTGCCAAAACTATTGACATAGGAAAATGCACCCAGTGGTAGGAAGTCAAGCTCCTGCCTTCTCCTCATAATATGGAAACTCCCCTCTCACCTGTGGGACTGGCGAAGCTAGAGGGGAGAGTCCCTAGATAAGGGATAGCTCCCTTTGATGCATCATGTTTATTCTAGCAAGTGATATATATATATATATATATATATAAAATGGGGGGATGAAAAGGGAGAAAGAGATTGCAGGAATACAAACTACTCTAAAGAGGTGATGCACCAAAATAAGTTAACCTTCCCACATCCACACTTGAAATTAGACAAATGCATACATACACTTCACATTTGGCATAAGGACCAGGCTGCAAGAAATTGGTAGGGAGGCTTTCATGAAAACATAGAAATAAAGATCCACCAAGGTGCTGTGAAATGCACACTGTAAGTAACTTCTTCTACTCCTACACTTTTAAATATAACTCTTCTCTTGTTAGCTACAAAGATGGTGCCTTATAGACAACAGGTATGTTGGTGTTGGACCTATGAGAGCATCAAGAAATAATGACTGAACACAAACAACACTCAAGACATACTCAAAATTTTTTATCCAAGATGGAGGTAAAACTGCGTTTATTGATTTAGGTGGAAATTTTAGTAGGGCTATGCCTTATAAAATGTGGAAGATCTTTTTACAAAATGGCAAGTTTGCCATATATAGGAGAAGTAAGGAGGCCCATTTGGCACTCCTTATTTACAAGTGGGCTATTGCGTCCCTTCATTGGGTAGAGGAAAATACTATTGCCGATGTCATCTTTCTAGAATAGCCCTGTTGGAACCATGTTGTTTAATCACTAAATTTGACTTTGGTGTTCAAGCATTAAAGTGGAAACATAGAATATGCCTCTTTTTTGCCAATAGATTGAAATTTGTCCCATTTTAAAATTCACGGGCCATGTTGTTTGCTACTTGTGCCATTTGGGGATTATCAGGCAATAAATCACCTTCCCCTTGCCACTTGGACTGCATTGTCTCTTCTACACCTTGTCATTCTTTTCTTTTCTCCATTTTGTCTTATCTAGCTCATTCAGCCCCTTGGGCAAACATTTTGGTGGGTCACTACATTTTTATCCTTCTTTTCCATGGTTAGCACTGTCTCATTTGAAAAGGAATGACTATTTTGCTTTGTCAATTTTGATGGCCTCTGGGATGTCCTCGTCCCCATCACAATGTAAGTCAGGCCTTTGTTAGCCTTCTTTGGCTTTGATTTCATCTTAGTTCCCTCTCAACTTTACTTAGTGCCTTTTGTATTTGGGCCAGAAGTTCCCCGCAAGGGCATCTGCCCTTCAGGGCTTTCGGCGGGTCGCTTGTTTGTTTTGGACGGTCTCCCAGGCTCCCGTGGGCTTTGTGTCTGCAGACAATTTCCCCATGGAATTTTGTCTGTAGATGTTTTCTCATGGATATTTTGTCTATATAAATTTTCCCAAGCCATTTTTTTGCTTTGTGTTTTCCACGAGATTTTGTCCATGGACATTTTCCTATAGACAAAAAGTCTGCAAAAATTCTACCTGAGCCTTTGCCTTAGCTTTTAAGCACACCCAAATTCCTTTTGAAGTGTCAACCCTATGTGAGGGCATGAAATTAGACTATCGATTGGACTAAGGCCGATGAACCAATGGTGAACTAGTGATCGTGAACTAAACTCATCAAATCGGGTCATTTAACCAAAGCCTGAAATAAGGCTACTGAAACTTAAAGATGAATGAACCAAATGTCGATGAACCAAATAGAGATCCATAGCATTAAACTAGGCTGAAGAAAACATGTCATGACTTGTGCAACCCAAGATTGATTGGCTTCCAATATCAAGGGAAGAAGGTGACCGAAATTTTGCCTGTTGGGCAAAATTGGTCAACAATAATATATCACAAAATGACTCAAGACAAACAAGATTAAACAAAAGAACCAAAAGAAATTATAGTAATAATATGTAAACAAGATAACTAATAGTGGTTAAGGTAACTAGATTTAAGCAAAGTAACCAAAAAAAGGTCAAATAAATTAAGCAAACAAAATAACTAAAAATGGCTAAAGACAAGAGGATTCAAACAAAATAACTGAAATTGTTAGGTTAAGATGATAAATAGAAATATTTAGGGTAAGAATATTTGATCTAAAATAACCAAAGATGGCTAAAATAAAAGACTAAAAAATAACAACAAAATGTAGATAAAAGCAACATAAAAATAATCAACACCTAAAAGATGCAACAAAAGACTTAACATCCTAGGTAAGGGTTGAGACATTTGGTAGCCAGGATCCATGATAACAATGAAACAATCAATGAAGTAGTAGGAAGAGGGGAGCATGGATTGAAAATTAATCCATACTCAGGGGAATGGATGATGGGGATGACAATGGGGGAGCTGACCTTAGAGACCACTTGTCTCTAAGCACTGCCTACATAATATTCCCTAAACAGAGTCGATATGGGGATATCAGGCTAGATGTAGTTCTCCCAACATAGGAAATGACGAAAAAATGGGTGATTGATGAAGTGTTTAGTGCTTAATGAATAGATGCATGATTGTCCCTCCCAATAAATGTGAGTGAGTGAGCGAGTTTGTGTTCTACGATGCATGTAGGTTTGAATTTTTTGGTTTAATATAGTTATAAATTATTATGGTAAATATAGTTATATATAATACATTCATATATTATGAGTAAGGACATAGGTACACAAATATAAGGATCAAACCTTAAGCTAAAATGTGATGGAACGGGTGAAGAAATAAGTGATAAAGGATAATGTGAAAATATAAAATGGATGACCATAATGGGGTGCCCTCAAGTAACCAAGGTGAATATAGACAATAGATTAGGCATGGTGTAATAAACTTATTTGTCACCACGGTACTTACCCAAATCACTATTAAACTAGTTTTTACTTATGGACAAATAATTTTTTTGCATTTCTCATTTTTTTTATTTTTTTTATTTCTTTTTGACACCTAAGATATTAAAAAAAACATATAGAATGAGCGAAGCATAGAATCTATTGAGCTGCATGATGTTCATAGGTTCATCAAGGTCCTCTCCATATTTTTTAGCTAACTTATAAGATCTTGATCCATATTTAGTAATAATGATGTACATGCCTAGCTAATTGGGTTTAAATTTTCCTTTCTTATCCCTTTCAACATTAGTATTCCATTAGTTTTCCTTTATATCAAGACCTCTAATTTTAAATTTCGTAGATTTTATCTTTTTATTATAGCTATGGTGGAGGTGATTGTGGTATACTTACAAATGGTTTAATAAATTGAGTCATTTCTCATCTAGAATATTGATTTCACTAAGGCATGAAATGCAATATGATTCTTCATGAATGATTTTTTGTAGGGATATGCACAAATATGGAATCTCATATTTGTGCATATCCCTACCATAGACTCACTACCATAGACAAGGGAATAAGTGGTCACCCCCATGGGTGTATGGATGCTAGTATGGTATGCCTAAAGGGTGGGATAAAGCTATGTATTCCAGCCATGACCAACTTCATTGAAAACTTAGTTAAGTATGTAGAGAATGATTTTATTTTTTTCCTCAGCTTGGTCATTTCCTTGCAAGTAATTTGGAGTGGACCGTTTGTGATTTATGTGATAAGTTTTACAAAGAGCTTTGAATTCCTTATTTTTGAATGATGTGTGGTTATATAAAATAATAGAATTGATATTGAAATGGTAGATAATGTAGTTGAGGATAAACTTAGATATTTTTTTAATGGTAATATATGTAAGGGGCATTACCTTAACCCACTTGGTAATGTTCTCGATGGTAGTAATAATGTGTTTATGACCATAAGAGGAATTAGGATTTATTTTTCAAATGAGGTCTAATCCCCATGTGAATAATGGAAAAGGTGTGATAATAGGATGAAAATATTATGAATGGATATGCATAAGGTCACATACATTTTTTAACATAAGTTCATGATTCATATTCCATGGCAGGCCAATAATAACCTACATGTAAAATATTTTTAACTAAGATTATGCCATTAGAATATGCATGACAAATTCCCTCATGAACTTCTTTAATGGACAATGTTGATTATTTATAATTTAAATAGAGTAAAAATGTTCCATCATAGCATCTTTGATATAAATTATTTCCAAGGATTGTGTAATGAGATGTACATTTGAGAAATGATTTACGTTGGTTGTGGATAAGTTAGGTGGAAGGGTGTTATCATGGATAAATGTGTAAATATAAATGTACCAAGGAGAAGTGGGAATAACCACCTCGAAGACCATTTTAGATTTAGGCATGCCATAAACTAGTATCATCAATTAATATACAAAGAAATTATTATGTTTTGTGTTAAGATCAAGTAATGAACCAATGGTCATCATGACGTTTACTACCATGTTGTTGATTCTTAGTAATTTTTCAAATTAGATAAATGTAAAAGATAACTTTAAACTATCCACCATCCATTTATATGTAATTAAATTATCATCATAAGATTTTAACTCATCGGTTACCCAAAGATAAGAAGATGTTGGATACCCCATTGAATAATAAGTTTGAGACTAGCTATAAGAACTTCATATTCTATGATTTTGTTGGTACAAATAAAATCAATTCTAAATGATTTTGGAATACAATCCCCATCTAGTGTGACTATTAAAATACCTACCCCTAAACCATGGTTTGTGAAGGAAACATCAAAGAATAATTTCCAAACTAGAGATTCATTAATGGAGATTATTGCTTCATCTAATAATTTTACAACAAGAGGTTTTTTATATTTGAGAGGTGTCTCTACTAATGAATCTACTAAGGTGTGTCCCTTAATTGATTTTTTATTAACATAATCAAGATCAAACTCATTGAGAATCATAACCCATTTAGCCATCCTACCCATTAAAGCTATTTTGGATAGATGATACTTGAGAGGGTTAATTTTTCAATGATTTTGGTTTGATTGTTGAACATGTAATGACAAAGTTTTTATTAATAAGAAAAAACTATGAGACATGCATTTTACATTTAAAAATAATTAATCTCATAATATACTAGGGTCCTACTTAGATAATACACTACCCTTTCTAACCCACTATCATCATGTTATGTCAATAATGCCCCCAATGTAAACTAAGTAGCTAATATATATAATAGAAATGGCCTACTAGTAATAGGTGGAATTAACACTAGTGGATTGGAAAGATATTATTCAAGGTGGTCAAATGTTTTATTACAATTATTGTCTCATTTTAAATGAGTGTCTTTATTTAACAAGAGTGTAAAAGGGTGACAAATAGCTATAAATTGGGATAAGAAATGCTTAATTTTTTGGATTTTACCTTGTAGAATTCAGAGCTATTTGAGATTTTTTAGTTGTACCATATCCATGATAGATGAAAATTTAAAAGGATCAACCTCTATGCCCTATATTGAAACAATGAATGGTAAAAAATTTCTTTAGGTCACTCCAAACACACACTTGTTTAGATTTAATCTCATCTTATATTCTCTCATTCTTTCAAAGATGTGACAAAGTAATCTGGGATGGTTTTCTTTGGATTTAGATTTTTCAAGTGTGCCACCAACATAATCATACATAATATTATGAATCATATCATAAAAGATGATAGTAATTTCTCTTTGGTATGTAGCTCCAAAATTATTTAAACCAAAATGCATCACCTGATAGTAAAAGTTCCACCATGGTGTTGTAAATGATGTTTGATGTTAGTATTTAAGAGATATTTTTATTTGGTTATAACAAGACCATCCATTAAAGACAAGTTTTTTGACCTAAATTATAATCCATGATCATGTCGATATTGGGAAATGGAAAATCATATTTTAGAAATGATTTATTGATATCATGAAAATATGTCCAGACTTTGATTCCTTTTAGATTTTTAACACATGTATTATATTAGATATCCAATCCAAAAAATTGATAAGGCATATGAAACCAACTTATAGTTGATTCTTCAATTATTATTTCACTAATAGTGATATCTTGGGATGCATCTTTTGAAGTTTTTGTTTGATGGATTTTGCATTTGGATGTATAATGAGATGATGCACTACTAATGATGGATCAAGCTCTAGCATATCCACATAAGACCATGTAAATAAATTATAAAATTAATGAATAAAAATAATGATTATTTCCCTTTATTCTTAACTAAGGGAAACTACAAACTTGATGATTTTGGGATATTCCTCTATTTCAATGTGGACAGGAATAGTATCCTCAACTAGGAGAGTTGAATCTTCTTTATAGTTTGGGGGTGGTGGAGGTAGATTGAATTACTCTTCTATGTCCTCTTTATTTGATGTTGATTTTGAATTTATTTTTTTATATGATTATTGTTACTCAAATTATGTAAAATTATCAAATTGAATAGAAAATCCCTTCTTATGGTCCCTTGTCAAAATGCAGTCCTATGTACTCAAGAATTCTGAAATTGCCTCATCATTTTGGAAATGATTAGTGGAGGTGTTGCATGTTATTCCCACTTTATTAAGGAATGATATGCAAGTTCAAGTGTTAAAATGACATTTTCATGGAAAATATTACTGAGGGAAAGGCCATTGAAGTGGCTAAGAAAGGAACCTATTTCATTGTTTGAATAATCTACCTTTTATTCACTAGAAGAGTCACTTTGGAAAAGTGTGATATTTATATTGAGTAAATTAAACCATATTCCATGAGTGGATTCATTATATTTTAATTATATTTGTTCAATTAAACCTTGTTCATGAAGACCAAGGCCCTTTCCATTGTAATTCATAATATTGCACATAATGGATTTTATGATAGGGTATTTATAATTGGTGAAGCAATTAGCTAATTCATTAGAGTAAATTCAGGAAGGATTCAAATATTCAATGTGATCATCACAAATTAAACCACATACAACAAATTTTATTTTTCCAAATCTTTCAACCACTTGACTATCTTTTTGATTATGGGGCCTTCCATAATTATGTAGGGTGGCATGGATTGTGCTTGTATAGTTAAGATCTTAAATTATGTATTCACTCATGCCTTTTTAAATGATTTTGAAAGAGGATGAAGAGGATGAAGGTGCTTTGGAAGTGAATGGTTGATTGGAAGCTTGATTGGTATAATGTTAATTAGAGGCTTGATTGGCATATGGTATATTGGATGCTTCATTGGTGGAATGCATTTATATGAAAATGAAAGTAGTTGGTATGTTTATCCAATCACCAAGGGAGGGTGTTTTAAATAGTGTATTAGGATGGACATAGTTATCAAACATAGGTGATTCCTAAACATTAGTGAAGTTATCATTAGTAACTGGAAGATAATTAGATTTTTGATATCGACCTTCCAATAGATTTGAATATTGGAAGGGTTGAGGATCACCTTAAATGATTACTTCTATACCATCATGTGAGAATTTAAAACACTAGTGCATAGTGAAGGGTATGGAATTTATTGAATGTATCCATAAACATCCAAGAAGTATTTTATAGGGTAAACCAAGATCAATCATATGTACTAGTGTTTCCTTTATAAAAAACCCCACCATCAAATGAATATAAATGGTACCCATGGATTAATGCTCATTATTATCACATGCCTTTATTGTAATAATGTTGGTTTCTAATGATATTATTGAATATACTAAGTGATTAATTAGCCTTAATGTACACAAATTTAATGTCAAACCATTATTTATAAACACCATATTTACCTTGTGACTAGAGAGAATAACTTCTATGTACGATGAAAGGTTATGAATAGATACGAAATGGGAGACATCAGAATGGTCAAATGTAACCTACTTGTTAGTGGACAAATTGCCTACTAATGCTTGGAAGCTTGAGGGGTTGATGTATTGTAGGACACTAGACTCTTAAAGGACTTTATACAAAATGTCTTTATATATATATGAAGCCTTGAGAAGGTGTAATATGGAAATATTTTTGGGAATCTTCTCAAGATAATCAATAATGTTGTATTTAAATTCAACTCTATATAATGATGCACTAGGAATGATAAGTTTTTCATGCCTTGTAATAACAACATAATATTGAGGTTGAAAATTAATGACAATAGTATGATTACACATAAAATCAACACTATTAACTATAGATTTAAAAAGATGACTAACTTATCTAACATTACTCACTTTAGGTTATTCTTTCTTTTGTTTACCTTTTCCTTCTCATGGTTGGGGAATGGGTCTCAATATATCCCCAACTTTTGGATGTTAGACATTGTTTATGATTATCTTTCAATGGTTATATCCCCTTTATCTATGAGGACTCAGACATAATTCTTGAGATGTATACACCTATTGGTAAAATGTCCCTTTATCCTATGGTACTCGTAGTATTCATATTCCTTGTATAAATCAAGTTTAAGAACATTTTCTTTAAAAGGTTTGGTGTTTTGCCAAATTATTATGTTAGTGTGGGCCAAATTTCAAAAAAAAAATTCATAAGTATCACCCAATAGTGTGAACTAATGTTTAGGTTTTCATTATTGAGGTTAACCACTAAGAATGGTTATGTCATTAATGGGTTGGGAGTAAGCTTTTTATTGATTTGGTGGGTTTTGGATTTTTTTTAACATCAGTCAACCATATCTAATAATGTTTTTATTCTTGGTAAAGAACTTGATTTTTTTAGTTTGTTTGGAGGAATTGTTCTTGGGTTAAAATATCTTAATGACAACATTATTGATTAATGTGCATTCAACTTGGACCCCCTTTTCAATAGTTTCATCAAATGACCTTGGGAAAAGGAGTAACGAGTGATGTCCCAAGTCTAAGTTGAGATTATTCATAAATATATCCACAAGTTTAGTTTCAATAAATAACCATGTAAATTGACTTGTCAATGCTTACCATCATTATAAGAAGGAAGCAAAGGTTTCACCATTACATTGTTTGGTGTTTTGTAGGTCTAATGTGTTCAAGTCATTTTAAATATTGTAGGAAATGTGATGAAAAAACTTCTCAAAAAGGTCCTTAAAAATGAAGATCATCACTTTAAGAAGGCATGCAAACCTTTTGAGGGATTGAACCCTAAGACTTTGTGGAAATAATCATAGGATATACTTATTTCTATAATTAACATCCATACATGCATGATAAAATCCTGTAAGGTGTTCCTTATGATCTCCATTACCTTTGTATTTGCAAAATTTTGAGAGTTTTAAATTCCTAGGAAAAGGTGTTGTCATGGTATTTAAATCGTAAGGGTATGAATAAATTTCCTCAAATTTGAATTGTTTTTGGCAGGAATGAATTCCATCTTGCAAGCCTTAAACCCTATCTTTCATGTTTTGAAATTATTATATAAATTATGGTGATAGTTAGTTCCTTTTACTTGAGGAAGTATACAAATTATATTTTTGACATATGAATGGATTTTTGTTGGTGTGATTTTATGTAAATTGGTTAAGTGGTGGGTTAAATTTATTAGGATGTTGGTTGGAAAAGTTAATATTTTATAGACTTGAAAAGGTGTTGGGATTGTTCAAGTTAGTGCTAGATCTAATTTTTGTTGGATTAGGATTAGTGTTGAAGTTTGTTGTTATTGTATTGGGGTTGCTTATTAAGTTAATGTTTGGGTTTTGTTGATTTAGATTTGTGCTATTTTTTTTTGGATTAGGGTTCATGTTAAAATTTGTGGGGTTTGGATTGGAATTATAGTTAAATTTGGATTGGTTTAAGAAGTTGGGGTTACATTGATATGGATTTGTGTTATAGTTAATATTGGATGGGTTATAACTCATTTCTAAGTTAGGGTTGGTTTGATTTGGGTGAAATTAGTTTTGGTTTGAGTTAAATTGGCTTTGGTTTGGGTTTAAGGCTAAAGCTAATAAGGTTAGGGTTTGTGTTTAAGTTTAAGATATATAGATTAAGTTTTGTGTTTAGGTTGGGGTTGTTTGGGTTAAGTTTGGTTTGGATATGAACTAATCATATGGTTAACATGGGTGTTAAGGTTTAAGGAATGGTTTAGATTTGGGTTAATGTTAAATGAATTAATGTTAGGTGGTGTTATATTTGGATTGGATGGAGATAATCCTACAAGAGAATTGATATGAGAAAACTAATTTTAAAAACTACTATTTGGATTAGGATTGTTGAGCATACTTATAGTAATGTCCATGTTTGGATTAGTGAGATAGAATGATTGTTCAAGCTCTAATTTTGATTGACAATGATTGGTAAGCCATGTAGACTTATATTTGGGTTGATTTGTGAGCTTGAATGAACATTCAATATTGTATTAGATTGATCATGGATTTATGAAATTGAATGTACATTCAAGTTTGGGGTAATCATATTTTGGATTCATAAAATTAAATGCATATACAATTTTTTACTTTTTCATGTGTTATTTATGAACTTGAATGAGCATTAAAGATTTGGTTAGTTGTATTTACAATTGGTGAACTTGAGTGTAGATTAAAACTCAAATTGGTTGGATTGACATATTAGGGTGAATTAGAATTTAAAATCACATTAGGATGATTAGGATTTGTAAGACCAAAAGGATTATTTTCTTGATGAGATTGAAGATTCATAATATCTTGGTTGACGTGGTGTGCATGGGTTTCCATACAAAAACCATGACTTGCTTGGGAGTATTCCTCATGAAGGATGAATTTCCCTTTGTCTTGAGAGATGTGGGGATTTGGATTTGAGGATCCTATGAGGGAATTGCTACCCTATAAAGATCCTTATGGTGTGTATTTATATTAAATGGAAGGTAAAGGTTATTTAATTATAATCAAGTATTACAAGTTTTTTACATCAAAATTAGGAGCATTTTCTTTTCTAAGCTCAAAGCTTGAAGAAAAAAATTATTTTTTACTGGTCATGATGTATTAGTATATGAAATTAGGAGGTAAGATAGTTTTAAGGCTACCCTCATATTGGTATGTCCCTCCTTTTGTACCCAACAACCCCCCTTTACTTAAAGGAAAAGGGAACACACATTTATTTGGAGTTTGATCTCAATGAGGACTTTATCTCATATGATCTATACAAAGTTTAGAAATATGGGCCTTTTCACTTTTTAGGTGGTTCGTATTTGGCTAAGTTTTATGGTTTTGGAATTATTTTTATTGTGTTTTATGAGGTTAACTTGTGTACTGTAGATTGATTATTTGGACTATTTATTTTGGCTTTTGTACAAAATGTTTCTCAGATGGATTGTTTCAAAAAAAATATAGCCTTACTCCCCCTTAGGCTTATTCTTTTGAAAGCCTCATTTTGTCAAGGAAATTATTGAAGACCTTTTATCCAGAAAAATTATCCCAACATAATTTAGCCTATGGATATTTGTCCTTAGGAGAGTTTTAGACTATACACATTTTCCCTAAATCAAAATTCCTGATGGATGTACCACTTTGAACCCCTAGCTTACCCTTCATAATTTCTCAGAGTGACCCCTAGGTGTAAAAAAGTACCCTTTAGGAATTTTGAAAATTAACCTTTAAAATTTTTTGGAGTTGCCCTTTGGAAATTTTGAAGTGTACTTCCCACTTGCCTCTTAGCCTTCACAAAGTAGACTCTTTAGGAAACTTTTGTCCTGAAGTAGACCCTTTGGCTTCCTTCCATCAACCCTTCAAACCCTTCCAACTAGCCCTTCGACCTTTTTTGAATTGAAAATTTACCTCCCTTTGACCATTTATTAAGGGCACATACCCTTTAGATTTTCCTAGCCCACCCTCCATGGTTTGTAGGGTGTCCTTTAGAAGAATTGTTGTGGCCTTTTTTTTCCTTGACCCTTTGAAATTTTTTCTGTACCTTTGTCAATTATCTCAAATATTTTATTTGAAGTAAATCCACTCGAGTGAGCCCTTTAGGACCTTTTTAAAAGGATCCTATACCCTACGAAATTTCCTTTAGACTTATTATTTCAAACCATTTATTATGATGAAAAATCTTTGAAATAATTCCTTTGAAGGGCACCTACCCTATAAGATATTTGTCCTACAGTTGTGTGCCATTTTTTAAATGTCCACATACCCTTCAAACCTTATGAAAGGACCTTTATGCCTTTATAAAGTATCTAAATGACCTTTCAACCTACCCTTTAGGGTTTTTGTCTTGAGACCTTTTGTTATATGGCCATTTATTTTGGACTTTTATTTTGGGCATTTATCTGATGCAAAATCTATAAAATAATTCCTCCAAAGGGAACCTAACCTTCACAATTCTTGAACATACCCTCTAAGTTAAAGGAACATGCACTTTGGATTTTTCCAAACATGCCCTTCAAAACCTTTGAATTGACCCTTACTCATACAAAAGTGCCCTTCAGAGATAAAAATTCCCTTCGGCCCTACAAACTATCCTTAAATAATTTTAAAATTTACCTTTGGAATTCACAAAGTAGACCCTTTGAGACATTTTATCATGGATAGAATGCCATATGAAGTGGACCCTTTGGATTGAAAATATCCTTTAGAGAGTCTGAAAGTACCCTTTAATCATGAAATAACCCCTCTAAAAGAATTACTTTAGAATTTTTTCTCAAAATCCTTTGGAACATTAGGCCACATATATTTCATCTAAAATAATTCCTTCAAAGGAATTATCTACTAACATTGATCTAAAAGTATCCTCTAGATATTATATCTTTAAAGTGGGTTGTTACAAAAAATACTATGGAAATTAAAAAGTGCTTTATTACGAGGGGTACTATTGATATTAATGTCATAATTAGTAAATATGGAATATTTCCTATTTGATAAATATTAATGACCCATGCCAACCTAAGAATAATGAATTTTAAAAGTGAATGTTGCATATCTAATATTGTATGAACTAGTATTCAATGTAGGATCTTATATAGGTGATATGCATCCATTGAAGTCATCATTTTCATTCAAGTTATCTTGAAATCAAAGTATCCTCATCTCCTAATAGCAATTGAGAGCCCTAATTTCTACTTTAAAGAGCATACAACGAACAAAAACCAAACTAGAGTTGAGTTAATCATGTTGGTATATAGGCATACATAATGTGTAGCATGTTGAATAAGATACAAGCTCAAAAACATAGCCATGGATTAATAATCAATTCCATCTTGAGGGACTAATCCTCATATGTTTTCCATTAAGGACTCCATGGAATTCAAAGACACTATCTTCAACATAGAAGTATTTGAAAGTAAGTTTTGAAATTATTCTCAACTATGGGATGCAGTCAATTAAATTGATATGTTTTTGATAAATGATGAGAAAATGATATCAAAAAGGTTATTTGTCTAGGAATATTGGAATACAAGTGATAGAGGCTATAATTTTCTACAACAAAACTAGAAGTCATGCCGTGTATTGAATTGCTCAGGGATTTTTTATTTTCTAGTAAGATATCACAAGACACCTACCTCTTGCACTCCCATGGTGACACAGTGGTCATCTATATATATAGGAGTGACTTACAAAGGTACCTATCTTTGAACATCTTAGATTAATATTATGACAAACATACCTAGGTGCAATTCAAAAAAGAAACTTCAATCATAAAGGCGCTCTCATCATGGTTGCATGTTATTATTACGTGATGTGGCTTCAACCTTGGGGGAAGTGATTAGCCTTAGGTTGAGAGAACAAATAATACACAAAGACAAATGTCTTACTCACACAGGGGACTTCTTTATGATGGCATATCTAGTCGATGTAGTAATGGGGACATGTTACAAGGACCTAGGAAATCTATGGGCTCCAACCATAGATTGTATAAAGAACATAATATGTGACTATTATTAGTTTATGCACATATAAGCTTACCAAAATCATATGGTTAGAATTTGTGAGGATGTATATCCATATGTGTGTAAATCCATATATGGTTCCCCATGCCTCATATTGGAGAAAATATTTTGAAGAACTTGATAGGGAAGGGTGACTACTTCCTATACACAAAATTTATTGTCTTTTTGATCTATGTAAACAAGGTGGAGCCCCTATGTCTCCCCAAGTATCTGCTTGATAAGTTGGTGGAATAGGAAATCACTTTCTAATTATGGAATAACACATAGGAAGACTTGGTGAGATAGAAGGTCTTCTTTTTTGGGATCCTAGTTATAATTAGTAGGATAACATACACCATGAAGAAACATCTTGGTGATGTTGAAACAAAGAAAAATGATATTATTTTCCTAGGATGGTATAAATAGATTGGGACCCCTATGGGCATATCCAAGAGCACATCCATGGGTTTAATATCCCCTAATACCATCAACCACATTGATATGACTTCCTCTTCTTGAATGTATCATTAAATGAAAAATTGATGGAATGAGCAAAAATTGGTGGTTTATAGGAAGATAATTCAAAAATGATCCAAGTAGATCCCAACATCTCTACTAGAGAATTGGATAATCAAAGAGCCCTTTTTAAAGGATGGTAATATTTAGACTTCTAGAGTGGTAATTCTAGAGGACAAGAAGCTTCCTCATCTCAAGGACTTCCCTTGAAATTAAAATTGAAAATAGTCAAGAAAGAGCTTGAATCCCAGGAATCAAGTTCACAAAGGGGAGAACCTAGAGATCTTATCAATTTGGACTTCAATGAAGAGGATAGACCTAGTATTGGCACCATCTAGGCCCCTATGAATACCCCTAGTGTTTTTGGTGTTTCATCTATTGGGGTAGCCACCACACAAGTAACAACATATTCCTTTCATATATATCTTATTCAATGAAGGACCCCTTTAGTTTACACCAGGAAACTATGGACTCATATATGCAACCCCATAATGTAAACATCTTAGGGCTTGCCTATTCTGCCTCCCAACTCACAACAATCATGAAGGGATGAAGTAATCATAAAGGACTTGAAAAATGATTCAAATGAGGAGACTAAATTAGAGGAAGCCAAGACTCTAAGTATTCAATGATCCCCCATTAAACTTCAATTTCAAAGTAATCAACCTTTTCCTAATTTTTCCTTATCCTCATTTTCCATTATTGATACGTCTATTTCTTCTATAAAATTTCCCTCTACCTCATCCATTCCTTCCACTGATCCCTCCACCACCATTAGTCCCTCCACTTTTTCCACTACACCTTTTCCTATGGACATTCCCTCTATGATAAATGGTAGTTCTACTATGAGAATTCATAATAATAAGAAGGCATCTAATAATGTACAAATAATCCTAACTACTCCCAACTCCATGTCCAATCAACATAACTCTCCCTTCCACTACCCACTTCCACTTATATAGAAAAAACTATAGTAAGCATGAGTAGGGTAAGGAGGAAAAACCCCATGTAGTTGTAATCTATCCACTCCCTCAGTTTGGAGGAGTGGACTGGTCTAAAATCATATGGCCTTACTTGCTTGATGTCTTGAACAAGCCCAAAAAAAGGCAAAAGGAAGAAAGGGAGACTAAATAGGAAATTGTTGTCACCATGACTGAGGCACCCCTTAATATTACACCTTGGGTCATATATTTGAGGGGTCAAATTCCTACATATAAGGTCATTGATCTCCCCTCTATGTCTACCTTATTTTACCCCTCAATTTGTTCCATTTAGAGAGTAAAGAAAAGAAAATTGGAGGATGACAAGGGTGCTAAAATCATTCTTGAGGAGTAACAATCAGTATTCTCCCTAACCAAGAGATAAAATAGGCAATCAAGTGAGATTGTATATGAAGAAAACATTTTAGACCTGGCCCAAGCCCACAAGGATGTAATTTTAGCTATTCATAAAGGCATAGAAGTAGCTCACCAAGAGCTCAAGGAAGAAGTATATGAACTTCAAACATAAATTGAACAATTAAAGGAGAAATACAACATAGTTCACATTCCTATGAGCATTGAAACTAAGGTGAGGGAGGATAATTTTAAATGTTATAATTATCTTGAATCCATGGAATTCATCAAGGAAAAAATGGTGCCTTACCTAACCTAGGTGAATCAAATTTGTAATTATCTCACCCAAGACAATACTTAGCTTAAGATGCTAGTTACCTATATAGGGAACTCATTAGATTTAGGGACTACATTCAAGACATTCAATTCCCTAAACTTGGTGGTCATTAGACATGAAGAGGCTAAGGAATGGTTGAAGGAAGTTGTGGTCTTAATGCTAGATTATCTGGATCATGAGACCCAACTCTTTAAAATTTTGGATGAATTGAAGCTATCTAAAGCAAGGGATTCTAAAAGGAAATTGGTCAGTAGAATAAATTTTGACAAGATTATCCAAGACACCATAGATGATTTAAAATAAAGCATATAGGGTTTGACAATGGAGACTATAGAAGCGGAGTTAAGCAGGGTCTAAAAGAAGGTAACTAAGATGGAGATATTTATAAGTAAGTTCTAAATAACTAAGGATGGACATGCAAGATTCCTTGGATAAACTAAAAGAATCCACTGGCCATCACTACTAAAATTAGACATCATTCATCAATAATATTTATGTGGTGCATGAAATTTACAAGGAGAATGAAGTGAAGAAGAAGAATACTTATGGTAGTGGAACTACACTCTTAGCTTCTACTCTAACTCTAACTCTAATAAGGTCCCATGTAGTATTCTAAACCACACACCCTTATCTTTTGCATGTGTTGTTCCTGGTGGCATGTGTGTGTGTGTGTGTGTGTGTGTGTGTGTGTGTATCTATATATATTTCTTATAAATTACATAATTCTTTGTAACATATTGAATTTGTATTTTATTTAACATGCACATCTTGTATTATTTTGTAAAGTCAATTTGACTATTTATATCTTTTAAGCTCAAGTGGTTTTGACAGTAGTTAGAACTACATGTTCAAACTACCACATGTAACATACATGCATAGACTTGGAGGATGAAACAACCCCTCCTCAATCTCTATAAACACTATTATATCACCTACTTTAATTTTTTTAGATAATTTTAGAATAAAAAGCAATGATCTTTTTGGTCATCAAGTGAATTATTTAAGTATTTTTTGTCCAATGTTATGTTCTTCGTTGTTATTTTCTATGGTTATTTACTTCAAAAAATATTTAGTGTGTTAACACTATGAATAGATTCTTAATTATTTTGATTAATGTGCTAATCTTAGATGTGTAATAGCTATTTAAGATTAGTATATGTGGTAATTTAAATAGTTAAGTTATATTGGATTATCTTTTTGGATGTGTATTTGTGTTTTCTTGGTGTAGTTTTCTGAGTGCATGTTATTTCTATCTTAGATAATCCATTAGCCCAAGCCATAATCTCCTGATTGAAGGGTGTGAAAAATTTGCCTTGATAGGAAAAACCTTTGTTTGAGGTTATTAGACTTCCTATACCTCTATTCCCTTAGACTCTTTAGCTATTTCTAGTTACTTTTGAGCATTTGATGCTAGTAGTAGGCATTAGTTTTAAGAAGATAGAGGTCTATCTAGAAGCCAACTAGGGAAGTAATTATTTAGACCCACGAGGACTTATTTTCTTCCCCACCTTAGCCTCTATTTGTGTTTTGTTATTAAGATATAACCATTTTAAAATAGAATCCAACCACCCATCCAACTCACATAGGAATTAACTTTATAAGAAAACAATACCTCCATCTAAAAACCCTTGTTAACAACCTACATACTTTGCCAGCTATTCCATCAATAGGTTATAAAAGATTGAATACCTAAAAATCATGCCATAAAGTGGATTTTACCTCCATAAAGATCTTAAAATGTTAGAGGCTACCTCATTATGACTGTGGTGCACATAAAAACTGCATCAGTAATTTCACTAGCACTAAAAAGAGGGCCTAAATTTCCTCCTAATGATAAAGATTAGTCCTTGCATAGATTCATACTAGATTCACCCATGAGAGTGACCAAATCCAATTCCTAGGCTAGTTTTTTAGTATCAACCTTAGCAATCCATATGAGACCTAGATTTGTGCCAATAGATCAAGTTCAAAATAATCCATCTATGCTAAGGTATCCCTCACCTGTAAGGAACCCTTTACTTAGTAATTAACCAATGGCCCAAAAAAAACCCTAGTTATTTGGATCTACCATTTATATCCTAAGTGATGTGCATGATTTACCTCAGAATCCAAAAAAATATCTACCATCCTTCTCTCCTTCCAAACTAAGGACCACAAAAGAGCACATTATATATATCAAAGTTACTTTAAGATTAATGAATGTAGTTGATGAAGATGTTGCATGTCAGCTATTTCCTTTCACTTTAATATATTATACTTATGATTAGTATTTAAACCTAACCAAGAACTCCATCACCAATTTGGGGGATTGTCAAATCACTTTTCTTGCATAGTTTGGGTAGGTCACCTATCTAAGACTAGTGTATCAACACTTCACTAGCATGAAGAGATAACCTAGTGAGCCTATCCACACTTTCAATGAAAGATGGTAGAAGATGTACAATTGGTTGACCCTATGGTACAAACCAAAACCAACATTGGCAATAGAGATGTATAAAAATGCCTTGAATCTTATAACCATCGTCATCTTAAGAAGGGAACATACTACCACTACTTTAGCATTATCATTCAAAGAAACCATTAACATTGAAAAATAACTCAATCCAAAAATGCCTAAGGTAATTAACAATGGCATCCCAACACTTAATCCAATACCACATGTAAAGTAGAACATTCCTGCCTATAATTAGAATCAACTATATACATTGCCTCCATTGATGTAAACAATGTAGCTAAATTTGGATATTTGAATAACCATGTGATAAGGAGTAGTTACCAACTAAACTAGTAAGCAACTGTACTCCATATGACTATTCTATAAGGTATATATTCTATGAAGGTTGAATTGGATTCTATCACAAAAATGGTTTAGAAGTTGAGTAATGATTTTTTGAACATGCAATGAAAATTGGGCAATACTAATACTCATTTGGGTTACCAAGATATAACATGACTTTCAAATAGCCTTCAAATAATGTGGATCAACTTGGTAGACTTATAAATATCAACATTACTTAGACCACTCTCCCCAATTGGTGTAGAATACATAATACACACCAACATGGTCAGCTTAACTATGTTGAGTTTCGTATGACATTCAAAATCTTTAAGAGAGACGTAAATAGGCTAGATCAGATGAATAATCTACCTAAATTACATTAGGATCCAATATTTACTAATAAAATGATGTTCTTTAAAACTCATGAATTTCCCTTCCTAAGAGAAGATGACAATAAACTAGAAGATAACTTAGAAAAAATCCATGCTTTCCAGTAGTTTTAGAGAGATGCATACAATTTTAGGAATAAGAAAAATTTGACCACATCAACTCCTCTAAACACCACAATAATTCTACCCAATCCCAAGGTAGACAACAATCCACCCCCTCTAAAAGGGAATGATCCACTACCAAGCAAGGAGGAATCAATCATATCCAGAGGATACAATATGATGGAAGATATGAAGAAAATCAAGGCAAATATCACACATCATGAGTTAGCCCAAATCAATGAACAGAAGGAGCTTTTGTGGAAATCTATCGCTAGAAAGGCCCTTGTGGAAAAAGGTAAGACAAATCTAAATAGAGAAAAAGAAGTAAAAGGGGATGATGCCAGTGTCATCTATAAGAGTAAGCCTAAAGGACCACCATTCTTGTTGACCATCAATGCATATGATAAGAATATTCATAATTTTTTAGTTGATTTTTGGGAATCTAAAACTATTATGCTGACTTCTATATGTAAAAAGCTTGGTCTTATCCCCAGTCCTTCGAAGAGATTAGTCTCTCAGCTAGATAAGATAGTAGTTCTAGTAGTGGGCAAGTTAAATAATGTACATATTTAGGTATAATTAGAGCCTAGAGTCTAGATGACCATCAATATCTTGGTAATAGACATAATAGAAGGATATATATTATTATTGAGTAGAGATTGGTCCAAAATGCTTAACATATACCTTTCCATAGATTTCTCACATATCTAGCTATATTGGAGGGGAATTACAAATCATATCAAAATTGAAAGAGAGCTTAGGATGAAATACCCCATCATTGAATATAATGTCAAGAATGAAGAGGTAAAGTATGATTCTCTCTCTTTGAGAATATAAACTTTTACTACTCATAATTTAGCACAAAATCTAGAGCCTAAAGAATTAGATCACCTATGGACAATGTATTTTGATGGAGCCAAGTCCAAACAAGGATTAGGTGTAGGAATTGAGTTAATCAATCCTCAAGGAAATAAGTTCTTAGTTGCTTAAAATTTTTAGTTTACCTATATAAATAATAGAGTAGAGTATGAAACTCTAATTTTAGAGCTACAATTTGCACTAAAAACCAATGAAAAGCAAACAAAGTTGTTTAGAGACTCATATTTTTTAGTCAACTAGATAAGAAATAAATACGAGCGCAAACTATCCTCTTTAAAGAGGTATAAGCATAGAGTATGGGATTTAATTGAAAGCTTGAAAGATTTTAATATAATAACACTCTTGAGAGAGAAAAATTAGGCCACTGATTCACTGGCTACTACTACTACCAACCTAGAACTATTGTAAGAGTCTCAGGTAAAAATATTTTCCATTGAGTTGGTTCCCTAAACATTTGTTTTAGATAATGTAAAAAAATTAAAGTCTTTAGTGATGTTTAGTAGATTATCCAATTATTAATTAATTCAAGGGATTTAAGGTCCCGAATAATAGATGATAATGATGTCAACCAACTTTGTCAAGAAGATACAGATAAGGAAGGCATTCTCAAAATTAAAGAGAATCAGATACCAATTAGTTTAGTCTCCCTATAAAGGTCATTTAATTTAGATTACTAGGTGTATCAGCTAAGGTAGCGTAAGGTCAATGAATCTGATTTCAAGAAATATAATTTGAGAGATGAGCATAATCCATATTATGTCAATATTGGCCTTAGTTATACTCCTAAGGAAAGACAATGAATGAAAGATTTAATCTCCCAATATAAGGATGTCATCACCTAGACATATGAGAAACTAAGAGTGTATGAACCCGAGGTCATCACCCACACCATTCCCCTCAAGCAAGATCATAAACCATTCAAATAAAGGAAAAGGCCCATGAATCCCATCCTAGAGCCTCTTATTCATAAAAATTAGAGAAGTTTTTGAGTGATAAAATTATTTTCCCCATATGACACTCCACTTGGGTGGCCAATCTAGTCCTAGTAAGAAAGAAGAATAATGAAATCAGACTCTACATAGATTTTAAAAATCTAAATAAGGCTTGTAAAAAGGAAAATTACCCTCTATCATCACTAGATGAGGTAATACAAATTGTAAGTGGTTTTGAAATGATGTCTTTTTAGATGGGTTTTTAGGTTAAAATCAAGTATTAGTACAAATTGAAGATTAGATGAAGACTATGTTTACTATGAAATGGGGAACTTATGCATATAAAAGGATGTCATTCAACTTTATTAATGTAGGATCTACCTTTTAGCATAACATAGATCATGCAGTTAAAGGATTGATTGGGAAATGAATAATTATTTACATGGATGATCTCATGGTATTTTCAAAGAATAGAAAGGATCACATAGGCCACTTAAAGTCTATATTTGAGAGATGAAGAAAATTTGGTGTCTCATTAAATCTAAAGAAAAGAATATTCAAAGTTACTAAAGGTAAAATATTAAGATGCATCATCACTAAGGATGGGATCACCATTGATCCTTATTAATTCTAGGAAATTGCAAAGATTCAACCACCAAACAGTAAAAAAAAAAAAAATCATTCTTTGGAAAGATCAACTTCATCAGGAAGTTTATCTCAAGATTCATAGAAATCATAAATCCTCTTAATGCCATACTCAAGTAAGACACCAAGATAGAAGGAAAAATAAATCCAAAAAGTCTTTTCAAGACATCAATGATGTGATATCACAAGTCCCAGTATTGATTAGTCTAAACTTTACAAAAGACTTCTATCTATATTCCTTTACTTACAAACATATAATCGTTGTTGTAATCACACAAAAGAAAGGTGAGATATAACATCTAATTGCTTTCATGAGTATAAACCAGAAGGATGTAGAGATTAAATAATCCATGATTAACAAACATTTTTTTGCCTTGTTAAAAGTATTGAATAAATTTAGACATTACATTTTGAGGAATGAAACCATTAATGTTGTCCTAGACCTTGCTATTAATCTCACCCTTTCACAGAATGAACTAGGGGAAAATTGAGGGAAGTGGATGGCCAAAATATAGGATCTTGACATAGAAATCAAGCCTATACATATTTTTAGGGGATAAGGTATTCTTTATCTTATGATTGAGCTTGATCCCCAAATCAATATTGATGAGTTATGCCAAGTACATGTTTATAAAGGTGAGTGGTATACAGACATAATCTAGTACTTACTCACAAGAACTTGTCCCTTGAAATATAATAGAGAAAAGAGAAGAGATTTAAGACTCAGATCTTCCCATTTCATGATAGAATAAACTATGAAGGGATATATCTTATATGTGTGTCTATAGAAGAAGCCAAGGAGATCCTAAAAAATTTGCATAAAAAAATAGGCAGTGGTCACCCTGATAGGAGTACCATAGCCCATAAAATTATAAGGTTAAGATACTACTGGCCCACCATTTTTAAGGATGCTCATATGCATGTTATAACTTGACACAAATGTCAAACATTGGCCAAAAGAAAAGTTCACATAGCCATGCCTTTACAACCAGTTGTTGAGGGAAAACCATTTGCATAGTTGGGTTTAGACTTCATTAGGGTAATCAATACAAATTCTTCTACTAGCCATAAATTCATGTTAACAACTATAGATTATTGTACTATGTGGATAAAAGTAGTTGTCATGAAGAATAATAAAACACAAGATGTGATTCACTTTTTAAAGGAACACATTACTACCAGATTTGACATGCCCATCTCGCTGGTATGTGATAATAGATCTATATTAATATCAATAGAGTTTATTGAGTGGGAATATGACAATAAAATCATAATAAAGTCATATTCTAACCATTACCCTTAGGGAAATGGATTAGCTAAGTCAACCGATAAGAATTTGATTGAGGTAATTAAAAATTCAGCAAAGGACAAGACTCAAGATTGATACAATCTATTAAACTATGCTCTTTGGGAAGACTAGACAAGATATAAGCAAGACATAAAATCTTCACCTTACCTATTGGTATATGCACACAAACTAGTTTTTCCTATCACATTGAAGCTACCTACTTATCAGTTCATACAAGACTACATGGAGCCTGATGATAAAGTAGAGTCAAGACTCCTTGATATAATTGAGATGGAGGATTCAATAATAGAAACTCTATAGACATTCAAAAAACACCAAGATGTATTTAAAAGGTGGTTTAATAAAAGAGAAAAAGTCAAAGCATTTGGGATTTCAAATCTAGTGTTATTATGGGATAAAGCCCATTCAAAAAAATGACAACATGATAAGTTTGACCCATTATAGATTGGACCATATCAGATTTCAGAGATCATGAAAAACAATGTGTTTCATCTAAAAGACCTCCAAGGTAATGAGATGACATATCCAATTAATGGGTAGTTCTTGAATCATTAATTCAAAGCTATTCCATCTATGGATATCACTAATTGAGAGGATTTAGATAAGCTTAGATTTAGGATTGGAATCTATTTCATGCTTTCTAGATTATATTTCTATGTTTTATAAAATAGATTTTAAAATTTTTATTAGATTAATCTTTCTTGATTTCAATATTTTGATTTCTAAAGTAATTATTAGTTTTTAGATTAGTTGTTGTTTTTGAATTTTATCTAATGACCAAGGTTATGTTCACTCTATTTATTACTAAAAATGATTCAACTAAATGGGGGACTTGTGAAAATGGGGTTAATTAAAATTCTAACACATTTGGATACTGACATATAGTTCAAAAATATCTCTATGTTTTGAGTCCTTCAGGATAGAGGTAAGCAATCAGAGGTTATCTTGAATGGTGTCATAATTAAATAATTTTGTCAGGTATGTAGAAGTTGATCTCATAGTATTGATGTAAATTTATAAATTTTTCCTATTTCCTTGGGTCAAATGCACTTATCAAGATAAAACTTGATGGAAATGATAATTCTAGGTCCAGACTTAGCTGACAAAGACATTCTAGTAGTGTTTTTTTTCTAATTATACTAGATCACTAGGGTTCTTTCTCTCTCTTTTCCATTGATCTAAATTTAAGAAGATATATAAAAAATGAAAATAATTAATGAGTTCACAAAATCAAAATAAAATATAAATAAAATTTAAAGAAAAAGCTCACATGATGAAATAAGGTCAATGTATCATGTATCATGGTTAAGAGAGGCAATATAAAGAGAAGAGAAATAACCCAAGGTATTGCTATCAGGGTAATGGATGCCTAGATGGTAGTGGAGTAATACTTGAGCTCCCTTTGTTTTAATGCTTTTATAGATGTTGGAGTAAATCCTGCAACCTCATCAAAACCTCAAAAGACTCATCATAGTAAGGGGTAAATGAATTACACATCAACACACACATACCCACTAAATTTGAAGGCAAGTATGTTATATGAATGAACTTGAGATTTTCTTCCATGTTTTCTGGTTTAATAATTTTTTTCTATGACAAAATTCATGAATAATTTAGAATTGCAAAATAGAGTTATGGGTTCTTGAATGCTCATGGGTATTCCCCCTATAAGTTGCCATTTTTTGTACCCAACACCCCACTTTCCTTAAAGGAAAAGGAACCCACCATTATTTGGAGTTTGATCTCAATGAGGAATTCATCTCATATGATCTATACAAAGTTTGGAAATCTAGGCCTTTTGGCTTTTCGGGTGGTTGGTATTTGGCTAGGTTTTATGGTTTTGACATTATGTTTATTGTGTTTTATGAGGCTAAGTTGTGTACTGTAAATCAAATTTTTAGACTATTTATTTTGGATTTTATGTATAACATATCTCAGATGGATTGTTTTAGAAATTTTTTCATCCTTACTTTCCCTTAAGCTTATTCTTTTGGAAGCCTCATTTTTTCAAGGAAATTATTGTGAATTTTTTCTCTAAAATAATTCCTCGGACATAATTTAGCCTATGGATCTTCGACCTTAGGAGAGTTTTAGACCATACACATTTTTCCTAAAATAAAAATTACCAATGGATGTACCCTTTTAACCCCCCAAATTACCCTTCAAAATTTATTGGAGTGATCCCTAGGTGTATGAAAGTACACTTTTTAGGAATTTTGAAAATTTCCTTTCAACTTTTTTTGGAGTTACTCTTCAAAACTTCAAAGTACCCTTCCCACCTAACTTTCAACCTTCATAAAGTAGACCCTTTGGGAATTTTTTTTCTTGAAGTAGACCCTTCAACTTCATTCCACCAACCCTTTAGACCATTCCAACTAGCCCTTTGGCCTTTTATGAATTAACCATTTACCTCCTGTTGACCTTTTCTTAAGGGCACATACCCTTTGTATTTTCCTAGCCTACCCTCCAAGATTTGTGGGGTATCCTTCAAAACAATTATTGCAGCCTTTTTTCCTCCACCACTTCCTTTGAAAATTTTGTTCTGTACCTTTGCCCATTCTCTTAGACATTTTAACCAAAGTAAACCCCCCTGAGTGAATCCTTTGGGACCTTTTCAAAAGGATCATATACCCTCAACCATTTCATTCAGACTTGTTATTTTAGACCATTTATTTTGACATAGAATCTCTGAAATAATTCCTATGACGGGAACTTACCTTATCAGATCTTTGTCCTAAAGCTATGTGTCATTTTTCAAATAGCCACATACCCTTTATACCTTATAAAAGGACCTTTATGCCTTTATAAAGTATCCAAATTATCATTTGACTTACCCTTTAGGGCTTCTATCTCAAGACCTTTTGTTATATGGCCATTTCCTTCAAAATTTTGTTTTGGGCATTTATCTAATGTAAAATCTCCAAAAGAATTCCTCCAAAGGGAACCTACCCTTAGGAATTATTGAACCTACCCTCTATGTTAAAGGCACATGCCCTTTAGATTTTGCCAAAAATGCCCCTTAAAACCTTTGAAGTTACCCTTAGCCATACATAAGTGACCTTCAAAGATCAAAACACACTTTAGCCCTCCAAACTATCCTTTAAGAGTTTCAAAAGTGCCCTTTGACATTCACAAAGTAGACCCTTTAGAATTTTTGTCATGGATATAATGCCCTATGAAGTGGACCCTTTAGAATGAAAATACCCTTCAAAGAGTTTGGAAGTACCTTTTAACCATGAAATACCCCCTTGAAAGAATTCCTTTAGAACTTTTTCTTGAGGTCCTTCAAAATATTAGGTCATGGACATTTCATCTAATATGATTCCTCTAAAGGAATTATTTACTAACATTGATCTAAAATCATCCTCTAGATATTATATCTTTAAAGTGATTTATTATGGAAAATACTATGGAAATTAATAAGTGATTTATTATGAGAGACACTATTGATATTAATGTCATACTTAGTAAAATATGGAATATTTCATATTTGATAAATACTAATGACCCCCACCAACCCAAGACTAACAAATTTGAAAATTGAACATTGCATATCTAATATCACATAAACTGGTATTCAATGCATGATCTTATATAGGCAATATGTAGCCATTAGAGTCATCATTTAGATTCAATTTATCTTTTAAAAAAAGTATCCTCATCTCCTAACAATAATCTAGAGCCCTAGTTTCTACTTCAAAGAGCATAAAGTAAACATAAACCAAGCTAGATCTCAATCGATCACATTGGTATACAAACTTATATAACATGTAACACATTGAAAATGATACAACCTAAAATACATAGCCATGGCTTCTTCATCAAGGTCATCTTGAGGGACTAATATTCCTTCTATGTTTTCCATCAAGGAGTCCATAGAATTCAAAGACACTACCTTTGATGCAAAAGTATTCAAAATTAAGTATCAAAATTATTATCAACTATGGGATGCAATCAATTAAATTGATATGTTTTTGATAAATGATGAGATATTTCTATCACAAAGGTTGTTTGTCCAATAATTATTGGCATACAAGTACTAGAGGCTACAATTTTTTGTAATAAAAATAGAAGTTATGCAATGCATTGACTTACTCAAGGATTTGTTATTTTTTGGTAAGATATCACAAGATGCCTACCTCTTACACTCTTATGGTGACATAGTGGTCACATGTATATCTTGGAGTAAATTCCAAAGGTACCTATCTCTAAGCATCTTAGATGCATATTATGACAAGCATACATGGGTATAATTCAAAGAAGAAACTTTAATCACAAATGAATTCTTATCCTAGTTGATCTTAGGCTAGACCATCCCTTGGAAAAGAAAAAAGCCAAAAGGAGTCAATCCTAGAGAAAATTTTAGAATGGGAGTGTGAATAGGTATGGATCTACTCAACTGATTGTATGGGATGCTAAGCATCCATTTTGTCAATCTAGACTAGGTGCCCCTAATGTATATGATATTATCACATGATGCATCTTACACCTTGCGGGAGGTGATTAGGATTAGGTTAAGAGAATGAATTATGAAAAAATACAAACATCTTACCCCTATAGGGGACTTATTTATGATGTCATATCTAGCTAATTTAGTAATAGGGACATGCTACAAGGACCTAGGCAATATATGGGATCCAGTCATAGATTATATAAAGAACAAAATATGCGACTATTATCCATTTATGCATGTATATGATTATTAGAAGCATATGGTTAGAATTTGTGAAAATATATATCCAAAGGTGTGGTAATCCATCTATGGCTCCCACATGCCTTATATTGGAGAAAATATTTTGAAGAACTTGATAGTGAAGGGTGACTACTCCCTATACCCAAACTTTATGATCATTTTGATATGGGGAGACAAGGTGGAGCCCATATGTCTCCCCAATCATGTGCTTGATAATTTAGTATAGAAATAAATCTCTTTCTAGTTATGGAACAACATAGAGGAGGACTTAGCGAGAGAGAATAAGGCCATATATTTTAGGAGCCTAGTTACAATCAATAGGATACCATATTGCATGAGGAAACATCTTGATGATGTTGTAATAAATTAGAATTGATATGGTTTCCATAGGATGCCACAGAGAGATTGGAACCCCTATGGGCATATCCAAGAGCACATCTATAGGTTCAACATCCCCTACTACCATCAACCATATTGCTATGAATTCATCTTATTGAATGTAGTATCAAATGAAGAAGTGTTAGAATAAGCAAAAATTTGTGGTTTATAGGAAGATCATTTAAATATGATCTAAGTAGAACCTAACATATCTACCATTTAATTAGATAATTGAAGATCCCTTTTCAAAGGGTGGTAGCATTCAAACTTCTACAGTGGGTATTCAAGAGGATAATAAGCTTCCTCATCTCAAGTATTTCCCTTGACATAAAAATTGAAAATAGTCAATAAGGAGCCTGGGTCCTAGGAATTGAGTACATAAAGAGGAGAAGATAGAGGAGATCCTATAAATATAGACTATAATGAAGAGGATAGACCTATTACTGGCATCATACAAGCCCCTATGACTACCCTTAGTGTTTTTGGTGTTTCATCTGTTGGGGTAATGACCACATAAGAAATAACATCTTCCTCTCACAACTGTCTTATTTAGGTAAGGAACCCTTTGGTTTACGCCAAAAAAATAGGGACTCATATAGGAAACCCCATAATGTAGACATCTTAAGTCTTTCCCATTTTTCCTCCTAGCTCATCATAATCATGAAGGGATGAAGCAATCATCAAGGACATAGAAAATGCTTTAGATGAGGAGAATAATTTAAAGGAAGCTAAGGCTCTAAGTCTTCAAGGGGTCCCCATTGAACATCAACTTCAAGGTACTCAACCCTTTCTTACTTTTTCTTTATCTTCAATTTCCATTATTGATATGTCTACTTCTTTTGTAGAAGTTCCTTCTACATCATCCATTCCTTCCATTGATCCCTCCACCACTACTGGTCCCTCCACTTTTTCCACTACACCTTTTTCCATAGCCATTCCATCTTTGCCTACTGATACTTCTATTGTGAGAATTCATAAGAAAAAGGCATCTAGGAAAGTAAAAATAACCCTAGCTACTCCCTAACTCCATGTCCAATCAACACAACTCTCCCTTCCACTCCCCACTTCCACTTATATAGAGGAAAATATATTAAACACAAGTAGGGGAAGGAAGACAAAACTCCATGTAGTTGTAATTCATCCACTCCCTTAGTTTGGAGGAGTGTATTGGTCCAAAATCATATGTCCTTCCTTGCTTGATGTCTTGACCAGGCCCAACAAAAGCCAAAAGAAAGAGGAAGGGGAGGCTAAACAGGAAATTATTGTTACCATGATTGAGGCACCCCTTAATATTCCACCTTCAGTCATGGATTTGAGGGGGTCAAATGCCTACATATAAGGTCACTAATCTCCCCTCTATATGTACCTTATTTCACCCTCCAATTAATTCTACCCAGATAGTAAAGAAAAGAAAATTGAAGGATGACCAGGGTGCTAGCATTATTCTTGAGGAGCGATAGCCAATATTATTCCTAACTAGGAGATAAAATAAGCAATTGAGTGATCCCATATATGAAGAAAACCTCTTAGATGTAGTCCAATCCCACAAGGATGTAGTAGTAGCTATTCATGAAGGCATAGAGGTAGATTTATAGGAGATCAAGGAAGAAGTGTAAGAACTTCAAGAATAAATTGAAATTCTGAAGGATGAATCTAGCACAGTGCACATTCCTATGAGTATTGAAACTAAGGTGAGGGAGGCTACTTCCAAATTTTATAATTCTCTTGAAGCTATGAAATTCATGAAGATAGAAATGGTGCCTCATCTAACCTAGGTGAATCAACTTTGTAATTCTCTCACCCAAGACAATACCTTGCTTAAGATGCTAGTTGCTTTGTACCACCATTTGGATTTAATGACTACATTCAAGGCACCCAATATCCTAAAATTGGTGGTTATTAGACATGAAGAGGATAAGGAATGGTTGAAGTCAGTTAAAGTCTTAATGCTAGATTATCTAGTTCATGAAACCCAACTCTTTCAAACTTTGGATGAATTGAAGCTATCTAAAGCAAGGGATTGTATAGGTAAATTGGTTAGTATAATCAATTTTGATAAGATTATATAGGATGCCATAGATGATTTCAAATAAAACATACATGGCTGATAGTGGAGAATATAGAAGAAAAGTTAAGTAGGTTTTTAAAGAAGGTGACTGAGGTGGAGATCTTGAGTATTGATTTTTAGACAACCAAGGATGAGAATGAAAGACTCCTTGGACAAGCTCAAAGACTCCACTAGCCCTCACTACTCAACTTGGACATCATTTATTAGTAGCATGAGGTAGTGCATAAAATTTACAAGGAGAATGAAGTGAAGAAGATGTAAAATTCTGGCAGTGGATCTATACCATCAGCTTCTACTCTGACTTCAACTCTAAAAAAGACCCATGTAACACTCTAAACCATGCACCCTTAGATTTTACATGTGTTTTTCTTGGTGGCATATATATATATATATATATATATATATATATATATATGTATAAATATTCCTTCTAAATTAGATAATTCTTTGTAACATATTGACTTTGTAGTTTCTTATACATGTACACTTTACATTCTTTTATAAAATCAATTTTACTATTTATAGATTTTAAGCTGAAGTAGTTTTGATCATAGTTATAACTACATGTTCAAACTGCCACATGTAACAAACGTGCATAGACTTGGAGGATGAGGTGACCCCTCCCCAAGCTCTATAAATAATATTGTATCACCTACTTTAATTTTTGTTAGAAAATTTTGGAATACAAAGTAGTGAGCCTTTTGGTCATTAAGCAAAGTATTTGAGTATTTTTTATCCAATGTTATGTTGTTATTCGCTATGGTTGTTTACTTCAATAAATATTGAGTGTGCTAAAATTATAGATAGATTCTTAATTATTTTTATTAATGTGCTAATATTAGATCTAAAATAGTTATTCAATATTGGTGGCATATATATATGTATAAATATTCCTTGTAAATTAGATAATTCTCTATAACATATTGACTTTGTATTTTCTTAAACATGTACACTTTGCATTCTTTTATAAAATCAATTTGACTATTTATAGATTTTAAGCTTAAGTAGTTTTTATTGTAGTTATAACTACATGTTCAAACTGCCACATGTAACAAACATGCATAGACTTGGAAGATGAGGTGACCCCTCCCCAAGCTCTATAAATAATATTGTATCACTTACTTTAATTTTTGTTAGAGAATTTCAGAATACAAAGTAGTGAGCCTTTTGGTCATTAAGCCAAGTATTTGCATATTTTTTATCCTTTGTTATGTTGTTATTTTCTATGGTTGTTTACTTCAATAAATATTTAGTGTGCTAAAATTATAGATAGTTTCTTAATTATTTTTATTAATGTGCTAATATTAGATCTCAAATAGTTATTATAGATTGGTATATGTTTTAATTTAAATAATTAAGTTGTATTGGAGTATCTTTCTAGAAGTGTATTTGTGTCTTCTTGGTATAATTTTTTGAGTGCATGTTATGGCTGCCTTATATAATCCATTAGCCTGAGCCATAATCTCTTGATTGAAAGGTGTGAAAAATTTAACCTGATAGGAGAAACCTTTATTTGAGGCTATTAGACTTTCTATACCTCTATTCCCTTTGACTCTTTAGCCATGTCTAGTTGCTTGTGAGCATTTATTGCTAGTATTAGGCATTGGTTTTAAGAAGACACATGCTTGTCTAGAAGCTAGCTAGGGAATTAATTATTGAGACCCACGAGGAATTATTTTCTACCCTACCTTACCCTCTATTTGTGTTTTGTTATTGATATATAACCATTTTATAATATAGACTATCCACCCATTCAACTCGTACATGAATTCACTTTATTAGGAAATTATGCCTCTATCCAAAAACCCTTATTAGCAACCTACATACTTTGCAAGCTATTCCATTGACAGGTTATAAAAGACCAAAATCATAAAAATCATGACCTAGAGTGGATTTTACCACCATATAGATCCTAAAATGTTATAGGTTACCTCATTATGGCTGTGGTGCACATAAAAACTGCATCAATACCTCTTTCTTCATGTTCAAGAGTTTCATGTATTTCTATGTGATGGTCTTGGCTTCTATATTGAAAAGGGTTATTTAAAAATGACACAAACCTTGAATTATAATTATTAATCATGGGCATGTGTTTTTTTATGGGTGGCATATCTATGGAAAATTACTTGACTCAAAGAAAATAAAGTTAGTCTAAGAATAAGAACCAAAGTGACTAAAAAAATCTAATTGCTAACTAACTAATTTTGAGATTTAACTTTAGAAAGGTTTTATTTTTTTATTTTAATATTTTTTGAATATTTAAGACTCAAAATAACTTAATTTTAACTTAAGGATTATTCACTACATGGTAAATCATAAGGACACACCAAACAAGTCCTACCTTAAAAAATCATGTAATTGCACAAAAAAGATGAAAATCTAAGATTAAGGTTGTGAATAACGTTTGGGAATTTTGATGTCACTTTTCCATGCTCTTATTTGTATTATAATATTTCAAGGCACTAACCATAGAGGATCTGTCATTCCCATGGCCAACTAAGTCTGGTTTCAAGGGTGTGTGGAAGATAACTTCTCAGTGCTAACTGCTAACTAATGAATCAAAGTTGAATGATAAATAGGCTTAAGGTTTTCATAAGTTCATCTAGGGGAATCCTATGGTACACATTTAAATATTTTGAGTCTCTATTTTATGGAAAAAGTTGACATAGTAGATGCACACTATTGGTTTTTGTCCCAATGTGCCCAACACATTAGTATGGATCTTATTATGTTGATATTAACAAAATCATACTTTGAGTCAGCTATTGAAACTCTAGGTATTAGAGCATAAAATACCCTCACATCATGGTGTCCTTAAAAAACATAATCATTTAGGCCTTTGAAATAATTGACCCTCAATTTATATATCCTACTAGTATATGATGTTTATCCTACCATATGGTGGTGAAATCCATGGTCGATAAATACACTAATAAAATAAAATAAAAAATTTAATGATTGTATCTAATTCTTAGGTATTTTCACCAATGTGATGCTAAAGGAAAAACATACACATAATCATAACTTCAGTAATACAAAAGTTATAAAGATGATTTGATTCCTAAGTACCATAACCAATATGATGCCAATGGAAGAGCATACACAACTTCACAACACACACAAAATGTTGGAAAAAGGAAAATAAATTAACTCCAATAAATTAAGTGTGAGTTAATTACTAGAAATAAAATAAAAACTAAAATAAAAAACATTATTAATAAAGATGGAATAATTTTGGTTTTGTTTTTTAGTTTTTTTTTAAAATTCTTTGACTAGCATCTTACAAACAATTTATTAGAAAGTTTGTTTTGGATAAAAGTAATGGAAAGATACAATAAAGCTATAAAAAAAACCATAAAAACAAAAGAAAAATAAGCCTCTATGATGAATCTAAAAATACACAATCAGATAGAAAATGAAAAATTATTAATGGTTAGCAATAAAAAGATAACAAAAGGCAACAAATAAAAATAGAATCATTTCATAGTTTTAAAATAATTTATTAGTTTTATTCATGGAATTCACTATCAATGTATTTTATTTCATAATTAAAGGATCTGATTTTACTATCAACCTACACAAATTCCCTACTATGCAAAAAAATTAAAAAAGATAGAGAATGACTTCATAGTTTAATTAATTGATTTCATAGTTAAAGGATATAATTTCATTTTCAAAATACATGAATAAAAAATTACATAACAAATAAAAAAAATAGAGAATAATTTCCCAATTTGATAATGATTTCATAGTTAAAGGTTCCAATTTCGCTACCAAGCTCCAAGAATTCAAATTACATAGAAATAGAGAGTTGAAAAAAACTAAAAACACAAAAATGAGAAGAACTAAATTATAAAAAGGTTGGAAATAATAAAACTATGGAAAAGACTAAAAATAGGAAAAATGACGATTTCATAGTTTTTAGTAACAATTTCATAGCTACCATTTACAAATTTGTAGTTACATAGAAAATACATACAATAAAATTGAAAACACCAAAAAATGACCTGAAACTACACAATAAAACTCCAACACCAATATAAAACATATATTCATAAGAAAAACTATAGATATTAATTATAAAATTCTTCTAAATGCATCTATGATAATTGTGATTGTAAAAGATGAAATAAGGTCTTACCGAGCATGCCAAAATATATGAAAGAAATATTTATGCAACTAAAATAATAAATCAAATGATCTTAATCTAATCTAAAATAAAAAATATCAAGATAGCGCAATCAAAAAATGAAGAAACTAAACTAGCAAAAGAACTATTTACAAACACATGCAAATTATGTCACCTTCTCCATTGTGTGATCAATGGTAGATTTTATCCTTGTGTGGAATGTAAATGCTTGATCCTTTATCCAATGTAAATTGTTAATGGGTAGTATTTTTATAATCAAATACACTCTTGATGGTTTTGATTTACTTCAAATTTTGATAGCACTTCATTAGCTTGAAGATGGATGGATGAAAGTGATGGCTTGCATGCCTATTTATAGGTATTTAGAAGATAGATCAGATGGTAAAGAATTATTTTAATATTTAAAATTATCCAAATAATCTATGATGGAGATTGATTCCTCATTCATGATTATGATGACTAGTTCAAATGGTTGAGAGAAATAGGGAGATGGTTAGCTGAGTCACCAAGAATAGGTCAAGATGTTTGACAAGTCAAGGGGTGACTCAAGGGTAGTTGAGGAAGTTAAGAGATTGGTTGGGTGAGTCAACATGTGAGGGAGATAAATATGGAATATGTATAGATGAGGTGGAAAATATGAATTTATTAATTAAATTTGGATTAAAAGTTTTCATAATTAATTAACTTTGAATTATTCAATTATTTGAATTTAGAGGGAAATGGCATGGATTTGAATTTAAATTTATTAAAGAATTAGTGTTAATAGGTGCATTAAAAAACTAAATGAAATTTAGGTGTCTAAATTTGGGTTGCAATAATTTATGGTATGAGTTTTGACTTTCATTTATAAGATAGATTATTGAACCCTATTTTTATGATAGAAAACCATAATCTCTCTTTCTAAGAGTAAAATATGCATAATTATTGATATATTTCTAATTTAAATAGTCATTTTTTCTAATAATAATTGAATATTAAACTTCCTCTAATCAGTTACATCCATAAATGTATTTGTCAAGAAAAATAGTTATCCTAAAATTGACACATCCATATTAGTAAGAATGACTATTAATACATTATGCCTATAAAAAATCATTATGTATGCATGATTGACCTTCTTGACCATGATACAATTATTCAAGAATCCACAAACACCAACATAAAAATTATAGTAGAATATAACAAATCTTACCTTAGATCATGGGGTTGGTTAGAGACTTATTGATTAGATCATAGAGTTTTTATGGCATTCTTGATATAACAATGCAAATGTGTTGCATGCAATCATTATGGTTCATGATGCCAAGTTTTAATGATGTATCTTTAGAGATAATTATTGTACCTAATGTATAATTCACTATAAAAGGAAATAGAGTTCAATGAAAAAAGTGAAATTACGTGCATCTTGTTCATAATATAGTAGGATAAGTTTAAGTCTAAGTTTTATAAGTTTAGAACCATATAAGAACATGTTGTTTGACTATTGAAAAGTTCATACACATTTTTATATCAATAATAATCACACCCTCCATGAATTAGTAAAACTAATTTTAATGAATTAGGAAACTCTAGAATTCAATCATTGTTTTGAATTATTCTTAGAATTTTATTCGTCAGGACATTAATTTTAAGATATAAATTATAGATATAAAGGAAGTTAATATTTTTAGTTGTGGATAACTTCATGGATAGTTAAGTCATGTTGTGACTAGTTGGGTTTAAATAAATTTTTATCCAAGTTTTGAATTTTTTTTGAGATAAAAAATCTTGAACCCTACTTATATACTTCAAACCCATAAACATTCTCTCCAATAGAGTAAAATTTATATGTTTATTGACACATTATTAATGCCACCAATCAAATTCTCCTGATAATAATTCATTAGAATACTTCCTCTAATTAGTGACATCAACAAATGTATTTGTCAAGAACATGATTTATATTAAAATCCACATATCCATATTAGTAGGAGTGACACTTAACACATTATTCCTAAAATGAATCATTATGTTATATATACACAAATATGGTCACAAACACTTAACAATGCTAATTATTGACACATCCTAAATGACATGACTTGTACCTAAAGACATGACTCTTATTCACACTTCCTCTAAGACATTCATCTATATGTAGGATTGACCCTCTATTTACCATCTCTACTTTAAAAAAATCCACTTAAATACTAAAAAATTTGTTACATTAATCTCACAATACTTCCAAATCAATACAATTATCCGTAATTTTTTGGTATAGGTCTATTATCGTGGGCCTATCCACCTAGATCAATTACATGTTTCACCAAATAATAACTAGTTTCTAAATTTAGAACTATTATTGTGGGTCTTCTTACATGTTTCATATGGTTGGATAAAATAAATTGTCAAAAGGATTCAATATTTAAGCAAATCATAGCCTCATTTGAAAGGAAATTGGTTCCTATCTTAACATTAACCATTGAACACTTTCACATTATTTCACATTGAGAAACTCTACGTTATTCTTATAAAATTCAATATCATTAACAAGGAGAAGCCATTATCCAAGTTTAAATCCATCTCAAAGAAAATATAGAACTATAATTTTTAATTATCAAATTCATATTTATAGCTACATACATATAGTCAAAGAGCCTAATTTCACAACAAATTTTGGTGGGAGAAGTATATGTAGCTTGATTTACCTTTTTGTAGTATCTAGATACATAGGTAGTGTTAAGTAATCAAGTGGGTGATTGGGATTAGCTTGTCCCATTACAATCCCCCTTTATTTTTATATTTTTTTAATCTCATAAAGACTCTTAGGGTTTCCAAATCAAAGAGGATAAATTATTTACACCTACAGGGCACAATCTAAATCTAACTATCTCAACATAATTAGAAAACATAGGCACAAAAGGAAAAATAGGTATAGTTTCATCATAACCAACATAGATAAGTCTGAAATAAAAAAATGTGATTGGATTTCACTATTACATAGGAAGCATAGCCTTGTCTAGTAATATTCTCAAGTTTTTATTCTAACCCTAAACTACCAAAGTTCTATCTTTATTTGCTTTTCACTATCAAACATCAGTCATAGTCAACTCAGATAAGTCCATAGTCAATAGAAAGGACTAGACTACATTTTTTCTAGGGATTAAAGGCCTATCCAAAAGTAGTTTCAAAATTTCCTACCGATCAGCATAATCATGGGCATGTTTTCTAATGGTTCACACTATTAGATATTAGAAAAAGTCTACAAAAATAATGATCTAATCTAAGTACATTTGTTATTTTTGTTTTTCAAAAATAGTAGTTTTACATATTTACAAAGTTAAAAATCAGAATTGTTAATAATTGCATATCTTTAGCATTCTGATATCTATCAAGTCTTACACCTATTAGACACAAAATTTGCATTATTAAATAAAAAATAGGGTAAAACATATTAGTGAACCCGTACATTTTTGAGCTTTATTTTTATGATTTTTATCCCAGGGTTTCATAATATTTTCTTATTTATATAAACAATTTTCTTGTGATTTGGTTGCCAAATTTAAACTCAATTTATTTTTTATTATTTTATATAAATTGAGTTTAGATAGTTTTAAAATTAATAATAGTTATCATTTTAGGCAAATTAGTATTCCATTTTACCTGATTGTGGTATGAGGGGTACTACCCTAATAATCAATCAATTAGATAACACCATATACATATTTTAGTTTATATGTACCTCATATTATATATTAAATTCATAGGTTTCATTTTTCATCCATAGGAAGCCTTCAACCATTTGTTCTTGTAGTGCATTGGTATCCCTTGGAAGTTAGTCTTAATGTATGCTAGAGACATGATATTGTGAATACAATATGGTGTAATCCTTTGTAATTTTTTTACCTTTGGGATTTTTTAACTATTTAATATTGTTTTAATTATATATGAGAGCCTACAAAATAAATACACCTTTTTTGGCTAGACCCCTAATCCCATTTTTAAAATCCAAAGTTTCAAAACTAGATCATGGATAAATGAATGCATTATGCTTGCATCTATGGAAGTTCATTATCACATTTATATTACTTTCCAAGGTTTTATTTAGAATATTTATATATTATAATTAATTAAATTTAAATATCAAAAAGGATAGAAATGAATAATGTACAATCTTAAGCCTTAATCAACTCACATCATTATAATAATGCTCCTAAAATGTAAGCATCATTGATTCATTTTTTTGTCAAAGCAAGTATGATTTGGGAACAATAATAATTATACATTTGGAATGCTACATTTCATATTACACACCCTTCAGTGGACATTTAATGATTTTTAAAATTGATAAGGCTAATACAAAGTAAATGGATAAAGCTAATGATAAAGTATTCACTGAATAAACTAATGTCAACTCACATTATATTGAAACATTACTATACATTACAAGATATGAAAAAAATAAATCAGCTCAAGATTATAGTTCTACTTCCACTTTAGGTATTCTAGTCACTACTATGACTTCAATTCCTACATCAACACCTCCAATTATATGTGTGACATCACCCCTAGGTAAGGGAATATCAAAATATTTCCAACAGATTGAGAAGCCTATTTATACAAGCATCCTACACACCTCTTTTGATTACTTACATGGTCCACCACCAACCTCACCTAATACATACTCTCTTGAGTAAGCTATTATAGCCTTACAAGCTAAGGTATTGAAATTAGAGTATGGTGTCTCTAGATCTAGTAATTCAATGGACTTCCATACTTTGATTAATAGTAATTTGGAACCTAAGATAACATCTTATCAGTTAACATCATGTTTTTTAGATCCTAATCTACCACCCTATGAAGGTAAAGGTGATCCTAAAAACCATATTTTATCATTCTATGTAGAATTCTTAGATTATGCATATAATTATAATTTATTAACCAAGCTATTTCCTAAAAGCCTCAAATATTATGCTTTGTGGTGTTTTTTATGATCTTCCACTTAAATCATTTAAGGCATTCAACACTTTGTTAGATTATTTTATAGCACACTTTTATATTAAAATTGGGAAAAACTATCTTACACACAATTTAAAATATATAGCAATGGTCAAATGAGTGAATTAATGAATATGTTCTTTGGTACAAAACTATGCTATTTAAAATGAAAAATTTTATGGTAGATAATGAAATCAAGATATCTTCACATAGTTTTTTATAGTACTTCTCCATGAGTCTATCATGTTTGAAAAATTTAAATTTATTTATTAGTTATGCCATACAATCAAAGAACATGAAGTCAAGATCATATATTTAAACAAGATCAAGTATGCCCCAAATGTTCCATATCCTTCAAATATCAAGTTTAAAAGTAAAC
Source organism: Torreya grandis (assembly GCA_037957365.1). NCBI lineage: Eukaryota > Viridiplantae > Streptophyta > Pinopsida > Cupressales > Taxaceae > Torreya > Torreya grandis. The sequence continues at coordinate 1,304,541 of JARHVA010003185.1, forward strand.
CAAGCAACAAGATAAAATCTAATGAAATAAATAATGAATTAAAACTAAAATTCAATTCAATATAACAAACAAAAACTAAAATTCAGATGAAAAATACACCAATGAGGTAATTTAAAAGGTTACCACAACCTCCTCATATCTTTATTCATAAATTAATTGATTGAAATCTCATATATCTCCATCCACCATTAGACCAAACCTCAAAAAAAGGATTAAATAATAAATAATATTATGACTACCAAATATGTATTTAGACTTATAATAAGTGCTTTTTGCTAAGACATAAGATACAATATATTATTTATGATAATACTATTGAGTTAATAATACCAAAAAAAGAAGCTAGACCACAATATAATGATAATACAAAATTTAAAATATTTTGTAATTTGTTTCCAACTCATGGTGCAATATAAAATACAGAGAATTCAAAGATAAATCATGCGTAGAATGAGAATCATCCTCATTTGACAAATGGGAATCTAATATTTAGTGTTATTGGTACATTTACAAGAACATCACCAGCATGTCTAATGATCACATTTGATGACCATGAAATATTTAATGATGATTTAGATAGACATGCACTCTTTATTTGATATTATATCAACATATAACCCATACATAATGTCCTTAATGAAAATATTTCAAGGGAAAATTCCTATGCAATGGTACTTGTTTTTACTCTTGGGCATAAAGAATAATATTTACAAGCTACATTAAAAAAATTCAAAGCATTCGATGGTCATACAATAAATACTCTTGGATATATAGCTCTACATATTTAATTTGGTTTAGTAACATTGGATAATCAATTCATAATATTACTAAGCACAAGGGTATTTAATATATTATTAGGATTACCTTGGATACATAATATTTGTGTAATAACATCTACAGTACATCTATGACTCAAATATGAACTTTTTAATCAAGTGGTCAAAGTTTCAAGCATTCGATATGAACACCCTTAAAAATTGGTGGCATATCCTATACCACTCCCACCTCCAATATATTTAGTCATGGAAATTATTCAAGGGCACAATATAGAGATAATTTTTGTACACATTAATGAGCATAGTATAAAGTTAGTAGTGGTGTCCATACAAATTCTCTCTAGATAACCAATCAAAAGAATAATGGTACACACTTTGAGGAGGTGAAATTCATATCAAAGAGTTATTAAATATAGGGTAGGGTCCCCTCACCTATATGGTATGGAGGGGAGGCACCTCCCCCCAAGATAGAGTTTTTCTCAAATAAATATAAACCTTTTATACTTCATCCCCAATCAATACCACACATAGTTCAACATGTTTCATGATGAACAAAAATGATTGTACCTTATCTTAATATGCAATAGAATTCATATAATTATTCACCCTCTCAATTTACACATCCTATAAAATATATTAGGAGCATTGATCAAAATAATTACATTGTAACACTTGATGCCTTTTCAGATTTAGATTCATCCACATGTAGCACTTATCATTCATGAAAATTCGTCTTCCAACTCTATGATCCAAACATGCAATATGGTCCTATAATTGATGGGACCATAGGCTAGTTTATTTTTAATTCAAAAATATAAAAAATTCATATATATATATATATATATATATATATATATATATATATATATATATATATATATATATATGAAAAATACAAAAACATAAAAAATATTATCAAAAAATAGAAAATCAAGACCCAAGCATGACAATATTTTATATTTTACTTCTTTGCATAAATTATTTATCATATATTTTGGTAGATAACATATTCTATTTCAAAAACACATTCATTTCATGAGTTATATGAGTGTGATGCATGACATACATATTATACATAGATTTGTTTGATGTTGGATTCCATTCTAACCAATGGCTATACTTGTTACAGGGGAATACTATTTTACATGTTACATTATCACATGTTATATCTATGTATGACCTCTCTACTATGTCGAGCCACATATTAGAACTATCTTTCTAATTACTCATCTTACATTATGTTACATGAATATGATGCTTTCATATGCTGTAACATTGATACATATGGATAGTGTAGACTAGTTTTCAATTGTTCTATTATCCTTTGATGTTATGTACTTGCTTGCATGATAGGTTATACATTGTTTTATTATTGTGTGTGGCCTTAACCCTTATGTGAAACAATTTATTAATCATCTCTTTGAGATTTTTTATTAGTATGTGTGACATTTGAACATGTCCATTTCTTGCATCCCTTCACACTATGTTTCATGTGACATTTGAATATGTTCCTTATTTGTGTCATCCTTTACAAATGGAACTTGTCCTTTCTTGTTGTGACATATTTATGTCCATTGATTGTGGCCTTTGTCACTATATGTGAAATATTTTCTGGCTCTACATTTGAAAATGCCCATTAATTATGGCCCTTGGAACTATGTGTGTGATGTTTACTTGTATGTGGGACATTTGAACATGTCCCTTATATGTAGCCCTTGGCCTCATTGTGTGATACTGCATGACATTATTTATTGTCCTTATTATTCTTGTTGATCTTCATTTTTGGTTCCATAATACATATCATGAAATTTTATTGTGCATTCTTATTCAAATATTTTTACTTTACTATATACTTCATTGTTATATTTATAAATGAAATTTGTATTCCTCACATTCAATATGTTTTTTGTTATACATTTTAAGGAATAGACCCTCAACCATACAATGATATAATGATAAAAAAGAAGGCTCATCCTAGAATAAATGGAAATGAGAAAATCCTTCTTAAACCCAAGGAAAACACCAACACTTCAGGGGCATGAAAGATAATAAAAATGAAGCCACAAAGTGACATAGGTAAATAAAACAAAAAAATAAAAGAAATTTGATGGGGTAGGTAGTACCACAAGGCCTTGAAAAAGAACACACCACCATGCTCAAAAAAACATTCAAGGTCATAAAGGGGAAAATAAATCCAAGAATGTTGTATTATACATTGTAAAGGAGCATGACAAAAACCACTATTACCAAAATCTAAGCCAAAATATGGTTTAAAAAGGCTGGTTTCCACATCAACATAATCAACACCCTTGCCCTCCAAATAAACCAACAAAGGCAAGGTTTAAAAGTCATAAACCAAATGCATAACATTAAATTTTATCAATTTACTCCATGCCTAACCAAATTTCATAAACATTGTCAATTATTAGATTTTCAATTTGATCCACCCCTTTATTGGCTAGCCAATCAACCTATTTGTTGGCTCCCTAAAGCAATGGTTTATGAAATAGGAGATAAACTCATCAATAATGGACCAGGTAGAGAAAAGAATCTTATTCAAATTTAATCATTAATCTACCTTGTATTGATAGCCTCCATAATGATTTGTTTATTTCCCTTAATACCAAAGACTCTATACTATAATCAATGGCCAACTTAATACCTAGCATAAAAGCCTAATATTTCACCTCATTATTTGTACCATCATAAAAATTTGTAGATAAAGCACAAATCAATGATCCTAAATAATATATAATTCTACATCCAACATTAGAGGCTACTGGATTGCCATGGGTAGCTCCATAAAAATTAAGTTTAAATTTTCCAATTGGTAGAGTATGCCATTTCAAAAAATTCCTTAGGTTCTTAGGAACATAGACCTCTCTTGAGCCATTTATTGGGGGAATATTAATGTGCATCCAGGTATGTCTAACCATCAGATCCCACTAGGAAATATTTTCCTACTTCCTAGTGGAATGAGTCAACATTACCTTAGAGATGGCCACTTCCAACTTGATGAGGAAATTTGGCAACCCTAGAAATTTGTCACAAAAAATACTACTATTACATTATTTCTAAATTAAAAAATTATAATTTTAGGGCTTGCCCATAAATATATTTGAGAACATCCTCCTCTTTACTAAGGTGCCAAGATGAAAAAACAATCTTAATGGAAGAGGTTTTGGCCCAACTCCAACACAGCCTTAAATAGAGCCAATACCAACAAGCAAAAGTAAAAGGGCAAAAAAAAGGAGGTGATAAGGAAATTCCTCTTTTGGGAGACACATCACACATATAGAAGGAACCAACCATCCCATATGATTAAGTATATCATGTGTAAGAATTTTGGATTGCACAACTAACTAGGCAAAGGCCCCATCTTTGGGAAGCCATTCATTATTACAACACAGAAACATAGTCTGGGCACATCCAACTTCATCATTAATTTCCAAATGATATTAGAGGTTAACATTGTAGACCCCAAACTTGGATCCTATCTAGAATATGGAATCTTCCTTGCTATTTGGAAATATTTTTGTCTTACTTACGATAGTGCTAAAAATATTTGATTCCTTGAAATAGGAATATCATCAAAGCTTCTCCAAATCCTTTTAGACACAAGACCATGACCATCCAAAACTAAATAATAATTTACTCTGTCTCCCCACAAATCTTTAAGAATATCTTTAGCTTCTTATAAATCACTTAGATCATAAAGAGGCTACTATCCATTTCATGAATCTTCCCAAAATTAAGCCATTCTACCATTATTCACCATATAAGACATGTAATTTATAATTAAATGGTGATAATGAAGGATAAAATTCCATATGTGAGACTAAGTAGGAGGATTCACCATGAGAAGAAAATCTAATGGGTTTTTAAAGCCTAGATATTTCTTATGAATGATTTTACTGCATAAAGCTAAGGGGCCAGTGAAAATCTTCCATCCAATCTTGGCACCCAACACTAGATTTTAAATTTCCATGGCTCTAATACCAAATCCACCTACATTTTTAGGTTTGTAAATTTGATCCCACCTGATTAAATGTACTTTCTTAGAGTTTTCATAACCCTAATAAAGGAAAGATCACCAAATTTTGTTGATACTTAGAATGATTTTGGCTAGAGGATGCAACACAAAAAAAAAATAGAATAACACTAAGAACAAATATTAATAGTGTGAGCCTACCTACTAAAGAGAGACATTTCCCTTTCTAGGAAAAGAATCTTTTTTTTTAGAGAGTTGAGAATATAATCCCATAAATAAGGTTTTCATTTCCCTAAGAAGAGATGAATGCCCAAGTATTTGGAAGTAAGTTTGCCAATCTTAAATTTAAGTAGTTGATCAAGTCTTGATTGCCCTTGAAAGTTAACATTCATAAAAAATATTATAAATTCTAATTCATTAAATTTTTGGCCTAAAGTAAGAGAATATATGTCTAATAAAGATTTAAAATTGAGAGCATTCTAAACTATCAATTTCCTAAACGTAATAATGTCATCTAAAAATTATTGATGTGTTAAATTATCAACCCCCTCAATAATTTTTAAGGCTTCAATCCATCCCAAAATTTTGGCTTGAATAATATCTCTACTCATGGCCTCTACCATTAGGATGAATAGGAAGGGAGATAGAAGATCTTTATTCCTAATTTTCATGGTGGCTTTAAAAAATCCCATTGATGAGCTATTAACCAAGATGGATAATTTAGGATTTGAAAGGCAACTATAAATCCAATCACACCACTCATTATCAAACCCAAAATTGACCAAATTTTTCATCAAAAAGTGATAATTGAACTTGTCATATGTTTTGCTTATGTCCAACTTGATTAACATTCCCTTCTATTTATTATTATTCAGAGTATGGAGAATCTCATGGATAATTATAATACCATCCTAGATATGATGACTTTATATAAATGCACCTTGCTCTAGGGAAATAAAAAAATGAATGAAATATTTAAATCTAAAAGTGATGGCCTTAAAAATGATTTTGTAGATTAAATTGGATAAATAAATAGGTTTGAAGTCATTGAGAGTATTTTTCATAGCACCCTTAGGGATCAAGGATAATAAAGTGCAATTGAGATATGAGCTTACTATTTTAATGTCCTTAGAAAATTTCACCACTTTCATGACCTCCTCACCAATGATCGACCAAATTTTTTGATAAAAATAAGTTGGGAACCCATTTAAACCCAATGCCTTATCTTTATTCAAAAAAAAAAAAAAAACCCCATGAATCTCATCCTAAGTGAAAGGTTCCATCAGTGAGTCATTTTTCTATCTTGTCACTAGGTGAGGGTTGGAATTTAACATCTCTACTTGAGCATGGAGATTTAAAGCATATAAACAAGGAAATAACTTAGAGTAGAAGATTTCCACTTCGTATCTAATATCATAGTTAATCTCTAAGAATTCTCCTTGATCATTTAAAATACTAGATATTCCATTATAGTTCCTTCTTATTTTGGAAGGAAGATTAAAAAAATTAGTAATATCACCCTTCTTTAGCCAAGTATCCTTAGACTTTTGTTTCCAAAAAATTTCTTTTCAAAAGTGCAATTCTTATAACTCAAAAAGAAGAAGTGGTTCAAGTTGAAAATCATCCATTGCCATCCCAATAGAAAATATTCGGTTATTCAAGACCTGTAGTTTATTTTCCACTCGCTTAGTTTCAAAAAATATATTTTTTAAGTGTGATTGGTTCCAATGTTTGAAGCATTTTTTAATGAAAAAAATTCTTGGCAAAAATAAACATGCAGTTTCCTTTAGGCTTGGTAAAGATGTTCCACCAAATATGGATGGTTTTAAAAATACTACAATCTTTAAGACACATAAGTTCAAACTTGAAAGGGCATAGAGGATGTATCTGATAATTAAAAACTAACAATTCCACAATGGCATAAACATAACTAGAAAGTGGAGCAATTCAACTTTTGAAAAGCTAGTTAAATTCCAGCCAACTCAAACATACCAAAAATCTATCAAGTCTTTCATAAAAATTGCTAAATGTCTAAGTGTAGAGACCATTATTTGGTATTACATCCAAGATCCCCATGGCATCCACAAAGGAGAAAAAATATCAATGAGATCTTAGAGGTCTCCTAAGACCACCCCTCTTATCATCACCTAAAAGAATGACATTAAAATCACTACCCAAAGCAAATTTATGGGTGTGAGATGAGAAAAGAATCTATTGTATGTCATCTTAGCACTTGAGTTTCAAATATGGGCTATCAGGACCATATATATTAAAAAATTCAAAAGAAATATCATAGGAGAGCTCCTTGATTTTGACCCATTACCAATTCACATTCTAACCCACTAATAACACTTCAACTCTGCTTGGATTTCATACCACTACAAGACCTGCTAAAGTACCCACCAAGTCTTCAAACTAACCTTTCCACAAGATCCACCATTTATAAAAATAAATAGATGTTTCCTCTTTAGATAGCTTTTTTTCTTAAAGTAAAAGACAATCATAACCTGAAGTAAATATTTGATGCTTAAACAAGCATCTTTTGTTAGGGGTATTAAGTCCCTTAACATTCCAAGATATGAGCCTCATGCATCAAGTGAGAGGTTTTATACCTCTCTCACTTTAGAATAGAAAATTATAATAGATTGTTACCTCTCAAACATCCCCTACTCTACTATTTTATCTGAGTTTAATTTTCTTTCCCTTTAACTTTTATTGCCATAGTTAGGCTCAATCATAGGATTTTTTTTTATGAGATGGTTAAAATTTCTTTAGAACCAAAATCCTCTTTAGGATCACTATATTTTATAATCTTCTCCAACTTTCCCATTTTCTAATCAACTACTTATTCACAGTTATATTTATAAAAATAACCATCTCGTAGGTCTAAAGACTCACCATACAACACAAGCTTTTTATAATTTTCAAAATCCAAATTATTTTCTAATTTATCATCAAAAAAATCCTCAATCCTTTGGACTTTATATTCCAAATATCTTAAGGAAATAGGCTAGGAGATAGACACGGAAGTAAGGAGAGTGGATGATTAAGTCACAAGTTTTTAGTAGCCTTGACTACATTTTGAATTGAAGATGGGTTTGCTTGATCCTATTTCATAAATTCAAAGGTCACATGTTATTGAGCAAGAGGTAATGTCATATATTTTAAAAACCAAGCCCCATTATTTCATTTGATGAAGGAATCAGATATCTGGTTTTACATTTTTGGCCTTCTAAACTTTCCTTATACATAACGGAGGATGGGAATTGAATGTTAACTTCTTACCTAGGAAGTTTCTCCTTAAATGTCCAATTTCATTACATCCAAAACATAGAGAAGGAATATTTACAAATAAATATTTTGAGTCCATTCCCATCCAAATAATTTGAGAATTATGGCTTCAAGAATTTCCTTGGTCAACTCCACATTCACACAAATTTTTGCACAGGCGACCAAATCCCCTTCTAACATTATTAGATCAATGGAAACAAAATCACCAGTGGAGTTGCTAATAGTCTTGAGGTAATCCTCCACCAAATATTTGATTGGTAGAGAATATAGATGGATCCATATAGGGGTTTTAAACATTTTTTTTGTGTGTCAAACTTAGGACTCCATCACTGGACTTGGACCCCCACTCCATTAAATAACCATGGTATCAAGGATAACTTTTTTGATTTACCAATATCATCCTTATAGACAACCAAAAAGAATCCATTTTTTTAAAAATAAATGCACAATATTTATCCTAGGTATTAGCTACCCAAAACTCTACCTCACAAATCATTGTCCACCTACCAACCACTTTGCCAATAATGCCCAGTTGGTCTAGCAAGTCAATACTTCTCTTTACTCTAGTATTCTAAAAAATGAGATCCAATCAAAAACCAACATTGATCACTCCATCTCTCAGATGGAAATATTTGATTTGATTAGGGATAAGAGTTAGCTTGTCTAGATCCTCCTTACTAAGAGACAAAAGATGCAATGATAGATTCATGAGAAGATCTAACTTGACCAAACAACTAGGATCCAAATAAAAACCATCCACCTCCTCACCTAAATCAGCAAAAACTAAGGTTTATGATCACTCTATCTCTACTTTGATCTCCTTCCTTTTTACATGCTTATTCCTTCCACCATTTTTCCCTTGTCTTGCATTTTTTGTAAGTGTCGACAAGATTTTATGGTTTGCATTTGCCACTTGTATTCACACCATGTTTCCTCTTATCCATATTCAATATGGTACATACATTATTTTATGATAATTACATTAGTATGATAACATACTTACTATCCACATGTTGACATATTGTTACATTATTATATCTTAATCACATGATATAGTTAACTCTTCTTTTGAGATGAGTGACTTGTAGGCTACTTACCTCATTTCAATAGGAGTGGGATTTACTTAGAGATTCAAGCCTCCATGAAAAAATAACATTTGGGATAAAGTATTAGTTTCAAAGATGAAAATTAATACAAAAATCAGATTTGGGATAAAATATAGGATTAAAAAAGTTAAAATACATATTGTGGGGGAATATGACATGCACATGCAATCAATTTATATAAACTCAAGTACAAGATCATATACACTTGAATGCATATGTAAAACAATTACAAGAAAATATTTAGAAGTTTCACATACAATTAAAATTAAGCATATGGATGTATGGAATTCTATATATATTGACACAAATTATATGGGAATGATACTTGTTCATGCTCACATACATAGTTTTAAAGTTTAAAAGGAATGATACTTGTTCATGCACATTTTAAAAGTTTATAAGTTATAGTTTCAAATGAAAATTATTCATTTCAATTCAAATTTAATGTCACTAAGGTCATGATGGGGGATTAAACATTATCCATTCTCTTTAGATTAGGAAAATATAATATAGATCCATTTACAATGGTGTGATTTATTCTATTAAGGGTAATGTACATTCTAATATAGTGATACTCAAAGACCTTGACATTAATTATAAAAAACCCATTATGTGGTTCCATATTTTATTGTGGGTGATGTTAATTTGAGTCTAGTAACACTTAATGACCTTGGAATCACTTTTATAAACCCATTATGGTTTCATATTCATTGGATTAGTACATAAAGTACTATTCCCCATTCATGAGAGTTTGAATATTCATATTTCTAAATAAAGGACATAATTAGTTATTTAAAATTGGGAATTGATGACTCCCAATTTTACAATGGTTTAACATGAGGAACCATCTCTCCATGTGACTCAAAAAGGGGCTGTATATATCCAATGATTCACCATTTGTTAAAGGTTACATAATAATTTGGTTTCATATACATAAAGGTGTATTTAGTCCTTGTTATCCTCTCAATTTTTCAATTTTTAAAGTTAAACTTTTTCAAAATAAAAAAATGGACAAATGACTACTTAATATTTTATTTATTAGTTCTATAAAAAGAGTGACTTGTAATATTGTATTATCCTCTCAAAGACAAATTGTGTCATACACACTCATGTTGAATTATTTATCCTTTAATATAATAGTTTCATTACTAGAATAAAGGAGGTGGTTGGTGGTAGGGATATATATACATAAATATAGTCATAAGTATTTAAAAATGCTAATTATTGACACATCCTAAAGTACATGACTTGAACCTAAATACATGACTCTTATTCACCTTTCCTCTAATCCATTTATTGATATACGGTCTTGACCCTTTGTGAATTATCACTATTATATGGAACATTCCAAGTAAATGTTCAAATCTCTATTACATTACTCTTAGAATATATAAAACTTAACATAGTTTTCCCTAATCTCTTAAGAGAAGTCCATTTTTTTAGACATATCCGCCTAGAAAAAAATTTCCCCATGACAAATAATGATTAGTTTATAACATATAAATTATTATATTGGGTCTTCACACATGTTTGATAATATATGCTAAAGGTAATTTTCAAAAGGTTTCACTATATAAGAAAAGTAAAACCTCATTTCAAAAGGACTTGGTTCCTATCTTAAATTTTCTACTAATAACTTTAACACTATTGAAAATTTATAAAATATACCCTATTATTCCCAAATTTAAGATCATTCACAAGGAGAAAATATCAGCCAAGTCTAAATTATCTCTAAGAAAGTCAAGGGGTATCATTGTCAAGTATCAAAGCCATATTTATAGTTGCATACATATAGTTAAGGATAAAAATTACATAATCACTCTAAGTGGGAGAACTATGTGTGGCTTGATTTACCTCTTTATATTATCTAGATATGTAGGTAGAAATAAATCATCAATGGGGTGATTGGGGTCACCTCAACCTATTACACTCATTTCTTTTTACAAGTTTTGGATCTCCAAAAGGCCCCTACTAATTCCAAATCAAAAAGGATAAAACAATGACATTCACATGGAAAAATATAAATCTAAATGTCTAAACCCAATAAAAAAACATAAGTGAAAAATAATATAAAATAAAATTTGGTCACAGTCAACATGAACAAGTTTGTAGTTAATGGATGTGGTAGGCATGTGTTATTATCGAGGAAGTACACTCCTATCCAGGAATATTATCATATTATTCTTATAACCTTTCAATATAAAAGCTACATATTTATATAATTTTAGTTCTCAAACATCAATCATAGTCAAATAAGACAAGTTTATAGTCAACAAACACAATTGACTTCCACTACTTTCCAAGGAGCACTAATCCATCTAGGAGCAATTTCAAAATTCTCTATTGTCAATCATAACCAAATTTATGTTATCTATTGGTTCATATTTTCAAATATCATAAATGGTATACATAAACCCTAATTTTAGATAAGTAAATTTATTATTTTTGGTTTCTAAAAATAATAGGTTTACACATTTAACAATTTACACATCAAAATTGTTAATAATTGTATATATTTAACATTCTTATCTCTATTAGGTTTTACACATATTAAAAAAACATTTGCATTTATAAATAAAAAAAGGTAAAACTGATTCATGTTTGTTTTACCTTTTTGACCATGTTAGGTTTATTAAGGAAACCCAAAATGCCCTCATTAAAATTCCATTAAAACATAACAAAGCTTATCTTACATCATGGGGTTGGTTATAGAGTACTTCATGAGTTCACAGAGTTTTGAAGGCATTCTTGATATTACAATGTTAATATATTCTATGTAATCATTTAATTTTATGAGGCTAATTTTTAATTATATATCTTTTCAAAATAATCATGTACCTTATGTATGCTTAATTGGAAAAATAAATAGATGTCAATTTAAATAGTGAGGCTACATGCATATTGTTCATAGTATAATGAGACAAGTTTCATCCCAAATGTTCTAAGTTTAAAACCATATTTAAAATTTTTGTTTGAATACTAAAAATTGTATACACATTTTGTTTTACATATGTATCACATCCTCCATGAATCATTAAAACTACTTATAATGAGTCAGGGACCTCCAGAGTTAGTCATTATTTTTATATTATTCTTTAAAGTCTATTCTCTGAGATTGGGTTTAGGATATAAATCAAAATTATGCATAAATTAAGTTAATATTTGTAGTATTAGATAACTTCATATATAATTAATTCATGTTCTGATGAGTTGGGTTACCTTAAATTATCATCTAAATTTTGACTTTCATTTACGAGAATATTTATTGAACCCTACTTACATGCTAGAAAAAAATAACCACTCTATCCAAGAGAGTAAAAGTTTGATTCAAGAGAATCCTAGGGTTGACATAATCTCACATTAAACAAAAATAATGTTTAGAGCTTTTTCATAGGTTTTTGGGGTGTGGTCTTGTTGGTGTGATCTTGTTAAGGTCTTAGAATAATGTTACAAAAGTATTATTTTATCATTAAAAAATTGCAAAGATATTTTGTTTAAATTTTTTAGCTTGCATTGGTTTTTATGCCATAAAAACTTGTCAGAAATGGTTCTTCAAATTAAAAAAGAATTATATAATGAAATTTGGTCAGGTGATAGAATTTGACATGTGCAACCTCTGCACCATATTTCATCTCATTTGGAGTCACCATGAAAAAATATCATCTTATTTTATCAAAACACTTGGAATGATGTTTTTCCTTCTATGGTAATAATTGGATGATGAAATTTGGTGAGGTCATGATGAAATTTTATATAATTTAAATCCACTTTAGAAATTTACCATGCCATAAACACTTGTCAGAAATGGTTCTTCAAATTAAAAAATAATTATATAATGAAATTTGGTCAGGTGATAGAATTTGACATGTACAACCTCTGCACCATATTTCATCTCATTTGGAGTTACCATGAAAACATATCATCTTATTCTATCAAAACACTTGGAATGATGTTTTTCCTTCTATGGTAATAATTGGATGATGAAATTTGGTGAGGTCATGATGAAATTTTATATCATTTAAATCCACTTTAGAAATGTACCATATGTTTTCTTTATAATATTTGGAATAATTTTTATCCTTATATGGTAAGAATTATATGATGAAATTTGGTGATATGATATTAGTTTACAGGTAAAATCTACATGTCAAAGTTTAGGTCATTTGGTGTTACATCAATAACTTAATGTCTATTTATATAAGACTACATATGATACACTTATAATGATTATTCTCTTATTTTTATAAGATTTTGATTTCCAAATTTGATGATATGGTATTACCCAACACATAAAATATATATGAAAATTTTCATATCATTTAGAGTCACAATAGTAATTTACAATATATTTTTGTCAAATTGTGTCATCTATCTAGTCTATGACACTTGTTAATATGGTTATTTACATGTGGTAAGAATTGTAATGATAAGTTTGGTATGATGATATAAAATTTAGTATACACATTATGTCTCAAATTTTAAATAAATTTGATAAACCTTGGTAAAGTTATCATAGGAAACTATCATTTCACCTGACTACCTAAGAGCTATTACTAATAGGTTGGAATTTAATTTTTAAAAAAAATAAAAGATTCATGTTGTGTTAAAGAAAGTTTAAGATATATCCCATGAAGTGTGGGATTCTAATAAGGGTATAAAAATTTTAAATAATAAAGGGATGTTTTGGAGAGAGGAGGATAGGTAGTGAAGATGAAATTTTTTGAGAGCAAAATAGAGTTTTATCAATTCAAGAACTCTATGAGAGTCTAGAACTATTTCATGTAATAAAATATGTATATAAAGTAATGTGTGAGAGTGTGATTTTTATTCCACGACAATTTTTATAAGATCAATGTAATGAAAATATGTTAAGTGTGTCAAGTTTGAGCATGTGTTGAATGTGTGTCCATGAATAAATGTCTAGCCTGATAAAAATAGAGATAACAATAGTCCTTAAGTTCCATAAATATTTAAAAAATCCAATGTTACTATTCAAATTCTATTGATAATAATTTCCATATAGACTTCCTCTAATTAATTACATCAAAAAATTTATTTTTCAAGAATATGATTCATCATTAAATCTACACATTCATATTAGGAATGACTCTTAATGTATTATGCCTATAAAAATAATTATATATGCATGGTTAACATTATTAACCATGATAGGTTTATTTAAGAATATTTAAATACCCTAAAAAAATGGTATTAAAACATAATGAACCTTACATTATATCATGGGGTCAGATAAAGAGTGATTCATTAGTTCATAGATTTTTAGGGCATTCTTGGTATAACAATGTAAATGTATTCCATGAAATCATTACATTTCATGAGGATAAATTTGAGTGATTTATATTTTAAAAAAAATCATGTGCCTCCTATATGCTTAACTATAAAAATAAATAAAATTGAATTCAAAAAGTGACTCTTAAAATCTAAAATAATAATAATCGAAAGTGAATTCTACATAAACCCAAAGCAGAAGTTATTTAGCAATATGGTGGAAGGATGGGTGGATAATTTTTTTAAATATTTTAATGCATAAATTTATATCTTTAGAGTTGAACCTCATAATTTATTGGAGGTTCATGTAAGAGTTTGTTTCATTATATGGCTATCTCTTCTTTGATTTTGACAAGAAACTAGTAGAAAAAATAATTAATATGGAGAATTAGGATTAACTAAATTGACCTACATAGCCATAATAATATAATGGTATACAAACATAGATATCGTATATAAATGTAGTTCCAATTATTTTTTATGTCAATTACTATTAGAAACTACTAGAAGTTAATACTAAAAAGAAGGATGACCATGTAGTCCCTAATGAAGATACAAGAATTTCAAGAGGTGGGGATAAATTGGATAGCAAATAAAATGGGTATAAACTATGTGTACAAGTTAATACTATTTACAATTAAATTTACAAGAAATAATATTTTCAAACATTTCATAGTCTATCATATATAGAAGAAAAAATCCATATATAATTCTCTAATGAAGATCTTTACTAGATGGAGTTACATTAAAAAACGAGGATTTATTTCAGAGAAAATCAAATACACAAGTCCAAGAAGAAGAATAAAATCAAGGGATTCTAAACTAGGAATAAGACTATTTAATATTATTTGAGACAACTACAGGACATGGTGAGGCATTAGTTTAAGATGCAAAGTATACAATACCATGACTAGATGGTTGTAAGGATATATCTAAAAACCCTTATCTTTAAATATTTAAAATTTATGAACTAAATGAATATAAGCATGGAAAAGTAAAACTACATGTAGATGTAAAGTATAAAAATTCTAAGGATTTAGGAAATGGAAGTGTATAAATTTTTCTATGAATATGAAGAGGAGTATGAAGATTGCGATCATGAATTTTTCATACAAAAACTAAAGTTATACACTATGGGATTCAATGGTCTCAATATTTATATTATGCTAGAAGAAAGTGATTCTATTTTATTTTATTCTAGTACTTGGGGCACTAAATAATCCATAAAATAAATCCCAATGGGGGACTATTCATGTGATGCAATATAAGATCTAAATTAGTCATGATAAAATTTAATGAAATTATCATCTTAATTCATTTATGACCCTATATTACATTACTAAATAAGTAAAGGTTTTGGATTATGTAATCACTAGAAGTATAATCTTATTTTAAGGTATCATCTTCAATGTAATGATAAAGGAAATCTACTTTCCTAAAGTAAAGTTCCAAAGATGGAATATGTATAGATAATATTTTTCACTCCTACCATTTATTTATGTTTTCTCTCACAACCTATTGAGATTAGATCTCCCTCAGTACACACCTTAAATGGTAAAAAAATAAAGGGGTGGGAAGGCCTTGGTCCTTTATGACATATGTTATCTATGTTATGATAATATCATTCCTATTTCTAGTTCAGTTTCCTCATATTTTCCTTTCTACCTACCTCCTCCCATATTACCTTACTTAGCTATGTTAATTTTGACATTTATAATTGCATATACCATGGTTGGTGTAGTTTGATATGTCTTTCTGACTATATTTACGATGGATGATGTAGTTTAGTGTATATTTATAACTACATCTACCATGGTTGATGTAGTTTAATTTATCTTTATAATTATATCTATCATGGATGTTGTAGTTCATTATGTTGTTAAACTATATCAACCATGGTGGATATATTCTATTTTAAATATTTTCTCCCATTGTATTGTATTCACTTGGTTGATGTATTTATAAATTTGTATATTTGGCATTCATATTTCTTTAGCATGGTTGACATAATACAATGTAAACCAACTCCTCTTAAATAAATAAAAATTGGATGATGTCATTAGCTTAAATTTAAGGATGAATTTAGGATATTTACCACTATAAATATGAGTACACCTCTCATTATAATAGATTATATACACTCATTTCTCTCTACTTTTACTCACACTTATGTGTTAATCCACATATGGAGGAGTTATAGCTTAGAGTCTTGTTTTGAAGGAAGAATGTATTGTGTAAGTCTTGGATATTTTTTATGATGTCCTTAGTTAACTTATAACATATTTTTCATCATTTAAAGTTTTCAAAACCATAAAAATATATTTAAAATCACAATTGGCCAAGGGGGGCATTGATGCTCGATAGGTTCTCTTCAAGATAAGTATATTCAAACCCTAACTCTTTCATTTAGTAGATGAAAGTTTCTTATTTATTAGTAAATGAATGTGTGTGTATCCTTTTATTATACTTAGTGTGGTTATAGGAATTCTTGAGCTTTCCATCTATCCACTTTAGTTAGCCTAGGCCCCCATTTTACTACCATAGATCCTTACCCATTTTTATATGTTTCTAACCCTTGCCCTTACTTGAATTAATTGTTTACAATATTCTATTACTTAAAAATAGAGATACAGCTATAGATACTTCTTTTTTTGGACTTTTTAGAGTCTTTGGACCCCTTTCCTTTGACATTGTGTTGTATATGATCCTCTTGCTAGGTTTGTGGATCCATTTAGTCACATCCCAAATAATTATGTATCATTGAGTTCCTTTTGATTAAGATTATATAAGTCTAGATATTCAATAGGTAGGATATTTTTAGGTTTATCCTAACCCTTTGCATACATTATAGTAAACCCAACATGAAGATAACCGTTACCTTCACCCCTTACCAACTATATTGAACAGAATGATAAAATTTTGAATTAATTTTATTTTTAGAAAAATATATCAAATAGGTTGATATAAATCTATCATGATATTTATTATCATCCAACTATATATAATAGATCAATACAATTCTATACTTGTATTATTTCCATACAAATGTATCAAACAAATTGATACAATTCCATCTCCTCATTTTATTTTTAGCTAACTGTATTGGCTAGACATGATATACTTCTATTACAATTTTCATTTATAGTTGGTTGTATCTACTAGACATGATATAAGTTGTGTTTTATTTTTTCCTTTTCAATCAAATACATTAGATAGATTGATATAGGTCTGTCTTAGTTTCCATTTTGAAATTTATCACAAAAAATTCAAATTAGTATATCTTGTAGAATTTTTTAAAACTATATTGACCATGGTCAATACAATTTAACTTATTTCCAACTACATCTGCCATGGCTAGTATGGTTTAGTTTTTTATAACTAGATCTATCATGGATGGTATAGTTTAATTTATCTCCAAATATATATTCCATGGTTGATACAATTTAATTTATTTCCAAATACATGTTCCAAGCTTTATACAATCCATTTTTATCTAGCCACCAACCAGAGCCACCTTTTTAGCCAAACTATATTGATTATATGTAATAAAAAATGAATCATGTCTATGAATAAATCCTAAATTAGAGAATATAGAGCATCCCTACACTTATTATTGGGAATACATTTGTTAAGAAAGAGCATGACCAATATGGGGATCCATTAGACTTGATTAAGGGATAATTTATCATAATACCCCATGTTAAGGAGGGTTCTAAAACATTTAGTCTAACACAATCATGCAATAATCCTAAGGGGTTCCTAGGTTTTGATATTTCACCTAATCTACTAACAAGAAAAGTAAATGTAACCTAGTTCTCACCAAAGCTTGTGGCACAAGGTGGGGTTTAAAAAAATAAAACTAAACATGCATAGAAAATAGATACTCACGTTAATGTATATAGAATTATAATACATGGAAGAGAAGTAAAAATGAATTATATATCTACTATTATAAAGGAGAAATAAGTTAGGAATAGTGGAAAATATTTTCTACATCATCATGAATCTAGGACATTTTACAATTCAAAAAATAGATGAGTAAAAACAAAGATAGAGATAAAACAAGGAATCTACCAAAAAATAATAGAAAGATTTGAGTTTGTGAAAAATGGTTTTAAATAGGGTGAAAATGAAAGTCAATTTTTTTTAAACTTATGAAGAAGAGAAAAAGAGCTCTAAGAGATGAAATGAGCTAGGATGGTGAGGAGATAACAGGCTAGGTGAGAGGGACCCCTAGAGGTGGTAGTGGGTGCAAGACAAGTAAGTAACTAAGAATCTATAGCCAATTTTTGAATATTTTAGTGATTTAAATGTATTTTTTAAAATTTATGACTTTAAGCATTTCTAGATGTCAAAATGAAACCAAATTAGATGTTATAGGTAGGAAAAACCATTTAGGAAAATGGGTTTAAAGGGTTTGGGGAGAAAATTGTCAAAAGGCACTTTTTTCATAGAATGTAAGTGGTCAATATGGAAAAAGAACTGGGTCAACCCAGTTGACCCAGTAGGCTGAAATTTGGCAAAATCCACACTACTGATCTAATAGGTATGTGCTGACCCTGTACATTTTGTAGACTGCCGACCTAGTATAGTTTGTTAACTAAGCAAAATAGGCCAATATGACAACACAATACTAAGGGGAAATAAGATGGTTGACTAAGATTTTTAAGTTAACTAGGCTAAAAATAGGAAAATTTTGGTCAAACTAGTTTGACCAAAGAACCAAAATAGTACAAAAATGCATGTAAGTGGCTGAAAGAGTGCTAAAATGACCCAAAATGACCAAGGGATAAAGTGGGAAAGTAGGCTAAAAATAGGTTCAAATGAATAAATTAAAATGGTTTAATATTTTTTTTAATTAAAATTTGTAAATATAATGTATTTTGACTATACATGACATGAAAGATCTAATTTATCTTTTATTATTTCCTGATTGTAGGGGTGAGCCATATTCTAGTGTTTAGTAGATGCAACATGGCTACTAGATATATTGGAGTTATTGATGATATAGGATAGGGATATAATGATATCTATAGGCCTAGGTGACATAGCAGAGATGTGTAAGATACCCTTGAGCTCAAATTTGTTAGTCATGTTCTTAGGATGCTAGGAATGATTGACTAACACCTTTATGTGGAAGGTGAAGGGGGATATGATAGAGGGGGAAATTACCTTGGAGGATGTACATGCCATCTTAGGATTATTTATAGTAGGGACACTGGTGACTACTAGGATACCTAATAGCAAGGATGAAAAAAGAGGCCTAACTATATATGCTACAGGCTTAGAGATGATATATGCAAGCTAGAGAGTGAGTATGTTTGATGTATATACCTCATAGATTTTAGATACCTATACGACTATGATATAAATTTTAATATCATGATTGATGTGCCATAAGTTAGATGGTAAGGTACCATTCTTTGTGATATTATTGAGCTAGATGATACTAGAGGAGAGGATGTTATATGATCTAGGGTCTTTCATCTGAGTACAACTCATACATGATATGTATGGGATGTTGTCTAGAGGGTAAAAGTATATAATATTGATCATTTTATTGATGGATTGGTTTTATGAGAGGTTTCCCATGTATCAACTAGTTGGGTTACCCAATGCGATCAATGATAGGTCACCGCAAGTACAAAGATGGAAACACAACTAGGTAGCTTAGGATGTGCCCCATGTGATAGTGTTGTGGATAGTGAGATGGGTAAATATAATATGGAAAACATATGGGAACATTATTACTACATGGCCTAGATAGGACATAGTTGCACTAGCTTTAACATGGATGGAGGTGATAGGACACTACACCTAGTGGACAGCCATATTTGATGGCATGAGTACCAAGGTAAATGAGATTGACTCACCTAGTAGTGATGATAATGGTTCCCATATTTTAGGCCCAACATGTTAAATATCCATAAGGGAGAGGATGGTTAGGGCCACTAGTGGCAAGGCCAAGACTCAGACCATGCTATGAGAGACCATGGATTGGTTGAGCATGATAAGTAGCAAAGCAAGAAGAGATGGGTGTAGAGGTAGGATCATTGGAGGTACCACCACCAAATCTATAATAGGATTGAGAAAAAAACATTATGGACACATCATCAATGGAGGTAGGAGGAATATGAGATAATAGAGAGTATGTATATCTTAGATGACCCAATAATGGAGCTAGGGTAGAGTTGGACACTAAAGAGGTCACTCAGACATAGGCTAAGATAGACTCAAGATATCAATACAAGATTTGTTTTTGAGAGGTAATCGATAGAAAAGGTTCTCAAAGGATATGTAGATGGAGAAACTATGCTTGGTAGTCATGTGGATGGTGAGATAGTGGTGGTTAACACATAAATAGGAAATAAAAGATGGATTAATGTGTTGCTTAAGTTTATTTAAAATATACTAGAGATAAATAAATTTTAGATATATTAGTGATCTAATATCTATCTAGTTTGCTTTTTATAGGTGGAACAGAAGAGGAGGAGGAGATCATATGGGGGTCCTTAGTGAGGGGAGAACTCCATGATGTCCTAGATGAGGCACTAATGTTATATGACCCATAATACTGGAGGATCCTAGTGTACCATCTGCCCCAACTTAGGTGAGATAGTTTAGACTAGCTAGAGAGGTACAAAAGTAGATATGAGCATACAAAGAGATGGGTGTAGGATAGATATGGGTATGGTAGGCCCTGGCTGAGGATAGAGTTACACATCTTACTATAATGAAATAGGCACATGCCCAAGATAGAGTGATATAGGTAACAACCCTAACCCATATGACATAGGTACATGAGTAGGAGAGAGTGACACATGTAGCAATCTTGACCCATATGACACAGGTATAAGAGTAGGAGAGAGTGATACTTTTGGAGACCCTAGTCCAGTTGGCATAGGTATAGGTGCAAGTAGATCATCTATAGGGGTAGATGTCAAGACTAAAATCTTGGATATCTTTATTACAACATTATATTTAGAGGGGTTAGACCGAGGCATCTACAGTTAGTGTGGTGAGGCCAAGAGATACATAGGATGGGGCTTAATATACACATATACATATATATACATAAAATCACACTAAATCATGTTGGGAAGCATGAAAATAATGTAATAAAATGGAATATCATGTAAAAGGAACAAATGGTACAAAAACAAATCAATTAGGTTAATCAATCATACTAAATCATGTTGGGAAGTATAAAAGAAAAACAAAATTGGAAAAATTTGGTCTTAAATTTATCACAATAATTATAGCTAGGAAGTATGAAAATTTCAATAAAATAATTGATTTCTTTCATGCACTCAAAAAATAAGAGGATAAAAGTGAAATAAAAATGAAGTAATCATAAAACATACTAATTCAAGATGGAAATCATGTCAATGATGTGTAGCTTCATAATCAATAACATCTTATCTCATATTTGACATATGTAATTTTGATTATGATGTGGATTATTAGAAAATTTTGTGAGGAGGGCCAGGTCTTATCCATGGTCATACAATGAAACTCACAAAGGGAACACCAATGAAGTGGAATAAATGTGAAAATTGGGTAACAAAGGATGTGGGTAATATAAATGTGAAATTATGGTAATTTGTGAGGAATTCTAGGTCTTATCTATGGTCTTACAATGCAACTCACAAATAGAATCCCAAGGGGAGTCATCAATGAACAAACTAATATTTATCAAGAGGAAATGTGAGGAATGTAGGGAGTGAAAAAAGGAATGTAAAAAGCATAATATAGGCATTTTATGAGAAGAGCTTTGGAGATAGGAGGCATACTAAGGACATGAGAAAACACTAAGTGACTAATGACCATCAATGCATAAATTAAACATATTCTATATAAACATTAAGCTTTATAGGAAAATAAGCATGATACTAAGAACAAATCATGAAGGTATATTGGTGAAAAAAATTAAAATAGACCTACCTTCCCATGACATGTTCTCCATTCCTCAAGACCCCTTATAGTGTCGTCAACCTACTACAAATATTGGGTACTTGCATGAGAAAGTAGGTAGTAATAAAATATTTTTAAATCTCCTTTTCTAATCTACTAACCTATCACACCTCAATAGACCTCAACTCTAACACGAGGCCAACTGTGGAGTTTGAGATTTGACTAGAATAAGGAGATGTACTTTGAGTCACATCTTTTAGTTTGATTATACTTTTAATAATTTTGAATGTTGACTTTTGTTTGTGTCATTGCCTTTTATTTAATGATTTGGATTTTACATAGTTTTATGGCTTTTATGATTCCTCCTCCATATAGACTTGAAATGATCAATCATCAGAGATAGAGTGATACACATGAATGAGTTATAGTTTTAGGCTAAAAGAAGATAAATAACTAAATACAAGACTAAGTAAAACACTTATGCTTAATAATGAACCAATATGTTATCTCAAGTCTCAACCATGTATATGCTTAGTTTGTGAAAAGAGGGAGTAAAGGGGACAAGGATATCTAAAGTAGAGTCGTGAAAGGAGATTATAATGAGATGAATTGTTTACTAACTGATCACATAGTAATAGGAAATGACTAAAGAGGACTAGGTTATATAACTAAGTCACAATCATAATTAGCCATAAAAAATAGATATAATAAAGCAAACAATCATAAAGACACAAGAAGGGAATAAGAATGAAAATGTAAGAAGAAAAGAGAAATCAATGATAAAGAAAGACATCCATAGGCAAACATAAATGACAATATAAGAAATATAGATTGAAAAATTATAGTCACCATGTAAGATAAATAGAAATTTGACATAGTGTTAAATGATATAATATATAGAGAAAGATAAAATTGGATCACACATCCAATACAAATATAAATGTAAAATCACCATGAATGTACTTATAAATACTAATCAATCTTCCCACACAGATTATCCAAAACATCAGATAGATTTCTATGGAGATGGATACAAACTATTGCTAAAGTCTTGTCTATCTTCAATGAAATATGGGAAAATACATCTCATCTATTATCCTCAATAAAAAAAGTAAGAATGCTAGATATATCATGCTAAAGAGGGAAATTAGGTAATGGATGATTAGGATAATGCATGGGAGTAGGATCTATGGGAGATGCATGAATAAATGGTAGAAAAGGATCCATGGGTGAGGGAATCATGGGTGGAGAAGGGTCCATAAGTGAGGGAAGGTTCACAGGTGAAGGAGTCATAGGTGTAGGCACATAAGGTGATGAAGGGACAATAGGATGGGATGGAACCATAAGAGGTAGAGCCATGTGAGAAGACGGAGGAGCCTTATTGTGGGAATGACCTATGGGAGGAATGGTAGAAGGTTAAATAATATTAATAAGGTGATCTTTAAGATGTTTCTAAAGGATGCAATAATGATCAGTGTGATGGGTGACACATTGGCTCCATAAACAATACACCTCTCCATACTTAGGTATATATTTAGGAAGAACCTTCAAGTGATTCATGGATTTATCTAAGTATTGAGGGGAATAAGGATGAATAGTATCAATATATTATCAAAACTTATGATAATGGGTGGATGACTGATTGTTTGTGTTATGGAAGCAACAAATACGCTAATGAGTGGTCTTAGTGGAATCACTCATAAGAGGAGGTGTAATAAGATTAGAAGTTGGAGAAAGATCATCAACCCCTTTAGTGGTAAATAGATCCATCAGTGGTAAAGTAAGTAAACCATCACCAAGGGAAGGTGGTGATGGGGTAAAAATGGGACTAGGGTCAATGTAAAGAGTAATGGGATAAAAAGTAGGGATAGACTTAACAATAGTGGAAGTAGGAGTAGGATCAACTATAATGTGAAAAATAATGGGCTCAAATATAGGAGTAGGAGTGAGCTCTAATGTAGGTTACACTAAGGAAGGGGTGGGATCTTCATAAGGTTGAAGAAGGGTTACATGCATATCATGGATAAGCAGGCTATAGGGATTAGGGTACCTAGCAAAGTGGTAAGGCCCAGTCATATAATGATCCATTAGCATACTCCTATGAGGTTATTTAGAAAATGGAGGTGTCAACACCATCTCTACCCTATGATAAAGAGGAAAAATACTAAAATTAGGAACTAGAAATGAGGGAAAACTAGAAATGAGGGAAAACTAGAAGATATATGAAAAGACTCAAATAAAGAAGAACAATAATGGATAATCTCAACATCGTAAGACTAAACAAGACCACCTAAAAATGGATCATCTAAGTAATAACCATAATTATAATTAGGTGTGTGAATATTAATGATGTAATTAGGGATGAATTTGCCATTCGATGAAGTATCATGAATATAATGCCAAGTCTTAGTCAAGATAATGGGAATATAATCACAAGGAGGTTTGTGAGAATGAGGTTGTAAAGAAGTTAGAAGCTATGAGATGAGATTATGTGAGAAATCATAAGTTTTAATCTTTAGGTTGATCTCATCAGGATCATCATCATTGGAATATAAGAGGTTAGGAGGAATATTACAAATGAGTTTAGGATGCCCATTGTAACCTTGAGTTTAATTAATGGGAAAATTAAAGCATTGAGACTCATGGAATTGAAAACTAAGCAAAGGTTCATGAGTAAGAATCCTAAAGACACCATGAATTTTGAATTATTCAAAATTACAAGGGTTAGTATCACCTTGAATCCTATAAATGGTTCCCGTATGAGGAAATTTAATGCATTGGTAGGTAGAATAAGTAATAACTCTCATATAGTGAGTCCATGACCTACCAAGTAAGATGTTATAAGAGAGAAGAAAGTTAAATATCATCACCTTCACATGAACAGTGACAAGTGGGATAGTAATGGGAAGACACACATAACTTAATAGATGAATTTACCTTTGATAATATCCTTAGTATGTGCTTCATGTGGATTTGAGATTGCATTTAGAATATCCAAGGGTTTTGATAAAATGAGAGAGGCAACATAGGTGTCAGAACCCTCATGAATTAATGCACACTTGATTTAGATATCACCTATTTGGATACTAATCAATAAAGGAGGATCATCACATGAAGTATAATCTCCTTGAGAATCATAGAAGTGATAGGAAATTTTAAAGAAAAATAAGTTTCCATTATTTAATCAACATGGATGGACATCTCTTCACACTATTGTAATATGTTATCCTCAGATCTAGATAAGGTTGTTTCAGGTCATGATAAGGGAGGATGAGGGATGTTAATTTCACAAAATAGTTGGTTAGGATGGTTTCTATGATCTGGAGAGTTCCTCTTAAGCTCAAGGAATAGAATTTTGGATGGGATATTGGTGAGCTCCATAATGGGATCCCACTCATCATAACCCATAAGAAGATTATTATAAATAGGTGTGCATAATGATTAAGAAGGTCTTCAGAAGGAGGAAATGAAGTGAATTAGAATTTATGTTGATAAGGAGAAGGCTTAGAACAATGTTTTAAATTATGTTGAAAAGAAGTGGTTGTTTCTGGTTGGTTTTGAGAATTGGTAGAAGAAGTGTTAGTAGAAGCTTGATTATCATTATTGTTAGAAGATGGAAGAATGGTAGAAATAAAATGGGAAGTATTATCCAAAGGAGAATTTGTAATTGGATCATCAAAGGTCAAAGGTTATAAGGTCATCTTGCCCCAACTTTTTAAAATTATTTGGAGAAGAATCATGGATAACACAAAATGTGTGAGATAATGGAGGAGTGTAGATAGGTTGAGGATCAATGAAAACAAAAAACCTTTGCATATTAGTCATGTTAACCACATTATATTCAACAATGGGGTCAACAAGACTTTCTACATTGTTTGTAAAAAGGGTGGGCTTGTCTTGGGTATCTTGATTAGGTTTATGATTAGGAAGAGGTTATTTATAGATAGACAAATGATCATTAGCTTGATTTAAGGCTTGAGATTTAGTATGTGACTTGTGAGACTTAAAAGCAATGCCATAGTATTGTTGACATTTTTGAATGAAATAATCATGATCAAAATTAGGACCAAGAAGAAAATCCATAGCTAAATTATGGAGCTACCTATAGTTCTCATGAGAATGACCCCAACTAGCATGAAACCAACAAAACTTGTTAGGATCATACCAAGATTTCATAAGATGAGTAGGGTTAAGTTCTTGTGGTAGAGGCCTAGGTATAATCTTAAGTAATTTAACTGAAGCTAAGGGTTTGTGAACATTGACAGTAGTTGGTGAAGATAAATTAGGATTGGTATATTGTTGAGAAGGGGGAGATGGTTCTAAAAATTGGTTAGGAATGATAGATTGGATAGTGTGAATGGTATCATAACAGTCTATGACACCATCATTGGTATCATTACAATTTTTATTCTTAAATAAGAGATGAGGACTCACAGAAGGTTGGGGTGGCTCAAATTGGTGCATAAGGAAATACTAACATTTGGCTTGGTCAATAACTTCCTCAAAAGTACATGGAGAGAGAGAGTTCGGACCTGATATTGTAAATTTGGAAAAAAAGCATTGATAAAGAGATGAAAAAGGTTATCATCTTCCATGTTATGTTCACACTTGATTGAAAAAGTTTTCCACCTTTAAACAAAAAATTGGGTAGTTTGGTTTTCAAGCTGTTTGAAATTTATGAAGTGGGCCAAAGTGTTTTCAGGAAGATCACTAGTTTGAAATTCTTGAATTAAAAAATTCATTGAATACTCTAAACTAGAAATATAATGAGTTCTAATTTTATTATACCAATCTGAGGCATCAACCATGAGGGTTTTATCTAGGAACTTGGTAGTGGCAAAGGTGTTTAATTTGACCCAATAGTTATGAGGATTTCCAAATGTTTTAAGATGAAGGGTAGGATCAGTTGTTTTATTATAATAAATTTTAGCGGTGATACCTCCTAAATCAATATTATAAATTTGAGTGGTATGAGGCTCATTTTGAATATGCATAATGGTTTTGTTTACCAAAGGAGGTTGAGGAATGAGATTGCCTTGAGAATCTCAAAGAGGATGAGGGGGAACATTTTGATTATGCATGCCCCAAGTCATTAGTTGAGGATGAGTTTAAAGATGGTGAAGGTGATTTTGCAGTCTCATCATTTGATTTGTGTTATGAGCTTGAAAGGTATTCATTTAATTGATTATTTGTAATAAGATTTGGTGGGTTTGATTTGCATTATTAGCATTATTTAAAGTATTAGAGTTGGTATTATTGGCTTGGGTACCACTATTGGAATTGATCAGAGCTTGAGAGAAACTATGAGAATGAGAAGCACAAGTGGTAAAAGTTTCTCGTGAAGCAAAATATGGAATAGTGAATAGATGAGAAGAGGAAACATAATAAGCATGGTTACCTTGGGTAGTGAATGATGCACTAGTAGAAGGATTAAGGATAGTGAATCTTAGAAGAGTCCCACTAGATGTATAACCTTCCATGTTAGTAGAGATACTAGGCATGGAGATGGAAGAAGTTAAATAAGAAGAAGTCATGGTAGGAGAAAGGGTCATAATCAAGGGAAGAGGTTGAGACTCAAAGAAGATGTTACCCACAAATCCATTTGATAATGTGGGAGTAAGTGAATGAATATCTTCAACTTGAACACTAATCATGAGATGGTAAATGGTAGAGGGATATTTTCATTGATGTTGGGGAAATTTAGAGATAAAGAAGAGAATTTTAGGGGTATAATCTAATTTAGGTTAATCTTCTAGGGAGAAGAGAGGATGATGTTATGAACAGGTATTAGGAGGGGTCCCATAATTTGTTGTTCAAGTGGCTATATGAATATTAGTTTCATCTAAGAGAGGAGTCCTACTCTACATATTGAAGACCATATTAGGGTAAGAGAAATGCAAAATTAAGGTAACATGAAGTAATAAAAATATTATAGGGTCAAATGGGTCAACCTACCATAGAAATTAGGGCCTTTAAATTGTACTAGGTTGATTGGGTTGACCTAAAATAAAAAATATAGGCCAAAAAAATTTACATGGTCAACTGGGTCGATCCAGTATAACAAACAAGGAAAATCATACAACCTATAATAGATTATGTGGAATGAAATGACTATGCACTGAGATAAGAATTTTTTTTCAAGTATTTTGTAAAACAAGAATTGAATGGAAAAAACAATCAATTAGATCAATGAGTGTGATCCAATTAAGGCACACAACACAAATCCTTGCACCAATGCTAGATAATGCAAGTTTTTATAATACAAAATACAATTGAGAAAAGAGTAGGAAATCAACTTCAAAAGTAAAACCTAACTAGATGGTCAACTTGAATGTTATTAGATTATTATAATATAGTTTTAAATGTGATTGGAAGTTGGTTGTAAGCAAGGAATAAGAAAGGAATCTAAAGATATTTTTAGGATGTTTGGGCTGAAAGGGATCTATGTTGGTAATGGTACATGATTGGTATTAGGGCTTACCCCCTTACTTCACACACCACTTCAATAAGGGTCTTGGGTGTTTAGCTAGAATATACCATCAACCACATGTTTATACTTGACTAGAAAACCAAGTTGGCTTCCCCTTTGGTGATGAAATCCAAGTAGGTTGGCCTTGGGTAGACAAGTGTTAAAGTACTTGTTTAAGATTTTGTGATTTGGTCATGTGTGCATAAAATAGAAAATATTAAAACTAAATGGTAAATTAAAAGCCACCTAATTAGACTATGTGAACTATTCTAGGCAAGAAAGTAATAAGAAATGAAAGGGTGAGCTAATTAATAACATAAAAAGGTTAATTCCAATTTTGAAAAAAGGTCTAATGTCGATGTAGTTGACAATGTATGCACATAATATAGAATAGGGTCAACAGTGTCACCTCTTTACTATGAAATCAAAAGTCTAAAAATGAATAGGGTTAATAGAGCTGACCTAGTTATCTAGATAATGCATATAAAACATAACTAGGTTGATATGGTCAATCTAGTTGACTATACAAGGGCAGTTTAAAAGACTACAAACTATGAAAGGAAAGACTATAAGAAAATAGAGAAAGGATAGAAAGGAACATTAGTGAGTCTAAAGATGTAGAGAAATGATATTTTTTTCAAATAGCCTTGATAAATGCCTAAAAATCTTACTAATAGGGTTGATTGGGTCAATCCAGCTTTGTATAATCCTATTACTGAGTGCTTGAAATGTAAAGGGTCAATTGGGTCAACCTAATAATTTGGATTAGATGTCTAAAAGTCTATGAAACTATATTAGGTCGATTGGGTTGATCTAGTATCCTATAACTAAAAAAAATCATGCATATAAAGAATAGTCATTTGGATGTGATTGTGTGTTAAACCTGCACATAGAAGTTAGAACTAGGTCGATGAAATTAACCCACTATGGAAAATATATGATAAAAATAATGAAAAATAAGTGAAAAAATCCTTGAAGGTTTAGTTCATGTCATGTTTACCATAATGTATGCAATAATAAATGCATCATTTCTATGAATCAATCCTAACTTAGAGAAGATAGATCATACCTACACTTTTGATTGGGAATACATTTTTTAAGTGGGAGCATGACAAATATGGGGATCCACTAGACCTAATTAGGGGATCATTTATCAAAATACACAATGCTAAAGAGGGTTCTAAAGCCTCTAGTCTAACACAATCACATAATAACACTAAGGGGGTCCTAGGTTTTGATATTTCACCTAATCTAATAATAAGAAAAATAAATCCAATCTAGTGCTCACCAAAGCTTATGGCACAAAGTGGGGGTTAGAAAAAATAAAACTAAAAAATGTATAGAAAACATATACTCACATCAATGTATATGGAATTATAATACATGTAAGAGAAGAACAAATGCATTATCTATCTACTCTTACAAAGGAGAAATAAAGTTAGGAATACTTACCTTTGAAGACAAACCCAATAAGTCTCAATCTCTCGCTTGGCCAAAGTGATTCACAAGAGGTTGTTGTGATATGTAAGGATGACAAAGACAAATCATGTATAGGCTACATAACCTATCAATGTATCCAAAATGCTTCTCCACAAGATAATATTTGTATGTCTAAAAAAAGTCTAGAACCCTAAGTTTTACTCCTCAAGTAGAATGGTCAATAATTAGATGTTCATGCGATCTTACTTCTTCACTTCTTGGTAAATTATTGAAATGAAATTGTACATATAGATGGATATTTCCATAAATAATTTTAAAAATTTTAGTTAAAAAAGTTAACCCATTTGACCCAATATAAGTTTAGAAAATAAATCACTAGGTCATGAGCTAGGTTAGCTGAAGGTCAACTAGCTCCTAAGTGAAAATTACCTTGAAACTATATAGGGTTGACCTAGTCGATCTTATACAACTGATTGAAAAAATGAGATTTAGGTGAGGAAAAGGAGGATAAAATTTAATAAATGCCTATAATGGGTATAATAGAGAAAAACAAGCCTAGGGTAAATGGTTTCTAGGATAGAAGTGTGTAGATTACAAGTAGCAAAAGGGACAATAATATTGTGAAGCACCAGTGGTCTACCCACCCCTTTCCCAGTGCACCCCTTAAGGCGTAAACTTAGAGATATTGAGATTTGATGGGTTATTATAAGACGCGAACTATCAATAATTAATAAAATTTTGAAAATATTATGTGTATACATTGACCAACCTAATACAATCTATTTTTTATCTTCAATTTATAACTATATCGATATGGTCAATACACTCAATTTATTATGATCAATTATTTTCATCATATTTTTTATACACCTATCATCATGATGTCATAACTTAGGATATTTATTTCCAATCACAACCCATCTAGATTCTACATGGGTTATTGTTTTGTTCCCACCTTTTTCACCATAGAATAAAAATCTTTATGGTACATTTTTCCACAAAATCATTTTATATATTGTCAACCCAAATCTTGATCTATGTCATATCATATAGTAGATACCAAAAATCATCAAATTCAAATTCATAATCATGAAAACTATACACCTTATACCACATTTATAGCTTTTAAACATATAAGTCATAAACTCATCAACAAACCTAAATCAATAAATCACACTATGTTCATGTTATTACAACGAATGTTAAAAATCCTCTTGTTAAACCCATAACAAGAGCACCTTAACATTATCACTTCATAATGAAACATGATTGAAATGAATAAACCTAAAGATATAGATGATTTTAAATTATTTAATAATCTTGAGGATAATACCATTTACATTCCTAAAAATAATAATGTATTTAACAAGATTTTTACTTATTCTACCACATATGGGATAACCCACACTAATGTTGGTAATCTTGTTGATCACACACTTATAATGGAGGGGGGGGTGAATCAGTATAAGGTAATATTTTACTTTTTTAAATTGATAATCACAATAATATCAATCACAAAACATCAACAATTAAAAACATAGGATTTATGTGGAAACCCTTTCAGGAGAAAACCATGGAGAGAATGACTACTTGGATCTACTATCCAAATCTATCCACAAATAAAATTATTATTATAAAATTTATAGGCACCAACCTATTAGAGACATAAATACCCATCACTAAATAATTAGTAGGTAGCAACCCACTAGAGACACCAATCCCCATTGCTAAACAATTTATAGGCACCAACCTACTAGAAACACCAATCCCTATTGCTAAGTACCAACTTAGCAAGAGATACCAATCTATTAAATTTAAGGGAACAACCTCTACTAAAATAATCTTACACCTTGCTATTATTTCTTCATCAATGAATGATGGAAAATTCAATTTCCTCTTATTCTTCTCCAAAAAAATCTTCTTTTTCTTGAATAATATAAATATTTACTTCATTAATTCCATTGATATTTATATTGATAATTCTATTGGAAATTCCATTGAAATCAATTACAATTCCTTTGACATTTTTTTTAGCAATTCTATTGACATCAAATGTAATTCCTTTGACATCAATGACAATATTCCAACAATATCCCACTTTGTCATTGATGGAAAATTATGGAGAGCCTCCTCCTCACTTTAGTTATCCTCTTTTTCTCCCACTTTCATTAATTTTCCCCCTTTGACATTAATGGCAAAGGGATGTTAATTATACTTCCATCCACAAATAAATCATGGGAAAAATCCATGTCATATTCTTCAACATCACCACAACTGAATGATTATATTTTTGATCTTCCCTATCCTTTCTCATAATTACTTCTTCTTTTCTCATTTTTTCTCCTTGAATTTGATAAAATCTAGGATTTTTGACATCATCTACATTCATATAGATTATCTCTAGATGATCAAGTGGTAACTCTTATTTTATATTTCCCTTGATTATTAAGGCAAATTGCTTCCCTTTATGATTAAGTATTATTACATAGATATTATGATTTAAATCATATTCAAAAATATCCTAAAGAGTGATTATGAATTTTTTTAGGTGAGCCAAACACAAATGCAATAAATGGCCTGATAATATGTTATCATCCAATATTACAGGCAATGAATATCCATCTCTTTCAAAAAACTTAATTCTCACTTTAAATACAAGAGTAAATGAATGCAACCTCTCATTATATAAGATTTGAGCATTTCAAAATATTTCACAATATAAATAGGTCAAACAATCAATCATGTATTTTAACCACATCATACAAAAGTGGTTCTTTAATAGACATCCAAGTCTTCAATTTTTTTTCATTTCTTAGAACATCAACTTTGTCTTGATCATCTTTCTCATTCATCTCTCCAACCATGTTTTATCTCTCTCTAATATTCTATGAGACTTCATCTTTAAAGTTGTATTTTCATTAGAGCTAAAATATATTTTAGTGATTAGCTCCCCCTATATTTGTGTTTTTTCTTATGATCTTAGTGATATCTCTTATGCATGAAATTTAGTTTGCACAAGCATAGGTCTCTAATTTTCTTGTTCTTTCTTCTTTTTCCATACTTTTGAAGTTTTTTCTTTTTGTTTACTCATCGATTATATTTTCTTATTCTACCTAGGAAGTTTTATAAAACCACTTATACAAAAACATGTTGTATGTCCATAGTTTTTTCACTTATAACATGTGACATTGTAATCTAATAAAGGAGAAAATTACTTATAGTCCTATTGGATAACCCATAATGAAATTTATTCTTGGTCTGATAAAAATGTCTTGCACAAGTCCTACAGTCTTTTACTTTATGACCAAAGTGATTACATGAAAATAAATACCCAAAGAAAGAGTTTTGAAACCTAGTCATGTGTGCCTACCTTGGAGGAAAGGACTTTCTAAATTTTTCCTTATTGTCTTTTAGAGGAGTGTTTTTTTTCTATGGGACTTTATTCTCTTTCTTCTTGATGATAGGGCTTTTGAGAACATCTACATATCTTTTTATCTTTTTCTCATTTGCCTTCTTTGGTGGCTCTTTGTGATCTTCTTTATTGCCCATCTAATTTGATTTATATATAATAATAGTATTTATAAATGGTGACCTTTTCCCATTTATGATATCATCTAATATCTTATTACTCTTCTCAAATTTGAGGCTTCTATTCAGATTAGTGGTTTCTATCTCTACTTCCTTGCTCAAGGAAACAATTTTAGACTCTAGCCTCTCACAATTTTCTTCCTTTCTGTTTAATTGGATTCTTACCTCATTTTCAATACTTTTTACTTCTTCAAGTTGAATCTTGAGGTTTATGATCATATTTTTTGGCTCCTCAAGACTTTTGACACTATTGCCTTAGATTCATAGTCTTCGTGAAGCTATAATTTTTGTTTCAAGTTCTTTATAAGTTTCTTGATTTCACTTAGAGAACAAATGAGTTCTTTTAAATATACTTCTCCATATTTTATGACATTATCTTCCCCTTCTGACTCCTTTTCTTTTTTTTCTTTATCTTCACTTTCCAAGATATCATATATTCTTTTTATTACCATGAGTAAGATCTCTTCTCTATCGCTAGTAGAGAAACTCTCTTTGGACGAACTACTTTCCTCTTTGGAATAAAGGATTTTTTTACACTTGTGAAAGCTCTTATTTTTATTAGATTTTCTTGTTTGTGGCCTTTTATATTATTCTCTTTTTTCTCATCACTATTTTCATTTTTTGCATATGGGCATTTGGTCATAAAATGTCATACCTTAGCATAATTAAAGCATTTAAAAGGTAACTTACCTTTTTACTTACTAGATACTTTCTTCATCTTCCTGACAAAATGAGATTTTTCTTGATATAATTCATTATTATAACTATCATATAGATTGAGATATTTATTATTCATTTCCTTTGAGGATTTTGAAGGCTACCTCTCATTTATAATATTTCTCCTTTTTGGTCCTCATTTCATATGCCATGAGTATCCCATGCAATTAATCCATAGTTAGTTTATCCAAGTCCTTCATTTATTTAATGGATAAAAATTTTGCATCAAATATTAAGGGAAGTGACCTTAGATCCTTTTGAACTATCATTAGATCTTCAATTTTTCTCCAAATTCTTTGATGGTATTTATAATTTCTTCTAAACAAAGTAGATAGGCTGTAATGTTTTCTTCATCCTTCATTTTCAAACTTTTGAATTGTCTTCTATGTGTTCAAATCTTAATTTTATTTACCTTGTCATATATTTCATATATTTTCTTTATTTTATCCCAAATATCTTTTGCCAATTCATAGTGCATTACTTTGAAAAATTCCAATTCTGATAGACCACACAAAATTACATTAATAGATTTTGTATTATTTTCACTCACCTTCTTCCCCACCAAAGATGTTGGAGGAGATGATGGAGCTATATGTATATATATATATATATATATATATTAACAAATGATTACAAAATATCAAAACTAAGATCCATTAATTAAGTGTGCATCCTTATGCTCTAGAAGGCATAGTTCATTTCATCAAACAATAGAGCCCTATTTGAGGAACATCCTTCTTGACCAGCCATACATTCTCTTGAGATCTACCTTTTAGTGGGTAGACTATTTCCAAAGGAGCCTCATTTGATACCAATTAATGAGCATATATTTATACTAAGAGGGGGGGTGAATCAATATAAGGTAATATTTTACTTTTTAAAATTGATAATCAAAATAATATCAATCACATAACATCAAAAGTTAATAGCATAAGAATAACACTAGATTTATGTGAAAACCCTTATGAGAAAAAACCATGGAGAAAAGGGCTAATAGGATCCACTATCCAAATCCAACCACAAATAAAATTATTCTTACAAAATTTATAGGCACCTTCCTATTGGAGACACCAATCCCTATTGCTAAACAATTTGTAGGCACTAACCCAATACAGATACCAATCCCTACTATTAAATAATTTTTAGGAATCAACCTATTAAAGACAACAATCCCCACTGTTAAGCACTAACTTAGTAAGAGACACCAATCTCTTCTTTCTAAGGCACTAACCTCTACTAAGACAAAATTTCACCTTACTATTGTTTCTTCATCAATTAATTATGGAAAATTTAATTTCATCTTATTCTTCTCCACAAAAATCTACTTATGCTTAAATGATATAAAGAATCAATTCATTAATTTCATCGACATTTCTATTGAAAATTACATTGACAATTCCATTGGTAATTCTTTGACATATATTACAATTCCTTTGACATTAATGAAAATAATTAAAAAAAATCATCCTCCCAATATCAATGTTGGGAATCCCCCTCCTAATACCTCTAATCAAAACCCACCTATTGATATAAATCAAATATTTTCATAAATGGTCCAAAAAGTGACCTTTATGCAATCTTTAAATAGTTCTCACATGCTCCAAATGCAAAATATAAATTTTAAAATGTATAGTTGACCTCAAGCCATCATGACTCATCCCAATCATAATTTTAATCCTCTTCCTCTTAGAGATGCCAATGGAAATATTATTCCTCAACCTCTAATTCAAAACATAATTATTCAACATCATCAAAATGAACCTTTAGCTCCTTTAATTGTGTCTATGTATATCGAACACATATCTAAAACAATCCTATATGATATGACCAAATATCTTGAATGTTTTTTTAACTATTTTGGAAATATATATAAGGAATGGGTTCAAACTAATACCTTTGATACTACCAAAATTCTATTCAAACATTTACTAGAGATATGTTTAAATGGTATAATAGGAATTAATAGACATTCCATTGAAAAAATAAAGTACTTATTCAATTATCTAGTTAATGAATTATAACATAATTATCTTCCTAAAATTAACCTTAACCATATTATTAATGATACACAAATTCTTAACAAATTTGCTCTCACTTTCATTAGAAGATGGAAGTCTCTAGCTCAAAAATCAGACCATAACATGGGTGATGATAATATTTATAAAATATTTGTTACCAATATTCAATATGAAGTTAGGATTATTTCCCTAATAATTTCAAAGAGGCCTTATATCAAACAAAAATTCAATACTTTCTTATGAGTCAATTTGAAGCATCTTATAAAGAATCATCAAGTAATGTCATTGATACCAATTCATATCAAAGTAAGGATCCCCCACAACCTAATGAGGGATATATCAAACCAAGTAATAAAAACCATACCCACCCTCCCTTGAGTCTCCATGAAATCAAGAGAAATATGCCATCTTATAAATCCATGATCTTAAACTCTTCTAAACCTCCTCTAAAATTATTCAATCTTGGTAATGTTTATTGGTGACATATTATGATATATCATTTTCATGATAATTTTTGTGATATACAATGATTTATGCTTGCCTCCTTACTTGGTCCACATTTCAATCTTGACATTTGTACTCAACAATGTTATTAATGTTATCTTAAAGTTTCTCAATCCCAATCTAATGAATCAAAATCACATCAATGTCAACAACCTAATGATCAATGTTAGCAACCTCCTAATCCTAAATCATCCACTAATTTTTTCCTAGACATAGTTTATCCTACTTCCTTAAACCATAATTAAATGATATCTAAAATGAATAACTTTAATAAGGTGACTACATTCATCAAACCTCATCCTCTTAGATCACACAAACCCAAGGAGTACCTAGTTCAATTTCCTACTCTAAATTGCATTGTAAATAGTTCTCATTCATCTCATAGACCTATTCAAACCTATTATACAAGTCCTATGTAAGTTTAAACATCCTTAAAATATAACATATCAACATATTCACATGTCTATAACTACATCAACCAGCTTGATGCAGTTCATTATGATAGTTTAGAATTATCAAACTACATTACTCAATTCGATGTAATTTACTCTAAAAATTTAGATTCATCAAACTAAATCATTTATTCTAATGTAATTCACTATAATATTTAATATTTATCAAAATAAATCATCTAACCCAATGTATTCGATTTAGACAATTCATATTCATCAAAATACATTAGCCAACTTGATGCAATTCATTTTGACATTTTATATTTATCAAATTATATTAGCCAACCTAATACAATTCATTCTAATAGTTAAGTTTCATAAAAACATATAATCCAACCTGATGTATTTCACTTTAAGAATCTATTTTTATCAAAATGCATTAACCAACATAATGCAATTCATTCTAACAATTTATTTTTATCAAACTACATTGGCCAACCTAATATATTTCATTATAGTAGTCTAATTTCTTCAAACTACATGAGCCAACCAAATATGATTCATTATATCAGTATGATTTCATAAAAATACATAATATATCCAAATAGATTTCATTCTAATAATTTAGTTTCATTAAACTACATCAACTAGCCTAATGTATTTAATTCTAATAATTCAATTTCACCTCACTCCATATCACATGTTGGGGATAGGGCCATCCACATATCACTTTAGATTTTGGGGTATCCTCAAATGCTCATCCTTAAATAAACTTAACCTTTGGGGTATCCTAAATTTCCTAATATTATCATACATTACAACATCATAAACAAATTTAGATTCAATAATTTTTTAAAGACATATAGGCTTGTATTCCAAATGCTATTCTTTGATATAGATGTCAGTGTAGGTTTTTATTGTTCTTTATGTCTCATGTTTCTTTTTTTAATGTATTTTTTCCTTTAGCATAATTTTTTTAGAACCATTAATTCATTTTTGGTTATTTGGTTTTATTTCATTTTACTCAAACCATTATTTCCTTTTTGGTTTTATATCACATTACTTTTGACCTTTTTTTCCCTTATGGTTCCTAGGTATCACCTTCGAGATTTTAATTGATTTTTATTTTATCATATTTTTATCAATTTTTCCTTAGTCTCTTTGTGATTACTATGCTATAATTTATATTCCCATATTTTGGGATGACCATTTATCTTCCCCCTCTTTTGGGATGACTAATACTTTCATTGGTTCTTGTGTTAGATGCATTGTAGGTTTGTACAGTTTTCCATAGTGGCATGACTATCACAACATAGTCTCATGCCTTTTAAAGGAAATATTTAATTTTATGTGATTTAATATTAACATATTCATCATTGTATCTCTAATTACATGGGTGTATCTTTCATGATCCCCATACTTCACTTATTTCCTTTCATTTTAGTCACACATGGCTTTGTTTTGATATTACACACTTAGTTGTGGGAAAGTCTGGGAGTCATTAGACACTATAGTATTTAGGTCATTCTCTATAGTGACAAGTGTAATATCTCTTGTGTTAGTTACTTATATCATTCATGATTTTAAATCCATAGCATGCAAGTAAAATACAATGATTAAAATTAACATACAATCTTAAAAGTCACTTCACACCAATAGGCATTATATTTATTTGGAATATATCTTATATTATTCAAAACTCAACCTCCACAATTGGCTTAATGATAGAGACAAGATCCATTAGAGTTAACTAGTCTAATAGACTGGGGTAGGGGGTCTCACTATATCATATTATACCCCTAAACTTTAATTCCATGTACCTTTTCACACATGTATTCATAGTAGACTAATGATTCTATAAGGGGTTATAAGGAATGGGGAACACATTGTGGAAAGGTAAGACCCATTTTAATTTTCATGAGTATATCCTTCATGGGATGATCTATGTACTTCACTTATTATCCCAAACTTTGTGTTCACTAGTTAGAGTGTCTTATGTCCTTGATATCAATAGTTCTTAGCCTCACCCACTTGTATAGTGTGTCTCATTCCCAATAAGGATGTTGAAATCACCCCTCACATTCCTTATCTAGATTACATTATTCCCTCTATCCCATTATTGGATATTATTCCCTCTTGGCTTCTATAAGATCATTTTTTCCTCAAAAACATCCCTTCACATTTGTTTAATATTTAATTTTTAAGTCACCTAGATATCTCATCACCTCACATGATTGATGTAGGACTTTTAGGCTAATGCAAGCTTAGAAAGAGCTAGTTACCAACCTTCATGTTGACCATTATAAACCAAAATTAGGCATTTTCATCTTATAATAATCCCTATGAGAAAATTTGAGATCATAGGGTCATATGAGTCCTTGTTAAAGATTTTTATCATAACATAAATGTCATAAATGGTGCATTTCACTGAGAAAGAATAAAAAATAAGTCTTGTTGGCCAAAATTTTCCTACATATGAAAATTTTGCTTAGATGGGCCAGCATTCTAGGAGGTCTTAGTTATGGTGTGAAAATTTGAGTAGAGTTACTATTGAGTGGATGATAAAATGGGGAAGAATAATATCACATGTAACTTGCAAGCATTGAAACACTTTAAGCAAGTTTAAAGTGAAATTTGATGATTTTTAGGAAGTAAGTATCAAAATAGGTCTAGTATTACAAGTGAAAGGATCTAATAGGTTTATATGGTGTCCATGGCATCCAAGGGGTATGAAGTAGGTTTGATCAAAGTCTGAAAGGTTTATTAGAGCCTTAATAGGTCAAAAGATATTGATCACAAGCCT
This sequence comes from Torreya grandis, assembly GCA_037957365.1. NCBI lineage: Eukaryota > Viridiplantae > Streptophyta > Pinopsida > Cupressales > Taxaceae > Torreya > Torreya grandis. The sequence continues at coordinate 1,344,839 of JARHVA010003185.1, forward strand.
AGAGGATCAAGACCATCATACCACATCATGCAGGAAGGAACATGTTAGTTTGGTTATGCATTTAATAAATGTACTTAAGAGGCCTCTCAAAGCCAAAGGGTCACATGGAGATGATGTATTTTTTTCCAAGGTCATTCCTTAAAAATTTAGTGTCTTAATGTATTTTATAACTCAAGATACAAGCTTTCAAAATTGATCTAGTAGTAAGAGACGTATCTAAGCACATCAAATAAAAGCCACAAGAAGTAGAAATTTTAATTTAAAAATATTCAAAGAATGTTGAGAGTGAATGCACTACTACCAAGTGTTAAAATATCACTTAATCATATCATAGATAAATGGAACATGGATGATTTCTTGAGTCAGTGGGACCATTAAGATCAATGATGTGATTTAAATCATGCAAATCAAGATTAACAATGAAGAAAAGGTTAACAAATTAGAGGATATTAGGATTGAATGTAGGACTAACAAGTGGTATGATCATAGTGCATTAAAGGATAAATGGTGCATGTTCTATCAAATAGATCAAGATTGATGATACATATTTAACCTTGTAAAAAACATCAATGGTGTAAATGATGTCAAGAAGTCAATGAGCCTAGATTACACATGAGATCACCACATAACATAAGTATGTAAATTAGATGGAGATCTGATAGCTAGGTCTACACAAAGCATACAAGATTGAAAAGTGTCATAATTTAGGAAAATTAAATCATTTATTAATGGTTGATGATGAAATTCAAAGTGATGAAACTTTTGATGGAGATCAATAGAGAGGATTTTGATCTAATTCCTAGGGGTGACTAGATGAGGACATGTGTCAGAAGAAGCAATAGTCATATTTGAAAATATGGTAAATAACATGGTAGGGATGCCACATAGGTAAGCATGTTGGATCAAAATATTTTTTGAACCCAGATGTGTGAATGCATACAGTTGAGATCTAAATTTGATTCAGATCAAGCTAGAGGAAATATTTCAAGTTTGATGACCCATTAAAGATCAATTTGGACCTTTGGTTTGAAGATATTTAACCCATAGGACTTATTTTCTAAGGTTAAAATGTTGTTTCATGATTGTATTTTCCATTATTTGAAGGGAATCCATGAGTATAATGAGTTCTTGGCTTATATTATGTTCAAATGTAGAATATGTCTTTTTAGGCCTAATAGAGACCAAAAATGGACAACTAGCTATTGGAATGAGATCAAGTAGCCTGGTAAATATTCATTGATATCAAGACTATAGAAAAACCAATAAATGGGATTGGTTTTCATCCATAATAGACCTATGTGTAGGGTTTGAAGTAGTGGAAAAGTTGTGATTATGAAAATAGTGTCTTATCTTTCAACATAGTCATATCTTTGACAAACAAGTACTACAACTACTTAAAGTAGATGTAGTCATGGTTCAATTAGGTCCATAGATATGAGGATTTTGTTTTTATGATAAAGGAAAGTAGAAGATGGCATAGAAGTACAAGAGAGAGATCTGGTGGTTGAAGAGTGCATGTGGAACATTTATTGAAGTTTTAGAGTCCTTAAAGACCTTTCTTTCATAAAATACCATGACACCATCATTCTCAGCAACAAAGTTTTTTTTTTATAATATGTTTCTCAACTAATGAGAGGGTTAGAAGGCTATTAGGATAAAATAAGATTAATTTTTTGATAGAGGATGAATCTTGATTTAATCAAAAAAAGGTTGAGAATTCATTGGAAGATGGTGGCATCTTATTTATTGATTTTAATTACATGCTTCTCCTCTCTCTTTCCATATCTCCCATATCTCCCCCATTTTAAGCACACTTAGATTTTAGATAGATCCTCTAATTTTAGAAAGAAGAGAAAGAGAATATCATATTTGACAAGGCTAAACCCTGTTAATATTTGTAAGAACTACCTCTTGAAGCAATAATATCATTTTTACCTATCTCTTAACTTTAACTTGTGTTTAGTAAGTTTGTGCATGATGGATTTGTAAAGGAAATTATTCCATGACCATTATCCTTCTTCCTTGCCTATTTTTAGGTGTTTTCAAGCTAGTTGTAGGTCTAAAATTATGCTATTCTTTCAGTAATGGATGTTTTATGTGAATCTCAGAATTGCTCTTAGCTTCTTTGATTGCTTGGTGAGCTTAGTTTATAAAATACTTATGCAATTATCTAGTTTAGGAGGTTATGTGAGCAAGGATTGTCTTGTGTTGATATAGTGTTTATTCAAACTTATGTGAGTGTCTCATTTAAATTTGGTGCATCACCTTTTATCTCTCTTAGTTCCCTATTCCCATTTTTTAACCCTTTTCCAAGTATAAGAATTAGTTTAGGTGATCCATCAAGAGGAAACCAAACTTTTTTGGAGATTTAACCCTATTACAGGATACCCATAGCTTGGGGTTGTTCCCATATTGTGGTTGGGAGTGGGGGATCCTAAAGAACTCTCCCATAAGGGAAAAATTTTATGCCACAATAATTTTTGGCATGCCTAGTGGGACCCATATTTGAATAAATTTTGGTCAATTTTGATGTTGGTTCAATCAAATTTTAATGGTTATAGCCTTCATTTTTCTATTATTTGGTGACTCTGACCAACACTCAACATTCTACTGCAAAGCAATAACTATCTTTCATGCTAAAGGTGATTAAAGGATCATCTCCTAGAGGTATTCCTTTTGAATTTTATGAATTACCTTCAAAATTAGTAAAAATGTTAAGATTTTATAATACACATCCATATAAAGGAATCTTTCCTCCTAAACCAATTTCTAAATTTACCCCTATAAGAAGATTTTTGTTGGGTCCTCTCACTACCATGAAAGCTCCTAAAGCTTTCCATTTCATGGCTTTTAATGGTCAAAGTCCTTTAAAAATCTAATAGTATGATCCTATTCTAATGAAAAATCTTAAAAGTGATCTCTACTTCATGGGAGACCATTCTACAATCCCTTCTAAGCACCTCAGGGATATTGCCAGCTTCTCTAATATTCATGACATCAATGAGGAAAATGTGTATATTAGGTTGTTATCCATTTCATTTAAGGTTAAAGCCCTAGAATGATATATAAACCTTACTACCAACTCTATCACATCATGGTACCAGTTATGTGATGCCTTGTGTAAAAGTTTTGAGGACATGAGTGACCACTTGTCACTACAAAACAATTAACTGCAATCAAAAGGGCTCCACATGAGGTTATGCAAGATTTCAATATAAGGTTTAAAAAGACATGGGATAGGTCTCTATTAGGCCTACTTATAAATATTATTTCCTTTACTATCTAAAATATATCAATAGTGATATTTTAGTAATGATTTAGTCTATCCGACAAAACACACTACCAAATGCTTATGAGGTGGCAATCAAAGCAGAGAATTGTCTAGTACAATATGGAAAGCATAAACCTAGTCCACTAGTGACTTTATTTCTTGAGATTCAACCATCTCCTATTTCCATTCCTCCCCTTGTTTTCATTCCTCCTATTCCAACACTTTCTATCATACCTACACCAAAGTAAGAGAAGGCTTCAAGTAGTCAATCTAGTGATTCTTAAGAAAACAAAAATTTCCAAGAGCTTAAAAAAATGTTTCAATCTTTTGAAAATGAATTTGAAAATGTGAAGAGGAAAAAATATCAATTAAATAAACATTATTAATCTCCATATTAAACTTATTAATTGTCATATCAAGCTAATAGGCCACCCTATAAAGGAAATTTCTAATGACAAAGTCAAAGACAAGGGTAACCTAACTATCTTAGGAAAAATAATTATAATCCAAATGTTGCAATAACCTCTAATACTTTTATCCCTAATCAGGACAACATTAATCAAGAAGTTAAGGGTACCATGCCTTTTAATTAGTCTTTTAATCAATCCATTATCCCAAACACTATGTTTAATCAAGATTTCAAAGAATAATGGCATCAGGGTGTTAGTTATGGGTACAATCAAGCTCTTATGGCTCAGAGTGTATAAGTACCTATGATGACAAAGCTAGAAGATCCTCAACAAGGAACATTGTCTAATAAGATACCAAATTAATTGGGTTCTATAATGTTTAACTATGAGCAATAAGAGTTTTATGCACTCAATCAATAGGCTAGTTCTAGCCAAGCATACATTCTAGTGGTAGCTAATACAAGATTCAAAAGAGAAAACATGGATGGTAACTAGGAATTAGTAAAAAATCCTCCTACTATCACTCCATTGATATCAAATCCAAAGGAACCTCTCATTTCTCTAAATGTTTTAATAATTTAAAGGATTCAAAATCAATGGAATACCTTTGTACCTAGAAACTCACAAGTTCCAGGTACTATTACAGTTTCTAAAGCATAGACAAAGGTTGGTGGTTTGCCCATGAACATTTTTGAACAAATGAAAAAATCTAATGTGAGTGTTATAATGTGGGAGATGATTTACATGCCTTGTTAGGTGGAAATACTTCAAGAAATATTGCCATAAATCAAGGTTTCTAAGAAGCCACCAAGTAAGGAGAACATGGTCCTCACCAATGCAACCAAAAGACTAAAGGGTGGTTAAATAAGGTGATCAAACATTCTCCTTGTACATTCATGTGATCATTAGTGATTCCTTGGTACATAACTACTTGGTAGATACTAGAGTAAGAACTTTAGTGATGCCAAAGTCCATAGTAGATCAACTTGGTTTTAAGTATGAACCCCAATCTAAAGGAGTTTTGTAGCTTGATAGATCTTTCACCAAACCATCTAGTATTATCAAAGGTCTCAACTTGACCTTACATGTTTATCTGAGTGTTTTAGTGGATTAAGATGTGTTGATTCTAGATGTGCCTCCTTATTTTTCTCTATGCTTATTTAGATACTTCATAATAAAAATTAGAGGTTATTTGTTAGCAAATTGGTCCTACATGGATTTTAGGACAAGGTATGGGACCAAGGTGTCCATCAATGCCAATCCTATTTCATAATTTCACATATAACCTTATGGTCCAAATAGCTCAAACATCAATTGCACTGTCTTAGATGATGATGAAAATTTGGTTGGTAAAGAACTAAACACTCATCTTGAGGAGATACCTAATGTGTTCTTGGATGAGTTATGGAGTGAAAATTACTTAATTGACCATTTTAAAGGTATTGAAGAAAGAAACATGAGAGTCTACTACTTTCATGAGGAAATTAAATCCATGACATCTCTCACTAAGACATAAGAAGATACTAGTGGATCGTGGAATTTTTTTTTGATGGTTCAAGGAGAAAATATGGGGTAGGTATAAGTGTAATGATAGTATCTCCCTCTAATTATATGGACTTATCTTCTTATATGTTCTAATTCAATTGATCTTACAATGTATCTAAGTATTAGGGCATCATCTATGGCCTTCAATGGGCTAGTAAGAGAGGAATTAATCAATAACAAGTGTTTGGGGATAGTGAGCTAATTGTGCACCAAGTTAGAGGCCAAAAATTCACAAAGAATCCCTTGATGATATCTTACAAACATAGAGTGTGGGATATAATTGAGGACTTTAATGTCTTCAACATCCAAGTAGTGTCAAACAACCAAAACCAACATGTTGATAGGTTGGTAGATATGGGAGCTCAGTTTGACATCCTAAATGAGTTAAAGAGGACCAAAGTGTAGCCACATGTTAAAGTGGTAGTAAGACCATTAGTTCTAGATAATGAATCTCATTGGAAAGTATTTGATAGTGATAAGAAGATTAATTTTCTCTTATAGTAGGAAGAAAATTTTTCCTCAACTAACAAATATAAATTCTAACATCAGTATGAGGATCAAATTGTTAAGCTAAGGTCTAACAAAATTATTAAAGGGATGGTCACCCTTGAAATCCTTTTCCATGAGGAAGATCATATGAGAAAAGATAAGGTAGTAATTTCAATTGATGAGGATAACTATGAAAGATTTATTATCTTCAAAGACAAATTTATCAAGCTTGGAAAAGTAATCACTAAGATTGAGATGCATGTTTTCATTGAGATTCATAAAGAATACACAGACATATTTGCTTGGGAATAAAATGATATAAGAGTATTTGATCCCAAACTAGACCAACACACTATAGAATTAGAGGATAATGCCAAGATTTTTAGGTAGAAGTAAAGGCCTAATAACCCCAAAATCAAAGAGCTGATGAGAAAAGAATTGAATGAATCCAAAATCATCTTTCCCATCAAGCACTTCTCATGGGTAGCCAACCTGGTATCTATAAGGAAGAAGAATGGGGAGATCAGATTATGTGATGACTTTAGAGACCTAAATAGGGTTTTCCTAAAAGATCATTACCCCTTACCATCCATGGAACAACTCTTTCAAATAGTTATTGGTTTAGAATGCTTCTCTCTTTTGGATGGGTATTTAGGATGCAACCAGGTGCTAGTAAAAGAAGAAGACCAATACAAGATTGCCTTCACCATAAAATTTGGAACATATGCTTATAAAAAGATGTATTTTGGCTTGTCAAACATTGGGGATACTTTATAAAGAGTAATGGACTTGGTTTGATAAGGCTTTTTAAACTAGACGGTGTTGGTTTACTTAGATGACATAACAATTTTCTCCAAGAAGGCTAGTGAGCACTTAGATCACCTAAGATTGATCTTTGAAAGGTGGAAAGAATATGGGATCTCTTTGAATCCCAATAAATGTGTGTTTTTTGTCCATGAAGGAAAACTCTTGGGATATATTATCTCAAATTAGGGATTAGATATTGATCATGATAGAATAAGATCCATCTTGGCATTATCCTTACCCAAGCACAAGAAGATAATCTAGAGTTTCTTTGGGGAAATGAACTTCATGAGAAGGTCTATACATAGTTTTGATAATTTGGTCAAACCCATCGCTACCATGTTAAATAAGAACCAAGTGTTCACTTGGTTAAGTAAAGGTATGATAATTTTTGAGGCTATCAAACAAACCATTGCCCAAGCACCCTCACTCATGAATCCTAACTTCTTAGGGGATTTCATACTATATGACTTTGCCAAAATTGATAATATATTAGCTATGATGATGTAAAATTATGGTGAAGGACTTGAGTAGTAAATTACCTTTTTTAGTCAAGGGATTGAAGGATATGAGGTAAGGTATACTTTTGTGGATAAGAAAGTATTTTCAATGGTATGGAGCCTCAAAAGGTTTAGACCATTGTTATCTAATAACAAGATCTATCTTATGGTGTCTCATCCTAGAGTGAGGGATTTTTTCCTTAACAAAGACTTGAATGAGAAGAGAGTTGGTTGGATAAACAAGGTCACATAGTATGATGTATAGATCAAGGTCACTAAAATAGTGAGAGGTAAATGCTTATGTGATCATATGGTTGATGACCTTTAGGAAGGTAAAGAGGTTGTCTTGGTGATAAAAGATAACTCATAAATAGATGTACATCCACCTCACATTAGTTCTCTCTAGGGTATAACACATTTACTAGTTATATGTGAGTTACCTCAAGGTATGGATAGGGAAAAGAGAAGGTATTTTAAAATTTAGTCCATACCTTATGCGTTGGTTGATGGGGTTTTATTCAGAAAGGACCTCAATAAGGTGCTTTTTAGATGCATTGTTGATGATCAGGTGACCAAGATCTTAGAGTAATTCCATGATGGGCCTTCAAGGGCCATTTTTCTCTAAGGAATACAATTAAAAAAATGATGAGAGATGGTTATTATTGGCCCAGCCTTTTCAAGGATGCTTATATATGGTTCATTAAATGTCTAAAGTGTGCTCTCTTTATAGGTAAGAAAATATTAGAAACCCTTCCTCTTAACCCAATTTAGGTGAAATAAATCTTCATGTAGTGGGGTTTGTAATTCATAGAAATGATCAATCCACCTTCTAGTGGGGGGCACAAATGGGTACTCACTGCTACTGAATACTTCATTAGTTAGGTGGAAGTAATTTCCCTTAAAGAAGACAATGAAATAGTATTGTTTGACTTGTATGATAACATAGTGACTATATTTGGTGTACCAACAATAATAATTTTAGATAATGCCTTAGCATTTGTTGGCATGAGGACAAGTGAGTGGGCACTTTAGCTAGGCATCTACCTTAGTACATCCTCAAATTACTACCCCAAAGGTAATGGACTTGTAGATTAAACAAATAAAAAATTGATAAGGATTATCAAGAGGAATATGGAAAAGAATAAAAGAGTGTGGCACATAAAACTAAGGACAACTTTATGGGATGATAGAGTGACTTCTAAAGTTTCCATTAGCAACTCAAAATTTGTCTTGGTATATGGGAGGGAAGCTAAGTTGTCCATCTCTCTTAAAACACCTACCTTAGAGTTAACCCATCATCTTGAGTTGATGGAGAGTGAACCTATGAGCATGAGGATGATATAGCTCATGGAGCTTAAAGAAGCAAGGGACCTAGAGTCACACCAAGCTCAAGTCAAGAAAGCCTTTGACAAAAGATCCATAATAAGGGAATTAAAATAAGGGGATCTAGTCCTAAATTGGGATAAAAATAAGGAAAATTTAGGTAACCATACCAATTTTGATAGCTTTTGGAGTGGTTCTTATTGATTCATAGATGCAAACACCATAATGCTTTTCAACTTGCTTAGCTGGATGGAGAGGTATTACCCATCCTAGTCAATGGCACTCATTTATATCCTTGATATTAAAAGAGTCCACATACATTTTATATATTAGAGTTACTTTTCATGTTTTACTCTTAAGTGCTTTGTGTACATTTATTTTTAGTTGAATGTTTCCCTTATATAAGTGGCTTTGGCACAATGTTTATTTTGTTCTTGTCCCTCTTGTTGCTTCAAGAAGAGGTTTTCAAAAAAGGACAACCTTGTATCATTTTCATATAAATGGGAAATAAATAATTATGACCACTTATGCCTAATAGATCAGACAAGGTAACTAATCTTCTACATAAAAGACATGTAGTCTCAAGAGGTCACCATAAATGTTGGTCAAAATTGGCCTACCTATGAAACTTTTGCCTAGATGGGGTAGTTTACTAGGAGGTCCTAATTATGGTTTGAAAAGCTAAGTAGATTTCTTATTGAGTGGATGAAAAATTGGGGGAATAGGTATATGACATGTCACTTGCAAGCTTTGAAACACTTTAAATAAGATTAAAGTATAATTTAATGATTTTTGGGAAGTAGGTTTAGAATTTCAAGTGAAAAGATCTAGTAGGTTTATATGTTGTTCATGGAATATAGGGGGAATGAATAAGGTTTTATCAAAGTCTCAAAGGTTTATTAGGGCCTTGATAGGTCAAAATATAATGAGTAAAATCATATAGGAACGAGATCATCATATCATGTCATGCAAGAAGGAATAGGTTAGTTCAGTTGTGAATTTAAAAAATGTACTTAGGAGGCCTCTCAAAACCAAATGATCACATGGAGATGATGTATTTTATTCCAAGTTATACAAATTTGGTGTCTTGATATATTTTCTATCTCAAGATATAAGCTTTAAAAAATGGTCTAGTAGTAAGAGACGTGTCAAAGGATGCCAAATAAAAGACATATGAATTAGCCATTTGAATTAAAAAATCTTAAAATAATATTGAGAGTAAACATAATGCTGCTAGTTGTTAAAATATCACTTGATCAAATCATAAATCAATGGCATGTGGATAATAGTTTGATTCAGTGGGACCATTAAGATCAATGACATGAGTTAAATCATGCAAATCAAGATCAATGATGAGCACAAGGTCAACAAGTCAAAATATCATGGGATTGAAGGTGGGGATGATAAGTGGCATGCTCACAATGAATTAAAGGATCAAAATTATGCATTTGATTAAAAAAATCAAGATTGACGATACACATTCAACTTTATGAAAAATATCGATGGTGTAAATGAAGTCAAGGAGTCAATAATCCCAGATTCCATGAGATATTGCCACATGGAATAAGTGCAGAAAATAGATAGAGATATAATATTTGAGTCCAAGAAGAGCATAAAGGAATGAAAAGTGTCATAATATAGGAAGCTCAAATCATAAATCAATGGTAGATGATGAAATTCAAAGGCCAAGAGATTTTTGATGGAGGTCAATAGAGTGGATTTTCATCCATTTCCTAGGGGTGTGCAAGATGAGGACATGTCACTTGCAAGCTTTGAAACACTTTAAATAAGATTAAAGTATAATTTGATGATTTTTGGCAAGTAGGTCTAGAATTGCAAGTGAAAAGATCTAGTTGGTTTATATGCTGTTCATGGAATCTAGGGGGGATGAATAAGGTTATATCAAAGTCTCAAAGGTTTGTTAGGGCCTTGATAGGTCAAAATATAATGAGTAAAATCATATAGGAGCCAGATCATCATATCATGTCATGCAAGAAGGAATAGGTTAGTTCAGTTGTGAATTTAAAAAATGTACTTAGGAGGCCTCTCAAAACCAAATGATCACATGGAGATGATGTATTTTATTCCAAGTTATACAAATTTGGTGTCTTGATATATTTTCTATCTCAAGATATAAGCTTAGAAAAATGGTCTAGTAGTAAGAGACGTGTCAAGGGATGCCAAATAAAAGACATATGAAATAGCCATTTGAATTAAAAAATCTTAAAATAATATTGAGAGTGAACATAATGCTGCTAGTTGTTAAAATATCACTTGATCAAATCATAAATCAATGGCATGTGGATAATAGTTTGATTCAGTGGGACCATTAAGATCAATGACATGAGTTAAATCATGCAAATCAAGATCAATGATGAGCACAAGGTCAACAAGTCAAAATATCATGGGATTGAAGGTGGGGATGATAAGTGGCATGCTCACAATGAATTAAAGGATCAAAATTATGCATTTGATTAAAAAAATCAAGATTGTTGATACACATTCAACTTTATGAAAAATATCGATGGTGTGAATGAAGTCAAGGAGTCAATAATCCCAGATTCCATGAGATATTGCCACATGGAATAAGTGCATAAAATAGATGGAGATATAATATTTGAGTCCAAGAAAAGCATAAAGGAATGAAAAGTGTCATAATATAGGAAGCTCAAATCATAAATCAATGGCAGATGATGAAATTCAAAGGCCAAGAGATTTTTGATGGAGATCAATAGAGTGGATTTTCATCCATTTCCTAGGGGTGTGCAAGATGAGGACATGTCACTTGCAAGCTTTGAAACACTTTAAATAAGATTAAAGTATAATTTGACGATTTTTGGGAAGTAGGTCTAGAATTGCAAGTGAAAAGATCTAGTAGGTTTATATGTTGTTCATGGAATCTAGGGGGAATGAATAAGGTTTTATCAAAGTCTCAAAGGTTTATTAGGGCCTTCATAGGTCAAAGTATAATGAGTAAAATCATATAGGAGCCAGATCATCATATCATGTCATGCAAGAAGGAATAGGTTAGTTTAGTTGTGAATTTAAAAAATGTACTTAGGAGGCCTCTCAAAAGCAAAGGATCACATGGAGATGATGTATTTTATTCCAAGTTATACAAATTTGGTGTCTTGATATATTTTCTATCTCAAGATATAAGCTTGGAAAAATGGTCTAGTAGTAAGAGACGTGTCAAGGGATGCCAAATAAAAGACATATGAATTAGCCATTTGAATTAAAAAATATTAAAATAATATTGAGAGTGAACATAATGCTGGTAGTTGTTAAAATATCACTTGATCAAATCATAAATCAATGGCATGTGGATAATAGTTTGATTCAGTGGGACCATTAAGATCAATGACATGATTTAAATCATGCAAATCAAGATCAATGATGAGCACAAGGTTAACAAGTCAAAATATCATGGGATTGAAGGTGGGGATGATAAGTGGCATGCTCACAATGAATTAAAGGATCAAAATTATGCATTTGATTAAAAAAATCAAGATTGACAATACACATTCAACTTTATGAAAAATATCGATGGTGTGAATGAAGTCAAGGAGTCAATAATCCCAGATTCCATGAGATATTGCCACATGGAATAAGTGCATAAAATAGATGGAGATATAATATTTGAGTCCAAGAAAAGCATAAAGGAATGAAAAGTGTCATAATATAGGAAGCTCAAATCATAAATCAATGGCAGATGATGAAATTCAAAGGCCAAGAGATTTTTGATGGAGATCAATAGAGTGGATTTTCATCCATTTCCTAGGGGTGTGCAAGATGAGGACATGTCACTTGCAAGCTTTGAAACACTTTAAATAAGATTAAAGTATAATTTGATGATTTTTGGGAAGTAGGTCTAGAATTGCAAGTGGAAAGATCTAGTAGGTTTATATGTTGTTCATGGAATCTAGGGGGAATGAATAAGGTTTTATCAAAGTCTCAAAGGTTTATTAGGGCCTTGATAGGTCAAAATATAATGAGTAAAATCATGTAGAAGCGAGATCATCATATCATGTCATGCAAGAATGAATAGGTTAGTTTAGTTGTGAATTTAAAAAATGTACTTAGGAGGCCTCTAAAAACCAAAGGATCACATGGACATGATGTATTTTATTCCAAGTTATACAAATTTGGTGTCTTGATATATTTTCTATCTCAAGATATAAGCTTTGAAAAATGGTCTAGTAGTAAGAGACGTGTCAAGGGATGCCAAATAAAAGACATATGAATTAGCCATTTGAATTAAAAAATATTAAAATAATATTGAGAGTGAACGTAATGCTGCTAGTTGTTAAAATGTCACTTGATCAAATCATAAATCAATGGCATGTGGATAATAGTTTGATTCAGTGGGACCATTAAGATCAATGACATGAGTTAAATCATGCAAATCAAGATCAATGATGAGCACAAGGTCAACAAGTCAAAATATCATGGGATTGAAGGTGGGGATGATAAGTGGCATGCTCACAATGAATTAAAGGATCAAAATTATGCATTTGATTAAAAAAATCAAGATTGTTGATACACATTCAACTTTATGAAAAATATCGATGGTGTGAATGAAGTCAAGGAGTCAATAATCCCAGATTCCATGAGATATTGCCACATGGAATAATTGCATAAAATAGATGGAGATATAATATTTGAGTCCAAGAAAATCATAAAGGAATGAAAAGTGTCATAATATAGGAAGCTCAAATCATAAATCAATGGCAGATGATGAAATTCAAAGGCCAAGAGATTTTTGATGGAGATCAATAGAGTGCATTTTCATCCATTTCCTAGGGGTGTGCAAGATGAGGACATGTCACTTGCAAGCTTTGAAACACTTTAAATAAGATTAAAGTATAATTTGACGATTTTTGGGAAGTAGGTCTAGAATTGCAAGTGAAAAGATCTAGTAGGTTTATATGTTGTTCATGGAATCTAGGGGGAATGAATAAGGTTTTATCAAAGTCTCAAAGGTTTATTAGGGCCTTCATAGGTCAAAGTATAATGAGTAAAATCATATAGGAGCCAGATCATCATATCATGTCATGCAAGAAGGAATAGGTTAGTTTAGTTGTGAATTTAAAAAATGTACTTAGGAGGCCTCTCAAAAGCAAAGGATCACATGGAGATGATGTATTTTATTCCAAGTTATACAAATTTGGTGTCTTGATATATTTTCTATCTCAAGATATAATCTTTGAAAAATGGTCTAGTAGTAAGAGACGTGTCAAGGGATGCCAAATAAAAGACATATGAATTAGCCATTTGAATTAAAAAATATTAAAATAATATTGAGAGTGAACATAATGCTGGTAGTTGTTAAAATATCACTTGATCAAATCATAAATCAATGGCATGTGGATAATAGTTTGATTCAGTGGGACCATTAAGATCAGTGACATGAGTTAAATCATGCAAATCAAGATCAATGATGAGCACAAGGTCAACAAGTCAAAATATCATGGGATTGAAGGTGGGGATGATAAGTGGCATGCTCACAATGAATTAAAGGATCAAAATTATGCATTTGATTAAAAAAATCAAGATTGATGATACACATTCAACTTTATGAAAAATATCGATGGTGTGAATGAAGTCAAGGAGTCAATAATCCCAGATTCCATGAGATATTGCCACATGGAATAAGTGCATAAAATAGATGGAGATATAATATTTGAGTCCAAGAAAAGCATAAAGGAATGAAAAGTGTCATAATATAGGAAGCTCAAATCATAAATCAATGGTAGATGATGAAATTCAAAGGCCAAGAGATTTTTGATGGAGATCAATAGAGTGGATTTTCATCCATTTCCTAGGGGTGTGCAAGATGAGGACATGTCACTTGCAAGCTTTGAAACACTTTAAATAAGATTAAAGTATAATTTGATGATTTTTGGGAGGTAGGTCTAGAATTGCAAGTGAAAAGATCTAGTAGGTTTATATGTTGTTCATGGAATCTAGGGGGAATGAATAAGGTTTTATCAAAGTCTCAAAGGTTTATTAGGGTCTTTATAGGTCAAAATATAATGAGTAAAATCATATAGGAGCCAGATCATCATATCATGTCATGCAAGAAGGAATAGGTTAGTTCAGTTGTGAATTTAAAAAATGTACTTAGGAGGCCTCTCAAAACCAAAGGATCACATGGAGATGATGTATTTTATTCCAAGTTATACAAATTTGGTGTCTTGATATATTTTCTATCTCAAGATATAAGCTTTAAAAAATGGTCTAGTAGTAAGAGATGTGTCAAGGGACGCCAAATAAAAGACATATGAATTAGCCATTTGAATTAAAAAATCTTAAAATAATATTGAGAGTGAACAGAATGCTGCTAGTTGTTAAAATATCACTTGATCAAATCATAAATCAATGGCATGTGGATAATAGTTTGATTCAGTGGGACCATTAAGATCAATGACATGAGTTAAATCATGCAAATCAATATTAATGATGAGCACAAGGTCAACAAGTCAAAATATCATGGGATTGAAGGTGGGGATGATAAGTGGCATGCTCACAATGAATTAAAGGATCAAAATTATGCATTTGATTAAAAAAATCAAGATTGTTGATACACATTCAACTTTATGAAAAATATCGATGGTGTGAATGAAGTCAAGGAGTCAATAATCCCAGATTCCATGAGATATTTCCACATGGAATAAGTGCATAAAATAGATGGAGATATAATATTTGAGTCCAAGAAAAGCATAAAGGAATGAAAAGTGTCATAATATAGGAAGCTCAAATCATAAATCAATGGCAGATGATGACATTCAAAGGCCAAGAGATTTTTGATGGAGATCAATAGAGTGGATTTTCATCCATTTCCTAGGGGTGTGCAAGATGAGGACATGTGTTAGAAGAAGCAACAATCATATTTTAAAATATGATAAAGAGTATGGAAGGGATGCCACAGAGGTAGGCATATTGGATCAAAATAATTTGTAGACCCAGATGTGTGAATACATAGAGCCAAGATCCAAATCTGATTCAGGGCAAGCCAGAGTAGATATTTAAAATTTGAGGGTCATCATTACAGCTCAATTTAGACCTCTATTTTGAAAATATATAACCCATAAGACTTATTTTCTAAGGTTGAAATTTTTTTCATGACTGTGTTCATCATTCTTTGAAGAGAATCCATATGTATAATGAGTTCTTGACTTCTATTATGCTTAGAGGTATAATTGGTGTTTTTAAGCCTAATAAAGAGTGAAAATGGGCAACTAGTTGTTGGAATGAGATCAAGGATCTTGGTAAATATTCATTGATATCAAGACTATAGTAAAAATAATAAATAGGATTGGTTTTCATCTATATTAGACTTATGGTTAGGGTTTGAAGAAGGGGAAGAGTTTTGATTATGAAAGGAGTGTCTTATCTTTAATAATAGTCATATACTTGACAAATAGGTACCTACAACTGACTGAAGTAGAAATAATCATGGCTCAGTCAGGTCCATAGATATGAGGATTTTGTCTTTATGACAAAGGCAAGTGAAGGATGCCATAGAAATCCAAGAGAGAGATTTAGTGGTTAGAGAGTGCAGGTGAGAATTCCTTGAAGTTTTAGAGTTCTTGAAGACATTTCCTTCTTAGAGGACCATGACATCAACATCCTCAAAAACAATTTTTTGTCTTCTAGTATGTTTCTCAGCTAATGATAGGGATAGAAGGCTATTAGGACAAATGAATATTAATTTACTGATGAAGGATAAGTCTTGATTTGATAAAAAAATGATTAAGAATTTATTGGAGGATGGTGGAAGCTCATTTATTGATTCTAATTATGTGTTTCTACTCTCTCTTCCCATTTCTTCCATATTTCCCATATCTCCCCCATTGTAAATGCACTTGAATTTTAGATAGAATTTATAATTTTAGAAATAAGAGAGAGAGAATCTCATATTTGACAAGGCTAAACCCTATCAAAATTTATAATAGCTACCTCTTGAAGCAATAAGATCAATTTTTACCTATCTCTTGCCTTTAACTTTTGTTTAGTAAGCTTGTGCATGATGGATTTGTGAAGGAGATTCTTCCATGAACATTGTCCTTCTTCCTTGTATATTTAAAGGTGTTGTTCAATCTAGTTATAATTTTGAACTTGTACTCTTTCTACCATTTATGGATGTTTGGTGTGAATATCAAAATTCTTCTTTGCTTATTTGATTTCTTGGTGAGCCTAGTTTATGAAATAATTATACAATTAGCTAGGTTGGGAGGTTGTGTGAACAAGGATTATCTTGTTTTGATCTAATGTTTATTCAAACTTGTGTGAGTGTCTAATTTAAATTTGGTGAATCACCTTTTAGATCTCTTAGTTAATATTTACCCTTTATGACCCTTTTCCAAGAATAAGCATTAATTTACATGATCCATCAAGAGGAATCCATCCTTCTTTAGAGGTTCAACCCCATAAGACAATACCCACAACTTGGGGTTGTTCTCATATTATGGCTGGAAGTGGGAGAACCTAAAAAACTCTCTTAAAAGGGTGTAATTATATACCACAAAAGGTCTTAAATCAACTCATAAAGGTCATTTAATAAATTTAAGACTCTTTTCAACTAAAAAAGTCTATACACCATACCGAATGTCCTATTTCATTTTTATTTCCCACTTCTTTTGCCTTTTAATGAGAGTTTGAAGCCTTCAACTAGGAAGAAAGTCATTCAAAGGCATATTAAAGTGCATTATAATCTCTTTATTATCAATTGTAGCATGTAAAATCATCATTAATGATATCTAAGGTGATTTAGTGTAGTTTTCATGAAGATCTTCAAACCCCACTCCTTCCTTACTCGGCAAAATTATCATTCAAGCATTATTCATAGCTTCCAAGTATGATTTTTTGGTTTAGTGACAAGTTTATAGTTTTAAGGGATTAAATTATGGGTTATAGGTATAATATAAAAATAAAAAGGTTGTGTGAGGTATATGAGGAATTATGAAGATCAAAGAGCAAGATCCAAGAAGGCTTCCAAGGTTGTCGGGATCTACAAGTTGTATGGCATGCAAAAAAACTAGAAAATGAAGATATATAGGTATGTATAAGTCTATAAGGTAATTTTAAGATATTGAGTTAAGAAGGTAAGACTTGAAACTGATTTTAAAACCTAAAAATATTTTTAAATAAAGTTATAAGAAAGTTTCAATATGAGAAAGCAAGTTTGTAGGTTTTACAGTCAATTAACTATCACATTATTTATTTGTTCTTCTTATGCATGATATGAAGTAATTTTTGGAAGAAATTTTAAAATTATTAATGTGATTATTAATTATTTTAATATTTCATGGAGATTCAAAATCACATGTATTCACTAAAAATAATGTAGTTAGTCAAAACTTATTAAAAACCCTACGTTGTCATACATTAGTTTTCATGGTTCAAGAGGTTTAAAGAATATTAAATAGGTAATGATTGAAGAAGGTAATTATTGAATCATGATTTAAATACAGTAATGTATAGTATTTATTGAAACAAAGGATATAAATATACATGACCTTAACACCTTACATGTCTTTGAGATATGTAGGTAATGCCTCACATGATAAAAAAACATGATCTAGCTTTCATACAAATTTTTAAGATTGTTGTCATATAAAATGCTTCCAAGATGAGTTAAATAATTTTAAAGACACCTATAAGAACTCTAAAAAATTATTATAAGGTTCTATGACTAGTTAATAAAGTTTTAAAGGCTTTGATAATGACACCTATAAGTATGTAGTTAAAGGTTTCATGACCTTGCAAGGTAAGAAAACAAGCTAAATCATGTTTGCAGGTTCTCAGAGAACATGACAAAAGTATATGGATAAGAAATCAATATTACATGTTTTATTGAGGAGATAAAGGATAATGAAAATTTCAAACTCCTTCATAACCTTTCTAATAGATAACATGACTATTTCAAGGAAGTTCATAGGTTTCAACATGATCAAAAGATGTTTCAAAGAGATTTTTCTTTACACAAGCTTGAAGACACCTTTGAGGATTTCCATGAGGACAAGAGCATAAACATGTATATAATAATTATATGACTATATAAATACTAAGATAAATATTTGAGAAATTTTTTAACTCATATTAGGCCTGCAGTAAGATGCAAAACGTTTCCAAGAGTTTTTTTCCTTCACTCAAGTTTGTAATAAATTTAGAACATTTTCTTGGTGATATGAGGTCATGAGAAGTGTTATAGAGAGGTTATTAAACATTAAAAATAACAATACAATTCCAACCCTTTCTAATCCCCTTTAAGAGCACAAAAATAAATGAATACTTCATGTACAAGTCTACATCATGTTTCATGGTTTTCATGATTGATCAAAGGATTTCACAAGAATCATGGACTATACGGTGGGAGAATATGGATTTTAAATAATTTTATAGACCATTATGTAGATATATAAGCATCTATGATCCTCCCAAAGCATCATCAGGAGTAGAGGATAATGTTATAATTTCTACACCCAAGTTTAAAGGCTTAGGATATGTTTCAAGTGAGAAGATAAGATCAAGCATGATTAAAAGCAAGTTTCCATACAAGTATAAAACCGTATTTCAAGGTTTTCATGGGGGTATTAAACATTTTTCCAAGGTTTTAAAATATCCAAAGACTCATCTATGGGTTTTAAAATAAAATAAATGGATTTACATGTATTGAAATGGTGGAATAAAGGTTTTATGACCTCAACACCTATCTCACAGAACTACAAACATGTTTACAAGGGTTTTAGCTTGATAAAGGTCAAATGAATATGTTTAAAACATGTTTTAGGCTTTTCATGATTGATGGAAATATATATTTCCAATGTTTCATGGGTTTTGAGATTTTCAAACAAGTTTTTAAGCATTACAATGGGTACATGTAGGCTTATAGACTTCATAGGTAGGTTAACGTGAATTTTCAGTATTAAGAACAAAGTTGGAGGGTGATAAAACCATATTAACATATAGAAGTACATGAAATAAAAGGTATTAAAGGATCCTAAACTCTTTAAATAAGGTTTTAGGTCTATACAAGGTCTGTGAGGTTTTAGAGAAAGGTTTCAAGCATGATCAATATATTTTTACAAGTCTACATTCAAACTCCTAATGGTTGCAAGCCTGCAATGTGGTTTAGAATACAATGTTAATCCAAGGACTATCATCAGGTTTTAATATCATCCAAAGCTTCAAAATAAGACTAAAACATCTAAAACAAGGTTATATGATCCAAACATGGTTTTTAAGACCTTCATATGGGTTTCACAAGGACTGTAACATATTTTCAAATGCCATCATGGTGATGTTGTAGAGTTCCATGGGTTGAGGTTTACAATACTAGTATATAGTGTTTTAATGAATTTATTAGCAATATGAAGAGGGTTTAATATCCTCTAAACCTCATATTACTATGGTATCAAGAAGTTTTTCCAAGA
This sequence comes from Torreya grandis, assembly GCA_037957365.1. Classification (NCBI taxonomy): domain Eukaryota; kingdom Viridiplantae; phylum Streptophyta; class Pinopsida; order Cupressales; family Taxaceae; genus Torreya; species Torreya grandis. The sequence goes on from JARHVA010003185.1 coordinate 1,364,619, forward strand.
AGAATAATGACTTAATAATGAAGAAGATTCATGGTTTCAACTTTAAGAGCCTCGTGCAAGATCAAAAGTAGTGTGTGAATGTATATAAGGCAAAGAAAAAAAGGTTACCAAGCTAATTTAGGAGCACATAAAACCCTTAAAAATTATCATAGAGCATGTTTCCAAGCATCATCAGGTTGGAAGTAGTTTTCATAATTTTATGCATGTCCAAGAGATTCAAACAAGTCCATAGGTAGAATTCTTCAGTAGTTATTATGAAAGGTTATATAAATATTTAGGAGAGTTTTAATCCATATGAGGACACCTATATATGATATTAATAGATTTATAGAAATATCATTTATCTTGTAATCAAATATCAGAAGGTTTTAGGCTCTAAAAACCTAGTATATAACTTAATCAAGATTTTCAAAATCTCTTAAAATCTTCCTACAAGTTTGTATAGGATATCAAGGTTTTGATGATATGTTTAATTAGGGTTTTTATCCCAACAAAGACTATATATAATCATAAAATGAGGGTTTTAGGTTTCTTGCAACAAATGTAGGTTTCTCAGGTTGGTCAAGCATCCATAAAGCATGGAAATAGATTGAGAAAGGATCCTTATGAAGTGAAACTTCCTCAAGTGGTTGAAATTTATTTCAATCATGTTTAAGTGCTCTAGATGAGTGATTTAGGCCTTTTTTAGTTAGAATTAAGACATATTTTCATGCAAAATACCTAGAAAGGTATTTAAACATTAAGAATAAGTTAAAATTATCTATATTCTCTCCAACATGCATGCCTAAGAGGAAAGTGATGAGTTAAATGCTCATTAGGGTAGGAATACCAAGTCTATTTCAGGAAAAAAACCTTTCAAGGAGACAATTGGAATGAAAATAGGATGGCTTACTCCCAACTATGCCAAGTATCTAAGTTGGTCTACATGGAACAAGTCCAAAGCATTGAAGGAGTTGAGGGTCTTCAATAAGTTTGTATTTTTGTCATGCATATGATTAGATTGATGGAGATAGTTGAATAATTGGTTATCTTGTCTTACCTAATTCTCTTGTAATATATATATATATATATATATATATGTATATATATATATATATATATATATATATATGTATATATATATGTATATATATATATATATGTATGTATGTATATATATATATATGTATATATATATATATAGTTAGTTTTTAAATGAATTAAGGTTCCCTCTCTTTGGTGTATCAGAACTCTACCCTTTTGAGGATTGTCGCACTAGATTTATGCCTTGAATTCAATAAATACTAATGTGTTCCTCTTTCATACCATCAATTTTATTGAATATTATGTGATTTTGAGTTGTTAACCTTCAGTTGTGGATATTTCCTTCAATTGTGATATTGTCTAATCATCCTTACACTTTATTTTATAGGTTATATGCTATGTAGGTTTCCTATCTCCATTAAAAATACCTGTGTAAAGGTTGATAAATTTACATATTGTGTGAAAGTTATGTGATTTACAATAACTTTTTAATATTTCTTGTGTTTTTTAATCAAGTTGAGGAGATCTCTAAATTCGATGCATCACCATTTTGGGAATTTCAATTAATTCTACTCCTTTTTCCATGATGAAATCATAGTTATATATGTAAATATGTCCCTTATGGTAGTGTTTTAGGCCTGAAAGCTGATCTTATATTAGGTGCACATAGTTTAGGAAGGAATTCAGCCTTCTCTTGAGGTTCATTCAATTGAGACAAGGTCCCACACCTTGGGGATGTTCCTATTGTTAAATTGAATCAAACAATGATCAAATGGGTATAATATTCAAGTGACAAAACTTACCACACCATTTATTTATCATACTTATCATGTTATTAGGTGGTTATGTTTTATTACATCATATTTTAGAGTAGATACTAAGCTTGAGTCATCATTATTTAGAGCTTTTGATTTTCATTTTTCCATCATGTTCATGTTTTATTTTTGTGGACTTTACTTATCTTATATAGGACATTCTACATACTTACATTTTTTTTCCTTATGTTTGACTTGACATGCTTGTCTTAAATTTTAATTTACATTTTCATTTTAAATCATTTATGTTTTCTTTGTGTTTACTTTGACATGTTTATCTTAAATGAGATTACATTGATTTACTTACATATATTTGGTTGATTTTTATTACATTGATATTTCATTTACTTACAATGTTTTACATGTTTTATCACATAATCTAGAATGTCTTACAATCATTTTTCATTACATTTTTGGATTGTTGGTTCTAACCTAGCCTTTATGATCCCAAATTTCCAAATTTCTATGTAATTTTATTATTTTTGATAGTTTTCCATTTTTTATTTGACCATCCTATTTATGCATGAATTGATTTTATTTTTATCCTTGTATCCCTAGGGTTTATCAAATGTAGGTACTACACCCTCCATGATTAATAATATGATATTTTCATGAATTTATTCATCAAAAAGGTATGTCAAGGTATGCATATGGTTATTTCATTTAATTTCAACATTTATTTCCATACTTCATTTGAGTTATCTCAGTAGTTGTGTTGTTGTGTTCTTTCATGAAGCAAAATACCATATTACACTATTGTGACACATGATGAGATTCATGTGGGGTATATGTATACACATAATAATTTTCACTTCTATCATTTACTAATTCTTTCTCTTGTATCAACTTGTTGATATTATATCCTTGAGTGCATGCCTTAAAGGGTGTATTGATAAATGGGTGGGCATGCCTTTGGTGATTTGTAAAAGATGTTATATATGTCATGATCATATAATTCCTATTTCCAATTTAGTATCCTTAGTTTTTACTTTCTACCTACCTTATTCCATCCTACCTCATTTATCTATGTCAATTTTCACATTTATAACTAAATCTATGATGGTCGATGGAATATAATGTGTCTTTTCCAAATATATATACCATGGTTGATGTAGTTTAGTGTGTATTTCCAACTACATCTACCATGGCCAACAAATTTTATTTCAAACATTTTCCATTACCATACTATATTAACATGGTTAATGTCATTTTTAGTTTAGCCTTTTGTCATTCATACTATTTCAACCTAGCTAACATGGTTAAATGTCTTCCATCTTATCTTAACTACATCTGACATGGATAATTACATCATCTTAACTTTATATATGGGTTTTTATATTTAAAAATATCAATACAAGTCCTTCTTTTGTTCCAATTGATTATATACACTCAATTTGATCTTATTTTACTCAAACTTTTACATTAATCCACAGTTGGAAGAGTTATTACTTAGAATATTATCTTGAAGGAAGCTTATCTTATGGAAGTATTATATATTTTTTAGGTGGCCATTAGTTGGCTTATAGCCTATTATCCATCATTTGGAGTGCTCACAACCATAAAAATCTTTATAAAATCACCCTTGGATAAAGGGGGATTGAGGGTTAGTAGGTCTTCTTCAAGGTAAGTATATTCTAACCCCAAATATTTCATTTAGTAGATATAAGTTTCTTGTTGATTAGTAAATTAATGTGTGTGTATCCTTGTTTAAGATTTCTCTACACTTATAATTAGTATGGCTATAGGATTGATTTATCTTTCCATCTATCCACTCCAGGTAGCCTAGTACTCCATTTGCCTACCATATATCCTTACCCATTTTGATGTGTTTCTAACCCTTCCCCCTTACATGACTTATTTAAAATATTATACTACATAAAAATAGAGATATAGTTCGAGGTAATTCATTATGTTGATTGACTAGAATATTTAGAACACTTTGTTTTGACACTGTGTTTTAAGTGATCCTCTTGTTAGGTTTATAGATCCATTTGGTCGTAGCCTAGATCATTAAGTATCATTGGGTTGCCTTAAATTAACCTTGTCTAAGTCTAGATATTTAATAAGTAGGATAGTTTCAAGTTAATCCTAACCCTATGCATATCATGTTTTGAAAGTCTATACAAAATAAAATTTAATGGCTTCATTTATATGCTTTATTTCAACTTTACCTTATGATTTTAAGGGTATGGGTTCAATGAGTACTCATGATTTTATGGTTAAAAACTATATCAATAGAAATATATATTAAAAATAACTTTTTAACATTTTATTATTACAATAAATTAAGATTTATCTGATTTCACATTCAATCATGTCTGAAATGTAGGTCTCAATTATTTCCTTTTTGTTTCTCATGTGTCAAAGACCAGGGTAGGGTTGTTATTTTGCTATCGTTATCCCAAAGGTCTTGAGTAGGGTCATTGTCTTATTTTCCCATATTTTAGATTTTGTAATGTTATTATGTGAAGAACAAATTCCATAAATAATGTTTTTCCTACCATGATCAACTTAAGGTAAAATTTAAAAAATAGGGTTACTCTTATCATTATCAACTAAAAAACAAATTCTACAAATAGAGTTTATCAGAACAATTCACCACACGTACATACTATTGAATCAACATCAAAATATCCAAAAAAAATCAAATAACCATAAAAAATTTAAATTTCATAGTAATCATAGGAGGGTAATAGCAAAAAATCTAGGTTTTTTTCATCTCAACTAAGTGATTACCAAAAACTCAATATAGTGACATTGAAAATGTATTGCCATAAGCCAGGAGGGATTTAGTAAGCAAATTATATTCAAGTTAATTCATATATAAATAAATTTTGTGATGCAATATCAAATATTTAAACAAAATTTTCAAATAAAAAAATGGTTTTAATAAGAAAACCTCTATGGTTTCATAACTATGAGATCAAAATTTGTACAAGGTAAATGGACTAGTCATTAAAAGTTCTAGTAATTTTCACTCCTCTTATTACAATATCCACAATTTATTTCAATAAGAAAATTTATCATTACATTATTACCATTTGAGCATCATAAGTTATACTTTATAAATTTTAAACTATAAAATTATTATTTTTTGCATGAGAATTCTTAACATTATCTAATATTTCAATAATGTGGGTATAATACAACATTTCCAATGATTTCACATTCTTGTCATCTGCCAATCTAAAAAAAAAATTACATATTACCAATTTAGGAATGAGAAAATATTTTTCATACTTTAAACTACAATGAATAATAAATAATTACCAAATTAAAAAGGGTTGTGATCTTTTTCAATATTACCATCTCAAATATTGAATTCATAAAATATAACTATTAAGAATAATATTACCTTTGTTCCATTGTGCCAAACAAATAAATGATTAAGTTCCTCCTCTTTATGATGGTTTTATCTTACTTCAAAAAACATCCAATGTTGTTCCACTACTAATTTTTTAAAATGATTCCCATTCAAATGAACATCAAATGATATCATAGGTGAATGTAACCTGACACTATCATCCTGACCAATCGAAATCCAAGTCCAATTCCCTAATTTGAAAATATATATCCATCTATGAATTTCCTTATAATTTAATAAATATAATAATTTTTTAAATATTTTATTCACTTAAAAAAATAAGATAATAATAAGTAATAAATTTTAACCATTAGACCTTAAAATAATGAAATGTGAATATAAGTGAAATAAATTATATCATGATTCATTATACATTTAGTTATTTCCCCTTGTGATAGTGAAATATTTTATCCTAACTAGAGAAAGAATGATTTGTAAATAATAATTGATAAGGTTTTTATATGGTATATGCTGTTTAAGTTTTTTAAATTAAGTCATCATTATAAAAAAAGTAGTAAAAAATGTAAAACAACACAAAGACACTGTTATGTAAACAAGTTCCACCTTTGTGTTTCATTATTATTTGAATATGTAAAAAAATTTGTAAAGGAATGAATTTATATTAAAAATGTCTATATTTTTCCTTGTAAAAAAATAATTAAGGGAAAATTTATCTCTTCAATATTTACAGATATAATTTCCATTTTGGGAAGGATATACTTATACTTGAAAAAATAAATCCCTTAAATATTCAATAAAATAAAGACTTTCACTTCATATATTATTATTCTAATTTCAAAATGAGTAATATAAAAAATACTGGTAATACACTTAACTGGTTTCCAATCTTCCCAGTTTTATATACATAAACTTGACAAAGAAATATAATTATATTTCATTTATAAAATTCAAAATAGAATTAGAAAAAAACATTTTTTATTTGATTAGGCTAATAAATGAGTTATAAATGATCTTGTAACCATCACATAATGGAGAAATATTGAATAATAGATAAAATGAAACATATAAGGGATAAAATCCATGTAGGATACTGAAACATCAAGGCAAACTTATTCCAAAAATTCACTAATTTGATAGAAACATTCTACCAAACATCAACAAAGAACCTAGAACCTCACCCAAATAAGAAATAATAAAAAATTACCAATGGGAGGTTAAGGGTAAGAATCCTTGGAGTCTGAATAGTAAACCAAAATCTTAGGCTTAGTGATGCTCTTCATCTTCCTAACTTCCTCTTTTTTAGAGTTTCCCCTAGTTCTCTTGCTTAGGCCTTTAGTTGAAACTTCTGATTTGATCTTATTTTTTAGAGTCTTTTTAGTCAAAGTTTTAGTCACTTGGCTCTTCTTTGTTGGAGTGTTTTTAGTTATAGTTTTAGCTACAACTTGAACCTCTTTCTTCTTTACCAATTGAAATAGGCCTTCAACACTCTTTTCATGAAAACTCTTATTATATTGAGTTGAATTATCTTCTTTGTTTTCCCCAACACTTATCTCTTTATTGAGGTCTTTAATTCCCCCTTACACCACACACACTAGGAATTTTAGAAATTAGGAACTCCAACTAAGTCCCTAAAACTTTTAGATTATCATTTATCTCATTGAAAAATTAATATTGATTAGATATTTTATCCTTCAAGTTTTTTAGAAACACCTCAGGGTCCAAGTTTTTTATGTTCCTAGATGTGAGGGTTTTTAATCTTTCCTTAGACTTTTCCAAAATTTACTTCCACTTTACTTTCAATAAAAATTTAGGGTTTTTATTTGTTACCACCCTTTCAATTTTAGATTATTTCACTTTAACCAATAAAAAATTCTCTTTACCTTTAATTTTCTTCCCAAAAATATTGTAAGTTGATATGTTTAAGGAATCTTCCTCTTAGGCCTTATGCTTTGGTTCTATGGAATCTTCCTCCTCTTGGGTCTTTATTTTTTATTCATCACTTTCTTCAAACTTCTCCTCCCCATTTTAAAATTCAAATGGTTCAATGCCATATTTCCCCCATAATATCCTATCCCTCTTAACAATTAGGAAAATGAGGCCTTGATGTAAGATTTCAATGGTAGTATTCAACTTTAATGAGTTTATGGAAGTCTAAAATAACTTCAACAAAAATTAGGAAAGACTAATTATATGCCCTTTAAAGTGATTCATATATATAAATTGATGGGATAAAATGACTCTATATTTAATATTGGAACTAAATATTTCACCCTATAGGAGGTTTTTTAATCCTAATCTAATATTTGGGAAACATTTGAATACCTCTAGGCCTGTGGGTTGCGTATAGTAGAGGTAGATCTCTAAGTTTAAGGACTAGCTCCCTAAATCAACCTTTAAGTGTTTATTACCTACACTAACTAATTACTTAATGGAAAAGTGGTACAAATATGCATGAAAGTAAACTATTCTAAGGGGGTGATAAAACATAAGGATTTCCATAATATTATCATACTTCTTTCACTAAGAAACAATACCTGCAACACTAGCTGCATAGTCTTAAGATACTCTAACTTTAGTATTTCAATATGGAGGTGATATGCATGAAAATTATCAAAGGTAAGTGAACCATAGATTAGTTTTATAAACTAAGGCTACTTTTACACTTGAAAAAAGACCCATACACTTTACAATACTTCATATGACCTGCTAGAGTGGAATAACTTACATCAAACATGGAAATATTGAGAGAAAACAAGGATATATTAAAATCAATTGAATATTTACTATACATATCTTCACACACTTTGACAATATGATATATAAATTCAAAACTAGATTTAATGTATTAATAAAAGGCAAATTACAACATCAAACCAACAAGATTTGCCATACAGGGCGTGGAATTAGTAAGCAAGAGCCAAAATGGCTAGTGCTTATAGAATGTGAGAGAGGAGAGAAAAAAATAGAGCTCAAGGGTCACAATGCCACTTGCCAAGCTAAGAAATAGAATTAAATTTGGATGAGAATGTAATATTAAATAGAAAATTCAATGTCTCTTTGGACAAATGTTCTTCCAAGCATAAAAACTTTCCAAATTTGGTATATGACCTCTCAACTGGCTTCTTTAAAACTGCCTTCATCATTGGTTTCTCTTCAGCACTCCAAAGATAAATAGGAATAATTTACATATGTGAAATATGATGGGGCATTAAATAAAAGGTAAAAAATGCATTATATGTTTCCCTAATCACTGCTATTCTTTGGGATAAGTGTTCTCATTACCTACAATCACTATCATCCTTATTTCACTCATTTCTCACACTTGTTACTAGGATGCCCATCAATTTTTCAATAAAATACATAAAATAGGTGTTATAACAATTTTAAAAAGTAATGCAAAGGTGGAAGGTGGAAGGTGTGTATAGGCATGGTTTGAAATTTGAATGAAGCACTGGGACGCGCTGGGCACGTTGGGAGCGCTGGGCGTGCTGGGTGCGCTAGAAGCATTCCCAGAACCTACAGCTAAACATGTAGGGAGGCAGAAAGAAGACGCCCCTCCTGAAAGGGGAAATGAAGGGTGGAAGGTGAATGGAAAATTGGTGGTGGAAAACCAAGAAGGAGGCACTAACAGAGAAGGGATAATAGGAGAGGATAAAGAAAATGAAGGATCTAAATTTTCTACTGATAAAAAGACTGGCTTACCTTTGAACGGACTGGATCCTTTCTGTGGTACTAGTACCCCCCAACAAGATTATTCTCTTGCTATGCTGGGGCAAAAGACTGAAAGGGAGAAAGAGAAAGGGTGTTTAAACAAGGAAAAATCCTCAAAAGTGCAGAAGGCAGAGCACTCAGAACAAAGGAAGTGGTCCTCTCTGTTTGGCAAGAGATCCAATGAAAAACTTCTCTTCTCGTCGGTTATTACTAAATCTTGCTGGGAGAAAGGTGAGTTCCAAGTATTTATCCCTGATCCTTTAATAGATTTTTCTGTGTCTTCATTGGAATCCACCTTAGTTGGTAAATGTTTAGGGGCAAGACTAGATTTAGAATCCCTTTCCAAAATGGTTAAAAGGAAATGGGTTATTCGAGGAGATGTTGAAATGGCTCCAATGTTGAATGGCTTCTTTCTATTTAATTTCAACTGTAAAGAGGATATGAACAAGGTTCTGTGTGGAGGACCATGGTCTTTTGGCAAATGCTCTTTACCTATTAAAAAATGGGAGCCCAATATGGACTTATCAGATTCCTTCTTCTTAACCACTCCCATTTGGGTAAGACTTCCTGGACTTCCCTTAAAATTCTGGCGTGAGGACATTTTTAGAGGTATAGCCAGCACTTTTGGTGAACTTGTGGCATTGGAAAATGCAATGGTAACCAGATCCAAACTTCAACATGCCAGACTTTATGTTAAAGTTGCAGATTTGAACAACCTCCCAGAAAAAATGGATTTAATTTCAAAGCATGGTAAAAAAACTCAAAGGTTTGTGTTTGAAGATTTGCCCAATTCCTACTATGTTTGTAAAAAATAGGGGCACTGGGCCAAAAACTATCCCTACAAAAGGAAATATTATTCAAGCAGTGTTTTAGATGAAAGGAAGAACAAGGTTCAACACAAGAAAGTATGGATAACTAAAGAAAACAATCAAAAAGAACTAAAGAAAAATAAAGATATTAAAGTACTGCATGCTGAGGAGGAGAAAGAGATCCCTATTGAAGAATCAAAAGAACCAAAATTAGATGCAGATGAAGAGGCTGTGGTGGAGAAAGAAAATTCTGAGCAAGAAGGATATGGGCTACAACCAGAAACCACAAATCCTGAACATAGGAAAGATGAGTTGATAGATTTAACTAAACAAATTGTTGGCTATCAAAAGATAGAAGACAGCTGGGGAGATATAGAAAATTCTGAGATAGAAGGGAAGGGAAGGCAATCAGAAATCACAGTCCCCACACATAGCAAAGAAGATTTGATAGATTTATCAAAGGAAATCATTCTATACCAAAGGGTAGAGGATCTATGGAGAGAGGTAGAAGGCAAAGTAGTGCTAGAGGAAGGAGAAATCTTGGCTGATATAGGAAATAAATTAAAGGAGAAAGTTCCTCTTCTTTCTCAGCCAATGAAGAATTAGGTTGATAATGAATTGCCTTTGGAAGAGCTTCCTGCGAATGTTAAAGGAGAAAATTTAAAGCATTTTCCAAACCAAAGGAAAAGGGCTGAAAAGAAGACAAATACGAAAGGAATAGAAACCAGAAGCAACAAAAAAGACCAGCAAATGAAGGTGAAAAATAGTGCTTCTATTTTGGATAAATCTGGAAAAAGAGAAGAGCAGAATTCAAAAGTGAAAGTGGATGTTGGCTGTCTAGACAAACCTGGAAAAAAACCCATAAGAAAAATCAGAGAGCTTGAAAGCAAGCAGAATATAGCTGATGGAAGGCAGGCAACAATTTTGGATTTTACCCCAAAAAAATAGTTATTAAACTATTTTTTGGAAATTAGAAGGCTAGATGTAATTGAATATTGAGGCCGTCCTTGTTTAACCAAAGGTTGTTGCTACTTCTTAGTAGGATTCAGGAATGCTTCTCCTGGTGCTTGTAAACATTTTATCTTTATTGCTTCTGTAATAAGGTTTTGGGGCCCCTTCAAAACTGCTTTTACCTTAATCTAAAACAATTTTAAAAAATAATTTTTTACTTATATCCATTATGAAAACCTTAAAATGCCTCCCAATTAGAGTTATCACCTTCTCACTTGGTGATCACCTTCCATTCACTATGCTAGTTTGGATTGCCTAAAGTGAAGGTACTTACAAAGATAATTATGTTATTTAATGAAGAAATAAATAGATATTAGGGGTTATATTAAGTATCACTTGATCTCACAAAGTGATTTAATCCTTTGAAACTCCTTTATACCTATAAAACAACAAAATCTAGTAGTAAAACTAGTTTTGTACCCTATCCGTACAAATAAGGCACAAATAAATCTAATGGAAAGAATATTTGGGAAGTACTATAAAATTTAAAATAACATTAAAATTCATAAAAACTCATTGGATGCCTTTTATTCTATCTTTCCCATTAGGTCATTAGCAAGGTTTTTAGAGGGTTTTGAGTGGTTTTGACCTTTATAGATTGTTCATAAAAGTTTGATGTTAAATCCTAAAAAAATTACACTATAACCTTGTTTAATACTCTATTCAATAATTTAAATCCCATTATACATCCATTATAATCATCCTTACAAATATGAGCTTCCAAACTTAGCCTCTTGAGACTTTCCCTACATTTTGTGCACCCTGGGTTGTTCTTGAGCCAAGAAATAACCCATCTATGATCTCCAATATATAATAAAGGATAAAATTCATATTTTAACTCTCCATTAAGGTCATATAATTCCTTATAATATTTACTTGACCCTATAAGTGGTATTAGACCCCCTTTAGGCACTAGACCTAATAGGCCTAACTATGTTTTATTGCTCACAATCACCTCTAAGTGGTTTATCAAGAGTATAAGGCCTTATTTAGGTTTTTTCATGTCTATAATAACTTAAATCAACATTATTTAGTTCCTTTAATACCTCATACCTTGATTTATTACTTTATCATGTCAAACCTATAGGGCTTATTTCTTTGGGAGTGTCATCTATCTGAGATAGAATAGAGGGCATTTCCCCTAATATACCAAGAAAATATTGATATGAGGGGATTGGGAAAGTCATAGGGACCATATATACAAATTTTTAGAGTTGTTTCACACTTTTATCATCCTCAAACATCATGAAATTGAAGGTAGACTTCTGTAAAACTCATTGTGTGTAGGGGTGGTGTGTTAACTGTAAGTTTGGAATGAAACCCTCCTTACCCTATTTCCATTTGATGATTACTATGAAATATGTTCATTATCATTTTAAATATTATTTTAATATGTTTGACAATAATTCCTCTCTACCAACTCCTCAAGGTGTACTCTCCTCCACTTGACTAGGCTAGCCTGAAGTCAACGGTGACTATGTTATTTGTTTAAGAGGGAGAGCTACCTATAGTTGTCAACCAATATTACATATTTTACACTATGCCATAAGATATTATTGAGACTATGCCATAATATATTATTGAGACTTATTAACTAATTTAAAACACAATTTATTTCATTTAGACTTGTTTCTAACCATAAGTATAGTCATTCTATAAATTGTCTACCCATAACACCTATTAGTTCACATTCTAGCTGTAAGTGGTCATTTTGGTGACCAAGGGGACCATATAGGTGGATTTTTATAACTTAGTCCTAGTGTACCATGTATTAAGATTTATTATAATCTTTTAATCTCATTTAATTGGTGAAACATACTCATCACATGCCTAGAGATAGACCAATACACCTACTATTATGTTCAACTTGCATTATCACCCCATAGTCAACTATAGATGACCATTCTTAGACCAAAAGGTGCCCCTGTAGGTGTTGGTTTGAGTCACAAATCTCTTATTTGACTCTTTACAATGATTTTGGGTCATTAGTACCATTTTCATTTTTTATAAGTAGTTATTTTTAGGTTTATGCTTCTATTAGGTCTCCATGTAGCATTATAGGGTCATTTAGGCTCCTAAATACTGTAGATAATACTAAAGACCTATAGAGAAGGAATGCACAAGATGGAGGCCTTCTTATACTATGATTACATGATTAAACAACCTAAATTTATTATTAAATCATTTCCCCTATGATATGGATTCATGATGGAAATGTTTGAGCCTATTTAGAATTCATGAATTTCACTATGGGGGAATCAAAAGAAAGATGAAATCCCTATTTTTGAGACTTTAAGGTAATCAATCCTTTAAATCACCTTCTCAAATTATGGTGGGATAACATAGATCTATTCGTTACATCATGTCTCATCTATGGTTAATGTGGCACATACAATATTTTAAGACCTTAAGTAAGGCTTGTACCTATCTCAAACACTTGCTCTTCAATCCTCCTAGATCTCTATGGAGCCACTTGTAGGTGTTGGTCTATAGGACATAGGGTAAAATTATGTACATGAAGGAATATGTTATCTCAATAAAATTTGAATTAACATTTTATTATTTAAACACATGATTCCCACCTTAATACCTATCAGTGCATTCAAAACTCTTCACCACATCACCATGGCCTTGCAAGACTTTCTTTTCTTTTGGCTATAGGTGCACATGCATGAACCTAACTATGCAAGGCCGACTATGTTCCTTTCTTTAATTATCACTCCCTTAAGAGATGCATTTGAGACCAAAATTTCTTGAGAGTAATTGATAAAAATATTTATAGAGATGCATAACCATACCAACTTTGATTTGAAATATAAAATAAGAAGGAAAACTCCATTATAGAGGAAGACTTGTCTACAAACTATGACAGTGCCTTTCATTAGAAACATGATATTTTTGGATTATAAATTAATGTTCACACATGACAATTGAGTTTAAATCCATGTGAGAGATATTTCCATGCTCCTGGGAGTTACGTAAATAACTAGTTTGTATAGACTATTGCAAACAAATGAGAAACCTACAGGGTGTGGGGATAAACATGTAAAAAGGAGGAGTCAACTTATAAATAATGGTTCATAAATATTATTACACTAAAAATTTAAATACTACCATTAATATGAATTAGACTGAGTTTTATTTCTACTACCAAGTGGATTTAACTTGACTCATTCTCTGCTATCCATACTAGACCAAAATTAGTTGGTCATTTTTGCATGACTAGTGGAGGGATGGAGAAGTGAAATGGTTTTAAGCCATTTTTTTGGGACTTCAAAAAATGATAAAACATGATTATGAGTTCATGGAAGTTTAATAGTCACTTGAGGAGACTACCACACATGACACACTTATTTAGAATCTATACAACCCACTCAAACTTCCCAAACTATCAATTTTCTTCTTATTTTGATGTTACTCTTGTAATTTTTAGTTAGAAACTAGCATGTCTAACAATGTGCTGACATTAAGGAAATTAAGGAACAACAATAACATTTGTATAATAAGGGAAACTATAAAACTCTCATAAATAACATAAAATATGACCCCTAACATGACATAGGCCTAAAGGTGAATATGACTAAGGTAATGACATATCAAATGACCTTGATAGGACTAAGATACACCTTATAAGACACTAATAATACCCTATAAAAGTTTTAAACTATTAGGGGTTGACCTAATTTGAATTTTAGTCAAAATAGGCAACACTTACCCTCTAATGTGAAATATTTAATGATTTGGAGATAGACTTTATGTCACTTCCTATGTAGCTCCATTCTAATAAATCCTTTCTACTTCAGCTCAACAACTTCAAAAGTGTTGAACAATATTTTAATCAGATCTTCTTTATGTATTTTATATTTTAATGCGTTTAATCCTTTATAGTTCATTTTGGTGACTCCATTAATGGCTTCCTCAATGATTGTTAATAGTAGGCCTCTAATTCTCATCTCCTGCTCATACCAACCCCAAGTGAAAACCTTCAAGATAGCAGGGTCTGCCCCAATGATCCTCATCATAAAATTAGTTATCCCTCAATTGATTAAATTTTACCATAAAAATAGGTATTCCTTGGCTTTGGCACAAGATAATGGTTCCATCTTATTTTATTATCTTCCCATTATCAAAATATTTTTACTCCACAACCTATTATAGATAAAGCACAAATTAACCCATAATCACACAACATTCAAATTGATGAAATCATCAATAGATAATTTAGTTCAATATTTTCTTGCATGCCTGAGACTTATTATCATTACATGAAACTGAACATTGTCATCATTACATGATCTATTATAGGCTATGATGTTAACCATTTATGTCAAGTAATCATTGGATTATACTAACTCTTAGAGTCTTAAATATTTTTCCATGTCATTCTAAATGAATTTAATTACATGGATATGAAGGTCCTTAATTTCATACCACTAGTTAAAGTAAGAAATGTTAACTCCAATGTTAGCCATGTTATCTATTATTTTATTTCTTTCCCTCTATAAATGGGATATTGAAACTTCTTTAAATTTTTGAATGAACCTTTTAAAACACTCTATTTATTAAGGTTTAGTTTTTCATAACAAAAAATTGAGAATATTAATTTAATCCCCACCAATTTCAAGTTTTCAATTTTCAACTTCCCTACCAATTTGATGACCCATAGAGTCATTGTGTCTTCAATGACATTATTAAATTTCACCCTTAGTGGTCCTACATAGGCTAACACCACAACATCTTCAGAGTATATTATGAACCTTACTCCATCGACACTTGGATTTCCTATGGATACACCATTATAATTAATCTTCAATTAATTCTATCTATTTCATCCTCTTGACTTGAGTTCTATCCACTTTCAAATGTTCATCTTTCATTGAAAGACAAATTTTCCCATTTTTTAAAATGATAGTAATAGATTCATTGAAAGTATCCTTGTTATTTGGTGAAAAAGTATTCCATTTTTCTATGATGGCTTCATAAATTCATTGAGCATTGAGTTTTTGGTAGACAATTTTATTTTCAAAGAGAGAGTTGTTCCTACTCTTCTAAATCCACCAAAAATATGGGGTAGAGCAATATACCCAAGGAATTCTAAGTTAGGAATCTTCCAAGGTGGCTTCTAATATTCTATTAAGTAAAAAAGGGAGTTATATTAAACCCAATATTTACTAAATTTTTTCAAGATGAATTCCATAATTTTGGAGGTGAAGGAACATTCCAAGAATAAGTGCTTTATTGTTTCCTTATTGCTTTTACATAAAACACACATGTTAGGGATGTAAATCCCTGTCTTTGATAAGTTATTAATCATAAATATATTATTATGGGATGTTATCCAAAATAATATATTAACCTTATGAGTGAGGATTTTAATCCAAAGGTACTTCCAATGGAAACTATCTTCCTCCAAGTCAAGGTTCACCAAGTACCTAAATTTTACCAAAAATTCTCCACTATCATTTGCAGTCCACACAAGCTCATCCTTTTTTAAAAAGATACTAATGTGGGTTTTTTGAAATATTAGGTTAATATATTATAATTTTTTCACTATAACTTTATATAACACTTTCTAAATCCATCTTCCATCTCAGAAATCCTAGTAATCTCTCACTTTTGTGAGAAAAACCTCAATTAAATCATGATTAAGATCTATCCAAGATATTTTAAAAGATAAAGGGTAAAAGAATAACTAGGGTTCATTCAAAAATTTGGTATTTTATCCATCCCTAATGCTCCATTTTCTACCTTTACCTCGGATACTTTTATAATTGGGGGCTTTCCATGAGGTAAAGTCAATGTTTGGTCCTTATTTAAGAAATAAACTATCCTCTTTGATTTCCTCAAGGTATTTATACTTAATAATCCTAGTCCATTGGTTTTCCTCCATAATGATTATCCACCCTTTTTTTTAAATTAGATATGTATTCATCTTATTAACTCTCCACAACCTAGATATTCTCTTACTCTTGGGTAGACAAGGCTTTTCCCAGGTGACCAATGGAAATCTGAATTTACCTTTAGAACCTTTCCACAAAAATATTTTTGTTAATTGCTCCACTTATATTTAAATTTCACTAGGCATGATGAAAAGACACAAATTATGCTTGGATACTCTAGATCAAGATTTGGAGGAGTTATAGTTTACTTGCTCGAGAAAGTAGTTTTCCCTTCCACCCTACTATTTTTTTGAATTTTATCCATGAGGGAATTATATATGTCTGATTTCATTTTCCCACTAAATATTTGCATCCCTAGATAAAAATAAGGTAGATTTTTGATTTTGTAACCCATTATTTTAGATAATTTCTATTGTAATACTTCTAGTGTATTGAGGAAAAAAAGATTTTTTTGGTGAAATTGATACACTAACCAAACAATACTCATAATATAGAATAATATTCTTAGAGGCTTAAACTTCAACCATTGTATTTTACCCATCAATAATTTGTGATATGTAAATTGTTTGTGAGTAACTATAATTGTTATTGGAATAACATTGTACCTTTATTTAATCTTGTGGAGCTAATATTTTCAAGTCTTCTTCTAAGAGTTTTGGCCATCATTATGAAAAGGTACAAAGACAAAAAATCACCTTATCTCAAACCTATTCTAGTGGGATAGAAACCTTTAGGGATAACATTAATAAGAATAGAGAACATATGGGAAATATAAAAAAAACATAGATATGTGTTCTAGTTGAATAACTAAAATTTAATACTCAAAGCTACTTCAAAATTTTGGAATTATAACATTTATAAAATTTATTCTTTCAACATATATTTTTATTATAGACATGTGTGACTTTTACCTCTATTACCTTTTAGATAACCTAATTTTTTTTAAACCTTATGAAAAATATTTTATAATGGAATTTAATATTAGACATGTGCCTTATTTTTCCCTTGTGTCGACCATAAAAATAATGTTATATTTTTTAATTTGATGAGGTAAAATCTACATTGTACAGGGACATGGAACTAACATAGTGTAGTACAAAAGTATAATCAGGCCACAAACAGGGCTGAGGAGCCAA
The DNA here is from genome assembly GCA_037957365.1 of Torreya grandis. NCBI lineage: Eukaryota > Viridiplantae > Streptophyta > Pinopsida > Cupressales > Taxaceae > Torreya > Torreya grandis. Next base: position 1,382,349 of record JARHVA010003185.1, read on the forward strand.
AAAATGAAAAGCTATAGTACTAAAAAGAGAGAAAAAATAGGAAACTAGAAAATATTTATGAGTAAAGTCCCTCCTATGGGTATTCAACATATTTAGGGTCCTTCACTAGAATGATCTATTTTTCCTTAAAACCTTTGCCTAAGTGAGGTTCCTAATGCCTTCAATAGTTTCACTAGGCAATATCATATGAGGGTGAATTTACCTTTAACTTTTATGGGAGAATACTTAGGGGTGACCCCTTTAGGGGAGCCTTGAGGGGGGATCTTAAAACCTTAGGTGATTGAATGGTAGGGGACTAAGTGAGCTAGGTAGATTGCATAAAAGACTAAACTATGGCTTTGGCCTATCTATGCAAAGAGTTCTAGTCCTAAATGAGTTTGGAAAGGCCCATTTATACTTGTTTAAACTTTAAATTAAAGTTTTTCAGATGTAATTTTTTCCTTTACATCTCATTAGTCACAATGGATTTACATTTCCAAGCTATCTCCACTAGGGTACCCACTTTGAGTGAGACATGTTTTGGTTTGGGGATAAACAACTTAAGGGGAGGTCATCATGGGGGAATTTGATAAGCTATATTAGGGGGTATGATGAAAGGGATGGTGGGATCCCTCAGTGGGATCTTCCATTAGGGAGTACTCCCTAGAGGAGGAACTCTTTTAGGGAACCTCCTAGCCTTAAAGGGCTTGGCCATGCTTGACCATAAGGAGAATTAAACCTTAGTGAAGGATGGGATTAGTGTTATTCACTTGATGCAGTAAGATGGTGTTATCAAGGGACTTAAGTAGAATGGGTTGACTAATTTTATATCCAATAAAATGATTAACAAAAAATGGTGGGATAATATAAGATTATATTTACCTTCAAGCATCATGTAACACATGATTTGAAGATAAATGTCAGGCTAGTAACATGGGAGATTAGCTTATGGAAAGCCTTTTTTGTCCATCTACACAAAGTCATTCATCCTAAAAGACATTTTAGCAACTCTTGTTTTTTTATTAATCTTTTAACACCTTGGTGCCTTGACATGACATACCAGTTGCTTCACCAATGAACTCCTCTAAAATGTTGATTGTGATGCCATGGATGGTCACTTTTCACTTATTCCAAGCCATAACAAAATCATGGTAAATCTTAGCATTATGCTCCATGACTCACTCCATGAACTCAATGAGTCCCCCCTTTTAGCTTCTTTCATACTTTTTTCTATTCATGGACATCCTTGCAGGAAATGAGTTCTAATCTATCCTTATCACCACCCATGGAGACTATCTACATAGACCTGAAGTGAGTATAATGAAGTTTCTAGATGATGCAAATTTGGAAAAATCATGAATAGTTTGGGAATCCTACCAAAAACTCACTAAAATAATTAATTACCCTCTTTTTAGAATAATTGTGTATCAGCCTAATTAATATCTACCCCTTTGAGATGAGATCATACATGTGTAGATAAATGATGTTTTTAACTTGCATCGATACCTTTATCTTGTATGGGATTAAATACATTGGTAGGGATGTTGCTTGCATCATGATAGTTAGTTAAAAGGTGGAGTTTAACTCCAATTCTAGTGAGGAGGTCGACCACCTCATTTCCTTCCTTGTAGGTGTGTATAAGTTGGAAATGAGACATGCCATTTAAGAATGCTTAGAATTGTCATTGATGTCCTTGATGGTGTGGGAGGGTTTTGTTTTCCCCTTCAAGGCATTGATAATATTCAACTAATCTCCTTCCATAATGATCCTACTATAGTTTATGCTTGATGCTAGCTATATACCTTATAAGGATACCTTGACCTTTGCTAGGTGGTTTGTTTGGGTTCTTATGGGACTTGCATACACAACTAACATCTACCCTTTATAATTAATTATAAATCCTCCTCCCCTTAGATGAATTGGGTTGCCCTTGGAGGTGCCATCAAAATTTAGTTTCACCTAGCCTTATGGAGGAGCCTTCCATTTAGTGTGATTATAGATTAAAGCTTTTGAGTGAGAACATAATACTTATGTAATGTCCCAATTTTTAAGGATAAGAAAGGATGAGGGAGGGGTGGGGTATTTGTCTTTAGGGGGAAAGCTTTCTTGTTTTTTGATATAGTTTGGTAGAGGTAAAGGAAGACGCCTTTCAACTGGTATCTTTTGTTGAGGAAGAGACCATAATTATGAATTTACCAAACACACCAAAACCAATGAGGAGGGAAAGATGACAAAGGAAGATGAGGGAAGGGACATTATAGGGGGAATTCCATTTCACAGTGAGGTCCAAGACATTGTTTAGTTTGACCTAGGATAGGTTAAGATGATTTAATAACTAGTTAAATAGAGTCAAGATAAAGGGGAATTCAAAGAAAATATGGTAAACTAAATCTTCCACACTTTGACAAATTTGGAACACTTTTGGCTATGTTATCCATTTTCAAAACTTTATTATATACCACAAGCCAAAAAAGGAAACTAACTTTGGGTGTTAGACGATTTGCCCATTTTTTTTCCAAAAATTCCATTCACTTTCCAAACTGAGGTCAGTGGCATAACCTAAGGCCACTGAGTAGTATCCATTATCTTATGCCTAATAAATAAAGTGATATTTCTTATAGATGGAGGGGATGTGGACCTATATTAATGATAGGTTGAAGTTATAAATAACCTTAGATTCTTCTAGTGGAAGGTCATCATTGGGGAGGACTTTCCAACACTTTGCTCCATCCTTAATTTCCCAGTGATCCTTGATCTTGGATAGTAACCTAGGAATCAATAGATAATGACATTATAACCAAATTCCATTTGTCATATCTTTTTATTATTTATGATGATTAATCTTAATTATTTTATAGGTATTTGAAGTTTCATGTTTTTCTTAACATTGAAAAATATTTAGTATCAATATATGTATTTTATTTCCATGGCTTGTTCATAAATTTAACATTTGATAATTAAAGATATGTTTTAAACACTATCAACATTGGATATGTTACAATTTAAGATACAAAATGCTACTAGAAAAAAAAAAAATTGTTTAATTTATGTAATTTTTTTTACTATGAAATTATGAATAAAAGTTGCATCTTAATTATCTTATAAAATAACCCTTTGGCCCTTGAGGGATTTAAAATAATTGAAAAAAATGATAAGATAATAGAGTGCATCCACTAGGTGCATGAGAAACTAAAATATTGGTTGAAAAGGAATATATAAAATTATTAATACCAAGTACATGAATTTGATAAGTGAAATCACTTGCAATAAAAAATTTAAATTTTACACATCTAATAAAGAATAAGCCTCATAAATATTTTTGAATATAATACTTGTAGAAGTGAAATGTGGTGCATTTGGTATAAAAATTAGAGGATTTTTGTGTATATTAAGAGTAAAAAGAAGTGATAAGGTGAAGATTATATGATTTAGTTAGATTAATTAGGTGTGTGCTAAAAGAGTTAGTATATAGCGCTTATATGTTACTGTGAGATAAAATATATTATTTTATCCAAAATTGGATGTAATTGGAAGAAATTTTAGAAGCATGGATTACGATGTATAAAAATAGTATTTATATCTAATGTATATTTGGTTTTATTTAATTTTTACTTGAATATAGGAGTAGGATGAAGTAGGGATGCCTGATTTGGTTTTTTTGTGTTTTTAATGAGGTTGTAATAGTATGTATAGTGGATTTTAGTCTTACGTATAGGATATAATATATTCCAATTAATACATGTAGCACTAATTTGGATATTATAATTATTTAGTTGGAAGTTGGAGAGACAAAATGCCTAATGAAAATGACAAAAGAGCTTGCTTCCTCCTTTCCCAACATTCTATGTTGTCCTTAGTAAATGTGGGTCATATTTCACATGGGTGTTTGAAAAAAATATTTTGTTTATCCATTATTTCTTTATATGGTTGAATATAATCTTTTATAGGATTTAAGGAAATGTTATCAATCAAGCTATGATGGGGAAGTGCATGTCTCCTTAATCTTCCCCTAAACTTATTCATGTGTTAGGACTTTGTTTGTAGACAATTTAATATTACCAATATGTATTGAATGGAAAGAGAATAAAAATTTTATATTGAAAATGATAGAATCTCACTACAAAGTATTGTAGGACTCTTTGAGAGGTAAACCTTAGTTGAGCATAAATCAATACAAAATATTCAATAAATGATATTTCCTCTTACATAATCCCTCTACTTAAGTTATTATAATAAATATGACTATAACCTCCCATACATGTGGGATAATTAAAATTATAAAATATGATGATTTCCAAAGAATATGAGTTTGATATTTTTTTAATAACACATAATAAAAACTAGAAGATTTAGGACTAAGGGGTTCTAACATACCCTCCCTCTTAAGAAATATATGTCCTGAAATATTGAGATGAGGAAAATACTTTCGTAATTGGTGTAGGGGTTTCTATGTCACGTCTTCCATTTACATGCCACATAATTATACCAAGATCTTGTGATTGTATGATTATGGAGTTGTTAGATGTTAGTGTAGGTTATTCACATTATCTTAGATATGTTCTTGGCCTAACTAGCTTAGTATTTTCAAGGTTCACACTACAAAAGAGTGAAGCTTATTTTTAGGGGGTTTTTAAAATCTATTATTGGTATGAAAACACAATAATTTATAAAAAAAATTATGCATGAAATTTTAGTCAAATTCACAATAGTTTATTCACAAAAATAATTTATTATTGTGAAACAAACTTTCCTAGTTATTTATACTAAAACTCCCTATTATAAAATATATAAATGAAGAATTATATAGATAGAGAGATGTATGCATAAGCATTAGGATACATTATAGTAATGGATTATTGAAGTGATCTTGCATGGATGATAAGTATGACTTATCTGACATGGTATTAGAATTACCTTCTTCAACCATTGCTCAATAGTATTCTGGTCTTTTCCTCTTTATTCATCTCCCATTTATTTTATATAAATTAGGAGGTGTTTTATGAATAAGTTTTTGAAACAAAATTATATAAGAATTTTGGGGTGAAAAAGACATCACCATTAAGTACAAAATTCTAAAAAAACCCTTAATTCACTTTCAATTCAATCGATTTGGGAAAATTTGATAGAAAATATATTTGTTTAGGTTTTTGCTTTATTTGTGTATTATTGAAGGATTGTAAAGATAAGTATGGCAATGTATAGTGAAAAAAATATTTTTGGGGTATTTTGGGGTTTTTCATGAGTTTTTATATGTTTTTGTATTTCTAAAAAATCACACTCTGAATAATCCATACATTAATTCTAGGTTGTGCTTGGCACATTTCTTATCTTTTTCATTGTTCCAAGTTTTATAAGCCATGCACTATTGAGCCCTTATTAAAAATTTCAAAAAATTCACATAAGAAATGAAATTCATACTACCACATTAGAGGATTTGATATTCATTGATCTAGGATAAACTATGCATATCTACACTATTATTGTTGTGTTTTTTAACATTGGAGTATAAAATATTGGATGTCCATAACTAATCTTTAGGTGTGTCTATAAAACCTTATGATGAAATATTTATTTCACTTCTTGGATTACTTGGATTTTCTCATGTATGATCACCCTATACCATCCTCACACCCTCATTAAGAATTATAGAAATAAACTTGACATGGGGTGACTAAATTGGAATGTTGGATTTGACTACAACATTTTATTTGGAAGTGAATTAATCATGGAATTTATGCCCACATAAATCACCACCAAAATTATGTGGCCCTATAAAATGGTTTGCCCTTCAACATATCTATTAGCATTGAATATAAGGTTATGAAATTATTATTATAATTTTTAGTTACATTCCACCTCAACTAATTACCAACTAGTAACTTATCCCACTGAGTCTTCCAACTTTGTTGTTTGTCATTATGTTGATGGATCACATTAATCACCTTCATTCTTGGATAAGGCTACAACTTATCTACCACAAAATAACCCACATGAAACTACCAACCTATCAACACAAACATGTATTGGGACATATAACCATCCATCATGTCATTGTAGCCCACTAATACCAAAGGGTTTATATTATTTTTATGAATTGATTTTTTAATCAAATTAACAAATTCAACATATATGTTTTTTCACATGTATGTTTAAGTATGCACCATGACTCAAAAATCTTAAAAAAATTAAAGTGTTACCTTCTTAGAGGTCAAGGGTTCAAATCCCATTAACAATATGTATTTGAAAAGAGCTAATTTATTTTATTGTACACCATTATTATTTACAAATACACAAATAAACCTTGTAGAGGCCTTTTTCACCCACCTACAAGCCCCCAAAAATGATTATTTCTTAACCTTATTATTTTTATGAGATCAATGTAGTGGTATACTCATTTTAATATATTTTTTAACCAAGTCCCCATTATTTTTTATTTCCTCTAGATTTTACTGTACCATCATAGATTTTTGTACCTTCAGATTGCCATATCTTTTTATAAGTAGCTCATATTGAGGCACCCTTTTTTTCAAGTGTATGATTTTTCATGTTGTTCATATATATGCCAACATATTTGATTAAATGTATATATAAATTGTACTTGAAATAAAATAATTCATATTATTCACTAGAAAATATGTTGTAAATCTACTATGTATAAAGTTTCATCTTGTTTATGCTAGGGATCATTTTTTTGCATTGATTAGTGAATATTATTGATTTTGGGAGGGATTTTTGTTGTACCAATCATTATATTGAGACCATAATTTATAAAATTATGTATTTATAAGAATTTTGAGGGGATTCCATATGGTTGAGTGTTTTGTTTTTGAAGTTCATCTTATTGTATTGATTATATCCTAGAGCTTTAGGAAGAGAACCTAAAAATCAAGAATAAAAACTCTATTATGTGCTCCCTCATTATTATAAAAGACACCCTAACTCACTTTTTGTAGAATAAAGTTACAAACTTTCAACATAAAATTGATATATTAGGCATACTTTCATATGTTCCTAGTCTATCATGTAATTCTTTACCTTTTATTGAATCTGATACTCATCCACTTGATGTGATTTTAGACTATAGCCTTTGAGATCCACCTAAATTCACTAATCTTGCACCTAAGAACCATGGTTTTTAGTATATGTTCCTAATATTATATATGTTACTTGAATCATTGATATTTTTCATATACCAATACTGATATAGCTACATATTTTCTCATTATTTTAAGAATCACACTACTACCTTAGGTTATTACATTATTTGTTCTATGGGTCACCTTGGAAAAGGTCTTGGTATATGTTTACAAGTCATTATTTCTCCCATCCACCATATTAACTAGCATTACCACCATGGCTTTAGTTATGATACATGTGTTTTATATTCTTTGGGATCATTTTATGACAACTTACTTCCATGTTTTTTTCACTGTACTCTTTGTGAGGACATTAAACAACACATGATATCTATTACAACTTCATTCATGATTGATAACCCTAAGAAACCTAATATTTTTCCTATCAAGTATGATTTTCATAACATACTACCATATGTTTTATTACATGCTCAATTTTACACTTTGGATTAATAATATCATCTTTTTCCATATATATTCATATGGGATAGAGTTTAAATTAGTTATGATGGAATTGTAAGCCTTCTCTATGAGGGATATACATGTGTGGCACCTCCACTATTAAACATCTTAGTTTGAATACTAATAATATTAGATTTTGATGTTCCTTTTATTTTTTGAGAAATATTATCTATAAATTTTTTTAGGAGTAACTCTCTTTGAAGGCATTTTATATAAATTCATAGCATTTAAAAGTTCCTTGCATCATTTGGTGGGTTTGTTTTTGGGATCATTTTGTAGTTACATTGAGCTATAAAGTACCATGAGGGGATTTAATGCTTTAGTTTCATCTACCATCATGTGTGTGTGCTCTATGTTATTCACCATTTTTACTATTTATGTTATTTGATTATCTCATCACCACAAGGGCCATCTTATTGAGAAATATTTTTTCTTGTATCTTTGACACTTCTTCAACATACTAACAATCTCCTTAAAATTGTAGTGGGGTTATTTTTGTGTATCTAATGTCATCTTATCCTCTTCTACATTTGAGTAGCTAGCTTTATCCACTCATACATATTTTTGTGTCACTCCATCTAGTCATTTGTATGTGGATGTGGTGTTAATATTATTACTATAGGTGTTGTGTCCCTTGATAACCCTTGGAATATTGCATTTTATATTTTTAGAAATTTATCAATTTTAGTTTGGTGAACATTTTTTCACTTTTAAAGCCTCTAACAATAGTATTTTTATGAGCTATTTATTTGTCTATATTGTGAGTTTTTTTAGTGATCAAGTAGTGGATCTAGACATTCATATAGGATTGAGTTCCTTTGTAAATTTTTAGTCCATTAAGTGCATTTTTGTTTGATGGCCTTCATTCCATCTATCACACCTTCTTCAACATTATTTTTACTTATAAATATATTTTATTCTTGGGATACCTTGAATAATATGTTTGTTCTCTCTACTTTTGATGTCTTACTAGTTTTTTTGGAAACCTTGCTATTACACATTTTTCTTACGGTCACTCATTTTTCCAATTTTTTTTATCATTGTTTAATTTTAGTGAGCCTCATACATAGAATCAATTATTTATTTTACTTTTTTGTTAAAAAAAATTAACATCCATGTATTCTATTAAGTTATATTAGCATATATATGGACTCTCAATATTAATATTGTTTTTTTTACATGGGTGTTATGCCCTTAACATTTGACATGTCTTGGGATATGTGTGGCTAAATTGTGGCTTACATACCTCTTTTATATTCTTGTTACATTTCTCTATGATCTTAGTTAGGTCATCCTATGGAATAACCATGGCTAAGCAGACTATATATAGGAGGTAGTAGTTAGTCTTTCATCATCATGTTAAGTATTCTAATCTTATTACATTGTTGTGGAGGTTTCCCCCTCAAAGCGGATTTGATATATTATCCAATATTTTGCTCTGCTATCAATTATTATTGTGTTATCTCTCATATTTGATTATTCTATGTGTGATATAGTCATTTTGTGCGAACATCTAAGTAATTTCATTACAAGTGGTATCAAATATTTGATTTGGGAAAGTTTCTTGTAGCATTTTGTTAAAGATCTAGTGAGGCATGACTTCTGTGATCAGAAGGAGAAAAAAAAATTGCAATCTGGGAAGAATTTTTTTAATCAATTTAGTATTATTTGAAACACTTTTTGAAAAAAAATTTAAAAAAAAAGTCTCAACTTTTTTTGCCTTACACAATCATAGTTATTGGATTCATCTCAATGAGGTGATCACAATGGTACCATCTCTTGGTACACTTTTTAGTGCAAAATTTTTTACCCTAGTGTGCAAAGGTAGTAGTTGGATTCATCTTGGTGAGGTGATCACAATGGTACCATCTCCTAATATACTTTTTTTTGGGTGAAAAACCTCTTAGGGTATGTATATGGCTAGCTCTTCTACAAGGAGACAAAAAATGGGGCAATAAAATTCTAAGAATCCTTCAGTGGATGACATAGAATCTGACACTTCATATTCATTGATTTCTTAACTTTAGGCTGACATAAAGGGCTTGGTGTGACATGATGACTTTGTTACAATTTAAATTAATGTTTTATGGATGTATGGAGAGATTAATGGGGTTCACACTCAATTAAATAATATCACTACTTCATTGGCTTCTCTTTCATCTCATCTACAGTCAAACAACCCACCACTTCATCATTTAAGATCTCCTCCTCTCAACACTAACAACTCCAATTATGGTCTGAAACCAATGTTTCCTAAAGTGGACATGCATAAGTTTTATGGTAAGGATCCTCTCACTTGGATTACCCAAATTGAAAATTTATTTTATCTACATCAAACTCCTAGTTCTCAAAATGTGATAATGGCATCTCTATATCTAGAACCTGAGCAACTCATTTGGTATTATTGGTTGTGTGTTCAAAAGAAAAAGCATGGTGTTCTTGTTACATGGTCTATTTTCATTGATGAGTTATTGGATCATTATTAGAATAATGTCTCTAAAAACTATTTTAACCAATTAGCCAAACTATGGTAAATGGGTACTATGAAGTATTATATTCATCAGTTTTAGAATTTATCCTTATGGGTAGAAGACATCACTGAGGAAAATTTGATGGACCTATTTTTGGGTGGCCTCAAAATTATCATCCAATTAGAGGTTTGGATGTTTAACCCAACATATGTATTAGAAGCTATATTAAGGGCATGCATGGTCCAATGAAAAAACTTCACTAATGATCATGATCACACCTTTTTGACACCATCATATCCTTAACCCACCAAACTAACACCTCAAAAAATTGAGAAGTGAGCCAAAGGATTGTGTTATGGTTGTGATAAAAAATGGATCAAAGACCATCGTTGTGATGAAAAGAATTTTTTTTACATTGAAGGTGATAATGAGGATGAAAATGATGAGGAGGCACTTGGTGAGGAGGGTGAAGGTCCTAAGGAATCTAAAGAATCTTAACCTACTATTCCTTGTCATGCCCTTTTAGGTATTAGTACTCCCCAAAATCTTAAGGTGGTGGGTTTCCTAAAAAAATAGAAGGTTATTATTTTGATTGATTTTGGGAGCACACACAACTTCATCAACAATAAGTTGGATGCTCACTTGAAATATTTCATTTATCTTGCTCTAGAATTTTAAGTCATGATTGTAGATGGTGGTACTATCAACTGCTTAGGAAAATGCCATAGTATTAAGTTGGATATGGGAGACTATTTGTTGGATTCTCCTATGTTTTCTATTCCTATGGGAGGAGCTAACATTATTCTAGGAGTATAGTGGCTCACCACTTTGGGCATTATTGAGATGAATTTATAGAAATTTTTCATGCATTTTCATTTTGAAGGAATGAAATTTGAGCTAAGGGGATTAAGGGATACATGTCCATAACTTGTTATCTCCCATCAAATGATAAATATTATTTGAAAGGGTGATGAAGGATTTGTAGCTCACTTATTTTCCATGGAAGTTCATCCAACTTATCCATCTACAACTCCTAATCTATAAAAGTGATTGATACCCATTCAATTATTTTTTATGACATGTCAAAAGGACTTCCACCTAGCTACACACATGATCATGTTATCAAACTTATTCTTGGTATTATACCATCTAACATTAGGCCATATAGGTATCTCTATACCCAAAAAAGTGAAATTCAAAATACAGTACAAGAAATATTGGATGCAAGAATCATTCACCATAGCCAAAATAAATATTCTTCACCAGTTGGCATGGTGCAAGAGAAAGATGACACTTGGAGGGTGTGCCCTGACTATAGGGAACTCAACAAGTACACTATCAAAGATAAGTTTCTTATTCCTATCATTGATGATATTTTAGATGAATAAAATGGTGCTCTTTATTTTACCAAATTAGATCTACATTTTAAGTATCATTAAATCCAGATCCATGATGAAGACATATCCAAAATTGCTTTCAAGACACATGAGGGCCATTATGAGTTTTTGGTTATGCCTTTTGGGCTCATAAATTCAATATTTACCTTTTAGAGTTTGATGAATACTATTTTTAGGCTATTTTTGAGGAAATTTATTTTGGTATTTTTTAATGATATCCTCATTTATAGTAAAAATTAAGAAGACCAATTACACCATGTGAAATAGGTACTCTCAATTTTGGAACAACATTAGTTGTATGCCAAACCTTCCAAATGTACTTTTGGATCTTGTGAGGTTGAGTATTTGGGTTATCTAGTTTCACATATAGGAGTAAAAGTGGATCATAAAAAAACCTAAGCAATGGTGGACTGGTCAATTCTTAAGACACTCAAGCAACTAAGGGGATTTTTGGAGCTAACTGGTTACTATCATAGTTGTCAAAAATTATGGTAGCATTGTAGCCCCACTCACATCTTTGTATAAGAAATACTCCTTTCAATGGATTGATACAACTACCAAGGCATTTAAACAATTAAAATTGGTGATGTGAACCACTCCAATGTTAGATACTCTTGATTTTTCTAAGACTATTGTGGTTAAATGTAATGCATCTAGGTATGGTATGGGTGTTATACTCATGCAAGAAGGTAGACCACTTGAATTTGAAAGTCATTAATTAAAGGGTAAAAATCAGCATAAACCCATTTATGAGAAAGAAATGATGGCTATTTTATATGCAGTCAAATAATGGACGCCTTATTTGATGGGTCATCAATTTCAAGTAAAGATTGATTATGATAGTCTCAAATATTTTTTGGAACAAAGGTTATCATATAAAGAACAACAAAAATGGGTAACTAAGATGTTAGGCTATGATTTTGAAATAATTTACAAGAAAGGCAAGGACAATGTAGTGGAAGATGCACTATCTAGGAAGGATGAATTAATTTAGGTCTTCCTATATGATATGACCATTTTATAGGTAGATTGGGTAGAGGAAGCATGATAAGAAAGGGATAAGGATAGTGCTACCCATGATTTGATTTAGAATCTTCAATAAGGTTTGGGTGGATTTGAAAAATTCATATAGAAAGGTGATGTATTATGGTATAAAAACAAATTATACCTATGTAAGATTTCTCTTCTTAAATAAAAAATCCTTTAATAACTTCATGCAACTCCAATTGAGGGTTATTTAGGATTTTTGAAAACCTATCATAGAATCAATTAGGATTTTTTTCAGAAGGACTCAAAGGGGATGTCCACAAATATGTGGCTAAATGTATGATCTATCAACAAATTAAAGGATAACATATCAAAACCCTAGGTATTTTATAGCCTTTATCCATCTCAAACCAATGTTGAGAAGAGGTGTCTATGGATTTCATTATAGGGTTACTGAGATCATATGGTAAAAATGTTATCATGGTTATGGTATATTGTCTCAATAAGTATGCTCATTTCTATTCTTTATCACAACCGTTTATTACTAGTATATTATCTTTTGCTTTTTTCAATATAGTTCATAAATTACATGGTATCCCTAAGATAATTGTCAGTGATCAAGATCCCATCTTCACTAATAATTTTTGGACTGCGTTATTTGCATGTTTGGGAACCTAGTAGTTCATCTTATCATCCTCAATTTGATGGATAAATTGAGGTAGTCAACAAATGTTTGGAAGGATATATTCATTGTTTTTTTTTGATAAACATGATAAATGGGTTCATTGGTTTCCACTTACTGAATGGTGGTATAATAATTCTATTCATAATTATTCTAAAATGTCTCATTTTTTAGAACTATATGGATACTACCTAACATCAATCACTTCACCCTTGAAGGTCCATTCTAAGTTTCATATAGTTGAAGAAGATATTCACCATCAATAAGAGGTCCTTGCCAATTTGCATGAAAATTTAGCCATGGCCTAGAATCACATGAAATAATAGGTAGATCAGCATAGGAGTGAGAGGCACTTTGACATTTGTGATTGGGTTTTTTTTCACTTACAACCATATAATTATGTCTTTGAATCAATATAATAATGATAACAAATTACCTGTAATGTATTATGGGCCTTATCAGATCTTGTAAAAAATTGGTAGTGTGGCCTAAAAGTTAGAGTTTCCTTCATCCACTCACATACATCTAGTATTTCATGTATCATGCCTAAATAAATTCATTGGACATAGAGTGGTTACCCAAACTACATTACTATAATTAGATAAGGAAGGAAGAGTTATTCTTGATCCTAAGGTGATCCTTTAAATACTCACTAAGTAGTTGTGATATTTAGCAATTAAGGAGTACCTGATCAAATGAAAGAATTTGCCCTATGAAGATGCTACTTGGGAGGATGAGTCCTTTGTGAAACAACATCTAGAGTTGACTCAACATTGAGGAAAACATTGTTTTGAAGGGGAGGGGCATGCAATGCCCTTAACTTTTAGCATGTCTTTGGATATTTGTGGTTGACTTGTGGCTTACATACTTCTTTTATATTCTTGTTACATTTCTCTATGATCTTAGTTAGGTTGGCATATGGAATAACCATGGCTAAGTATAATATATATAGGAGGTAGTGATTAGTCTTTTATCATCATGTTAATTATTTTTCTCTTATTGTATTTTTGTGGAGGTTTCCCCTGGAAGTGGCTTTGTTATATTATCCAATATTATATTCTATTGTCAATTATTATTGTGTGATCTCTCATATTTGATTATTATATGCATGATATAATCATTTTATTTAAACATTTAATTAATTTGTTTATAATGGGTACCTAATCAATCATAGTTTTTAGGATCCATATCTAAGAATCTATCTCTTTACATTTCTCTTATCTCAGTCCCTCAATTTATTCTTAATGGAGGGTGTTAGTTCAAGTTTATTTACACTATGATAGATTTGTTCTTAGAATAAATAGGTTAGCATTATAAAGTTTCAAAATATAAGAGAATTAAGATTAATTTTAGGAAGTTGTTTATTTATTTTTATAATGACAATGCATTACTTGCATGGTTTTTCTCATGCAAGTTTAGTCACTCTAAAAGTAATTTGGTTACAACAATAATTTGATGCGGTGAAAAAAATTTCCCAACTAATTATAATTGGATTCCATATTATAAAATATATGTATAAGGTAATTTTACAAACAATTAATTGTATGCATAAGCATTTTGATTCACCGTGGTAATGGATTTCTAAATTTATCTTGGATGGATGAGATGTATTGACTTATCTAATAGAAAAATATCTTGTCAAGGATGAACTCATGTTCAAGGAGGATAGATCCTTTAATTTAAAGCTTTGAGACTATCATTCAGGACAAAATATTATAACTTATAACTTTATTCAAACATGATACATCAAAAATTTTATTGATCTTAGAGGGGGAAGATCCACCATGTATGCTACAAGACCAATATGAAAAAAGATTTTATAAGGACCATAAAATTTTGGTCTAATATTTTTATGAACCTTTAGCTTCAAAGAGAACTAATTATAAGGTTAAAGCTAGAGAAAAATCATTCACCAATAGTAAAATATAGTTATGGTTGGTGTTGATCTTCATGTTGCTTCATGTATTTTTGTGCCCAACAGAGGTTATCTTTGATATTTTTAAGGATAATTACATGTGTTTAGAGTGTCGCATAAAATAAATGTACCTATAACATACATTGAAGGTATGTCTCAAGATAAGGTGGAGGCTGACCATAAACAATCTCATATGGGGTCATCTTAGTAGCAGTAGGGTATGTAGAGTTATACTACCATCCAACAAGTGGTAACCATTTGGCATAGCGAGACTATTAATCGAAGGCAAAACAATGTAGATAGTTATCCAAAAATCTATTGACATTTAAATTTTAACATTAGTTTTTATATGGTATGAAATTAATCAAATTTAAGTTACGTGCAATAACAGTGTTTAAATTTCCTTATAGAAGTGACTAGTAAAATTTTAATAATAGTCATACCTAATTGAGGTGGGTATCCCATGGAGGTGATAGATCTGATCAAGAAGGGTTTTAGATATAGTAGAGGTAGTAAAAGGATGGTCAATGGAATAAAAATGAAATACATGGAGATCTGATCCACAACCATAACATCATTGATTTCTTACTTAACTTGGGTGATCCCTCAAGAAATCCATGGAAATAACTAATCATACACAGATAGGGATAGGAAAGGGTTGAAACATGCCTAGGGTGGTGATAATTTCCCCTTTTTTGTGTTGAAATTTTTAAAACTCTACCATAAACTATTTTATGTCAATTTTAATGCCTTCCCATAAAACTATCTAGTTGATTTTTTCATTGATTTTAAAAAAAAAAAGTTGCTTATTGATGGAGAGGTATGAAAAATAATTAAATTATTTGTTTTAATGTTGATTTTGATTCCATTAATATATGTCCTTTATACTTTGAATGGTGAACATACTAATATTAATCCAATCAAGAGGTAGGGTTAGTAGTCACTTACTGAATGAGTTGATAAATATGGATGTCATCAGATCATTCTTATCATGTATGATGAATACCATATAACATGGGCAAGGATAGTGTGCACAAGGTTGTGTGTTATTCATAATTTAAATATAATTCATATGATACAACATTTTATTTACCCTTATTATAGGTAATCTCATAGTCATAGCCCATTAATTTGGTTGCCCACTTTTGTATCTATAATAAAGAGACTCTTTAATCTAAGAAGTACTTAAGTTTATGATGACCAATTTTCATGCATAAGTGCCTCTCAAATGCATATGGACAATACTTATTGACAACATGAATTATAGATAGCATCTCCTTCTCATATGCGAAATGATTATTTTTACCCTATAAGTTCCTTGCTAATGAATTCAAGAGATCAACCTCCAACACTAGAATAAATCCAATGCCACTTCATGAGGTATCATTTTTGATACCGAATAGTTTAGAGAAGTTAAGAAAACAACATGTAGTGCATGTTACATGCTTAAGTAGTTCAAAGGCTTTTTCTACTACCTCAAACCATTAAAAACATATTATTTTAACATGATCATTAATGGAGAGAAAATTTTACCTAAACCCTCAAAAAACTTTATATAATACTCAATCATCTCAAAAACCCCATGAAGTATATTGAGTGATTTAGGTTTAGGCAAAAATTTATTAGCCTAAAAAAATTTAGGATACACTGATGTCTCCCTAAGAGATGATGTGTCCAAGATACTCAACTTCATTTTAGTGAAAAACATATTTGGATACCATAGAACATAAGTGGTTACTGGCAAGGAGCTAGAAGGTTTTATCCAAATGTATTAGATTCTCCTCCCATGTACAATTATAGACAAAGATTCCATCAAATAAAATTGGGATGACTTTTGATAGAAATGACCAAAATATATTATTCATTAAGCCTTAAAATTTTTATGGAACATTAATGAGGCCAAAGGGCATGACAATAAAATCATAATGGTCATCATTAGTTCCCAAGGATATATTAAAAATATCCTCTTCCTTGATGTTGATCTAGTGATAGCCTGATTGTAATTCAAGCTTCAAGAAGAAGTGAGCTCCATGAAATTAATCTATCAACTCATCAATCACTAGAATTTGTAAAGTTGTCCTTGATAGTGAGTTTTTGGAGTGCTTGAAAGTCAATATATAAGAACCAAGACCCATTATTTTTTGTACTAAAAAATATAAGATAAGATTAAGGACTAATGTTTGGCTTGATAACTCTAACCTACACTATTTTTTCACTATTTTTTATATTTCATTCTTCTTTAAAAATGGGTATCGATAAGGGAAAATGTTTTGAGTTACACCACCTAGAAAAAACTACATCACATGATCTTTGGGCTATTATGGGGGTAACCCTATAAGTTATTCAAAAATAATTTCATACTTTGTGAATAGTTCATGTAAATACAGTGGATGGTTAAAATATAATGGTTTATTTAACTAGATGTCACAAATCTAGGCAAAAATCCCATGAGATACCCCATTTGGAAACTTCTCCATGTGGTGAGAGTTAATGATACTTATAGATCCTAGTGTGAGGCCTTTTAAAGTGTGTTTTTGTTATTTATTAACAAATTTCATTTTTATCTCTTAAATCTACCATATGATGGAGCCTAGTATTTAAATCCACTATGCTTATAAAAATATTTCACAACCTATTAGAGGTAAAACATACATGTTTGATTTAAAATTATAGCCCCCCATTGAAATGCAAACATTGTATAATTCACCCTTATAAGTTAAGGTTCCTTTATTAGCAATAATGACTTCAAAAATTAAACAAGGATATATATGAAAATCATCCTATTTGGATAGCCTAGGATCAATGAAGTTATGTGTATTTCTAGAGTGAATGAGAATAGTGAGGGGTTATTTCTTAAATTAACTATTTACTCTAATATTTTGAAGAGTGAGTACCCTAGCCAAGGTATATACCAAAATTTTAGGGTGAGACTCTATGGTGTTAAATACTTAAAATTTAGGATCCTTAACATGGGAATATTGAACATCTTCTGTTTCTTCAGTATCTAGTGGTGACTTGACATCTAAAAAATACATCTTTTGTTTAATGTACTTATGTTATTTGGAGAATTTTAAATCAATTTTAATATATCCCCTTTTCATGAACAACACACATTTATTACTTGGAAGTAATTTAATGGGGGTGAAATTTGGAGGAGGTTTTGTAACTAGCCATGGTGTTGTTGAAGTATTTAAAGAACCAAAATTAGATGATGAATGCAAGGAGGTGATCTTATCTTCCACAAGTTTGGCCAATCATAATGATTCCATCATGTTATATAGTTTAAAAATATTGAATTATATGAAAATCATAT
The DNA here is from genome assembly GCA_037957365.1 of Torreya grandis. Lineage (NCBI taxonomy): Eukaryota > Viridiplantae > Streptophyta > Pinopsida > Cupressales > Taxaceae > Torreya > Torreya grandis. Next base: position 1,400,691 of record JARHVA010003185.1, read on the forward strand.
CTTTGAGCCCAATTATGACAAAAAACTTGAAAAATCATCATTTAATCTTTCATTTTAGTTTTCCAACTTTTCAAATTCAGCTTGATATTTGTGATTTTTTCTAGTTTTCCATAGTTTGATCAAGCTCTAGTGAAATAATATTGAATACCAAGACCAAAGTGAATAATTTTATTTGATAAAATCATCGCAAGTGTAATCTATATGAGATTTTTAATATCATTAGTACTACTAGTTAACTTCTTTCTCTAATTTAAATGGTGCAATGGGTAGCTTGTCTACCACCATTATATTATGCAAGATGAAATACTATTTGACATAGTAAATCTAAAAAACTAGTTATGTACCATAAAATTTTGGAAATTCAAATTTAGGGCCACACATCATGGTTTAGTATAGAAATACACCTTCATAATTCTAGTCAATATTAAGAATTTTTGAGATACATATATTTTTCACATTGATGTTCTGGGGTTTCTCATTGAACTTAGTGAGTCGAGAGTCGAGTTGATATTATAATTTAGATCATAGTTCCATAATGTTTTATACAATGGATTAGCTTCCTACATGGGTGAAACCATTGATTAGAGGGGTCTAGGGTGTTATAAAATGTAGACTAAAGTTATATGTTAAAATTATCAACTTGATGAAATAATAACTATGATATAATAGGGCAAAAAATATATTTTGAAGGATATAGGTGAATAATAATTTTGTATGGAAAAAATAAAAAAATTGAAATAACTATTTAAATGAATGTCTTGATGATAAAATCACAATGGTGTATTCATAATTTATGAAAATAATGTTCTCTAATGGTTGGCAACTAAAATGAGTTCATGTAACTATTCTGAGAAATTATGACCCTTCCAAGTATTGTAATGAGTTCAAGTAACCATTATAAAGCATTCTAACCCTTCTAATATATATAATTACTATTATTGATGTGGGTATTATGCCCACCCTTAGGTTAAATGAGGTAGCATCTCATGTTTTATAATATTAATGGAGTCCCACTCTAAGGCATGAATTTCAAGTACGGGGTAAATAATCAAGTGGTTGAACAACAAGCTAAGCATGCAAGTTTTTAATCAAGTGTGCTTGTGGGTGAAATTAAACATAATAAGGAGATTAAAACTAGTTGATTTGGATGGATGAACCTTATTCTAAAGTGGGTAGATCTCAATTAAGTTAACTCAAAAAAAGGGAAGGGTAATGTATTAAAAAAGGATCTATGGTCTAAATATATTATTTTCAAGGTTTGTTTCTTTGTGTACATGTGTTTATATAACTAATGTTTGCTATTAGTAGTTATTTCACACTCACATACAAACACAATTATACAGTCCAGGAAGATATAATATAGTAAAATCAAAGATCTCAAATAAATGTTGCTTCTATTAGAGTAGTTGTTACACAATGTTAGGATATTATATCTTGGATCATAAAGGTATTTAGGGAAGGTATGACTCACATATAAAAGACTATATCAAAGGAGAATACTTATACACACTCTAAAAATTGAGACAGACAACCTTTTTACATATAATCAATAATACTTGTTAATCATTCAATAACTATTTCACATATAGAACTAATAGATATCAATGATAATAAAAGGAATTATTCATGTTTATTGAAAATTTTGAATTATTGAATAAAAACAACCAAATAAGTACATAATTGCATAGAATTGGAATGGAAATGCATCTACACAGTTGCATGACAATAAAAAATGAATTTTCCTTCTATTGATAATTTTTTAACCTTTTGAAATGAGGGATTAACATGTATAAATAAAATTTGGGAGGGGTCACCTCATCCTCTAATTTTATGCAAAATTCTAGTTATATGTCAGTAATTAGAACCTTATTTATAATTTGATTCCAAAAATTACATGTACAATGATAATTAAGCATAATTGTGTCCAAAAATATGTTTTCCCATATGATGTAATGTAATGTGTGCTTGCTTAAAAATTTATCAATATAACTAATACATGATAATAATATAATTAAATTGACTAATATTACATGAAAAATTACATACAAAACTAACTTTTGATAATTAAGGCTTATTCAAACTCAGTGATTGGATGGATTCACTTGACATGGTGGAAGGAACTAAAGTTGATGGTGGATTTTAGATGGAAGGTGGAGTTGAGATGAAATATATTGATTTATCCTTATTTCTTTCCTCCAATTAATAATAATACATGAAACTGATCCCATGGAGAAATCTAATGATGTCCATGCTCAAAAGTGGTAGTTGATGCACCATGCTCTAAAATTAATGTAACATATTTAGACTTATATAACCTTATTCCTTTAAAATTTTATATTAGACTCATTTTTTTCTAATTATATCCCTTGAATATTATATTTGAAAAATTTTAAGGCTTACTGGAGGAGTTGATCAAAATCACCTCTACTTATTAAATTTTATATAGAGTCTCTATACTGGGAAAGATTTAGTTAATCCAAAATCTACAAAATAGGGTTGTCATGATCTATAAATTTTAGTATTATTACCTCTATAAATATTACCTACTCTCATACTTCTTATGTTTAGATTAAAACCAAATTGAGGGCATTGGATGAATCCAATGGTGTCATTAAGTTCAACTATAAGCCTTATTTTTATGTACAAAATAAGGAATTTAAATTTATTTTCAACTTATTTCAAATAATTTTTTATTTTATTTTAATGATATGAGGGGATAATTAAACCCTAATTAAATTAATAACATAAAAAATATTTTATAACCTTGAGGCTGCACTTTGTACATCTATCTCAACTTGTATGGGAACATGAACAATTTGTCATTATTCCCATACTTTTTCTAATTCTTGTTAAAGCTCTCTTCTCACTTGATCAACCCCCTCGTGAAGTTCAAGAGAATCATCCTTATTCATTTAAAAATAATTTCTAAAATCTTAGTTATGAGGAGACTACCCCAATCTCTTATTATTTCTCTTAGAAAGAGAAAAAACACAATGTCTCTCTTCCAAAATTATACCCTTGTCAACATAGTCTTCAATCTTCCTCTTCTTTAATCATTGGGTACTCCCTATAGATTTATCAAATATTGAAATTATAGTGGGAAACTCAATTATTGTGAGATTTGGTCTCTGGGATGCTTGATATTCTAAGGTTGTATCCCACTATGGGATCACCAATTGAGTTGAATCAATTAGATGAGTGTCTTTGGTTGTAGTCTCAGTCAGTAGATCTCCTGAATATTGCCTTAGGTATTTTACATGTAATGGGTCTAGTAGTGATGGCAAAATGATTTTGGACTACTCAACACCATCATATTGGGGCATAAGGTGGATTGTGTATATTGTCTTCTTCTTCCCAATCTTATTATATGATACTACAATAATGGTCTACATAGGGTTTCGAAGAAGGCATTGGCTAGCCCATTTGGGTGGAAGACACATGTAGTTGTGTACTTGCCAATGATCCCCTAGTTTTCCTAGAATGAATTATTTTATACTCAAGGGAAGCTAAGGGAATAATATAGGTAACAATAGTGGAAGTGGAAAAAATGGATAATGAAGAAACAAATAGAATGATAGAAATAGTTGGGATTGTGGAGATAGTAGGACTAGAAGAAATAGCTTCCACTTTAGGACCAATCAAGTATGGTAGGATACCATGACTAATAAAAATAGGATTAGATAAACTCATAAACATATTAAAAGTAATTAACATAATGAGTACTATAGAAATAAGAAGAACTAAAAGGATAGTTAGAACTACACCCTCACCTAATTTGTCTAGTTGAAGTGGTGCTTTTTATTTAGTTTTTTAGAGGCTTAAGAATTTTTCCCTTTAAAAATATTAATCCTCATATTCATTAATGGGATAAATTCATATACATGGTTTCTCATGCCCTGTGGGTCCTTATATAGATGATGTATGAATATTTGTTCTCACAGGAGGTCCCTGAGCTCCAAGTTTCCTCTGGTAACAAAGAGTTACCTTTTCAATTAAGGAGGAAGGCACCTAAGTGGGGGAATTTAGGAATTCAAAAATTATGATCATAGGATCTAAAGTGGAAATAAAAATAATATTGTCTTTCAATTAAAAGAGTCTATCCAAGTTGGTTCCTCTACTCATCCAAGGGAACTTGTAATGCTAAGAGCCTCTTTCACCCCAGGGTCTTGCTTTATATTAGTCATCATGATGGGTGGAATTTGGGATGGTTACCCTTTTTCCAATGATGGATTGGAAGGATTATTATTCCAAAATCCTAATTCAACCCATCCACCTAGAGGTGGAAGCCTAATTTGTGCATCTATAATTTAAATTAATGGTTCCCCTTGTATTATTTTCAAAGGTTATTCATTCAATCTAGCCATTTGAGCCCTTTATAGGACCTGGGCATCACTCTTAGAATTCAAAAATAAAAATTCATGGTTATAAGGTTTAATTTGGTATGGAATACTATGACACTATATGTGCTTTTGAATCTGACCATGAGGGTCCCAATCTCTGTGTGGCAGGGTGGCCTGTTAAGTATTGTCATTGATGTCAAAGGTGAATATTGCATGAGGTTGATGTCATTGAGAGAGTTTACCTAGTTGAAAGTGTTTTTATATGACAAGAGGAATTGATGTAATGTTGAAATTTAAGGATTTTGTCATGAAACATCACTTGAAGGCAAAAAGAGAATTTTAAGGCAACTAATGCCTTATCATTACATGAAGGTACAAGTCTTTGAGTAGCCTAATCATAGTCATGGCATGAAGCAATATTGTGAGAAGGTATGATCATTATCTATTGGTGAGATGAGTGAATATAGGAATGAGTGGTTTTATGAAGTTTTTTGAGCATGTATGTGAGGCATTGGAACATTCATGAGAGTTTTAGGGTGAACCTATAGGGGCAGGACCTTTAATCTAGGTCTACATCTAGACCTCTCTTATACCCTATCTGGCCTAATGAGGTATCATGTTCTATTGTCAAAGCATGTGTATGATGTATGGTAGTATTTAAAAGTTATATATGTTTCATGAGTATGTGATTAAGGTGGAGAGTGCATGTAAAGAGACATGAAGGTCAGTTTTAAGTCATAATGTGGTTTACAAGTCAAGGTATAGTGAGTAGAGAGAGAGAGAGAGAGAGAGAGAGAGAGAGAGAGAGAGAGAGAGAGAGAGAGAGAGAGAGAGAGAGAGAGAGAGAGTAGCATAATGAGGGGTCATGATCATATTTAAATGTTTTTGAGCTCATATAATAATTTTTATAGGTTTGGTATGTTTTTTAAAGTTTGTTCATATATTTTAAGTTCATAGTGTGAAGGATAAGGCATGAAAATTTGTTTGGAGGTCTCTTGATTGCTCAAAATGAATGGTTCTCGACCTAAGAAGGATTTTATTGTGTTGATTAGCTCATCAAACATTTTAATAGGAACCTAACTAGTGCATGATAGATGGGTAAGGTTCCTATATAAAAATTCTAGGCATTAGTTTTTGGATGGAGGGGATATACTTTATGAATGATTGATAAAAATGGAAATGGGTTTAAACCCTCCTGGAACCCTAATAATGATGTGATGCTGAATATTTTACTCAAAAGTGATCAATATGGATTTAGTTTATTAATTAATATATTTTATATTTTAGTGAACTCTCTCAAGTACCTTTAAGTGGTATTGGTTTGATAGAGGAGAGACAAAATGTTTAGTTACAAGCTTATTTTTAAAGAAGTTGTTATGGCTATCAAAATTTATATTAGACTTAGTAAGAAAATGGATAGAGGAATAAGGTAGAGATTAATGTTTCATGTACATGAAGGTTTATGTAAAATTTATATCCCTCAAGTGTGTTAAATTGGTCATCTAAGTTATCTAGTCGCTAACAAGTCAAATGGTGTAAATAGTGAAAAACCCAAACAACAGTGAGAAGATGAATTGGAATGTGTTTTCATGATATAAATATGAAACCAAGTGTATGGAGATGTTTTTTGAGACTTATATGTATTATTAATTCTTTTTATAGAGATTTTAAGTTAGGTATAGTGGTTAAAATGAAGGAGCCAAAATGGCTTGTCTGACTTAATGAGGTCTATGTGTAGTGAGGTCAACAAATTGTTCTGTAAGACAATAGTTGCCACTAGATCATATGATGTTTATGTTTGAAGATGGTATGGAGATTCATATAATATTTTTAATCCATAAATAATATTTTAAAGTGTCTACATAAGGTTTGGATTTCAAATTCACCATGACTGGTCTTTGAGGAAAAATGACAATTTTGAGTGAGTTGTAGAGGTGTTTTTGAGTCCTTATCTTCTGAGTAGAAGTGTCTAATTCATTTTTTGATGAAATTTAGGTCATTAAAGTTTTTTATAATTTATTTATTTTCATGTTTTTGTGAACAAATGATGTGTTACATTCATTTGTTTAGGATAGATTTTTTTGTCTGTTCAAAGGCCTAATGTGAATAGTGCTAATGGAGTGTTTCAAGTGGTGGTTGGATATAAAAGTGTTATAGAACTAAAAATATGTTGGATAAGGCATATTTTAATATTTTATTTAATTTTTTTCCCATGTATAGAGGTGTATAATGTTCCAAGCGTTCATAAGGTAAGATGTCCTAAAGTAGGACTAATGGAATTAGGCCTCCATGAGACCTAAAGAAAGATTTGGTCTATTTGAGTATTGGATGACCTAATGTAATGATTTATTATTTCTTGTAACATGTCATAATGACTATTTTGTTGCAAATATAATTTGTTATGTGTGTGTGTGTGTCTAACTAAGAGGTGTATGAGTAAGAGGCTTTCATAAGAACAAGGCCTTTTAGGCCTAATTGGCTAGTTAGTTGAATTGAATAGTGGAGCGAATGAGATAGAAGATCCTTGAGTGGAATAAGGTTTTATAGACCATAATAATAAAGTATAGGAACTATCATGGATATATAATACAAGTTTTGATTATGAATATCAAATTCATATGACCTAATCAATCTTGAAGAGAAGTAGTTGAGTAAAAAAGGCCTAGAAAGCAATTTGAAAGGGATAAGAGTGTGAAGAGATGAAGATTTTGTCATAATAAGTTTGTTGAGAAACATATTTTTATAAATGTGATGAAAATAATTAGGTTTTTGAGTTGGTGCTGAGTCATCTAGGGGGTTGGCACCTCCTTATAAGTGGGTGTTTGCTAAATCCTAGTCAAGTGAGTGCTTGGCTAGTTGGGGTTGGTTCTCCATGTGGAGTTGGTGATTAAGTAAATTTATTTTTTATATAATAAGACCATATTCAATTTTTATAGATCTATGAATTTTATTCCCCTTGAGGGTTTCCCACATATGTTATGTGTTATTATGTTTCATGCTTATATGGATAGTTTCTTATGTTTGCTAGATCTATATGTTTATTTGAATGGTTCATGATTGCTAAAGTGTAATTGAAAGAAAGGTTTTGAAAACTAATTCAATCACCATCTATCATTATTCTTTCAAAAATTATTATTAGATCTTAGTCCTTTAAATTAGGCCTAATAGCTTGAAGGTGATCCTGATAAGCACAAGATGTGTAATGATCAAGAAGACATGTATGATGAAGAAGTCTATTATGATAGTGAAGAAAGAGAAGCTGAAGTAGAACTTAGAGCTGAGATCATAAGTTCCCTAAATGATTTGAAGCATTAAAATAAGAGGAAGCATGAGTTGAGATATATGGTCAAGGATATTAAGGAACATATTTGTACCTTGAAAAGTGACTGGGTCAAAGAAGCCAAAAGGGATGAGAAGATCATTAAGGATCTCAAGAATATATTAGAATATGTCTATATAAAGTTCAAAACAAAATAATTTGAGTATGATTATTTGAATATAGAGCTAAATTATTTGATGGTTGAACATGAACAACTCATAGACAAGATGAGCAGATTTGAGAAAGAAGCTAAAACAAGTTAAGAGCACCAACATGAAAGTTAACATGAAGAGACTAATCAATAAGCCTAATACAGTGAGGTATTCCAATTATTTCAATGGTTTTTGTTTTGCTTATCATATCTTTGGTCATAGAGAAATTAATTGTAGAATGGTCATAAGGGATGAGTTTTCATGGGACCATGGGATAATGAGTGATCCACCAAGATGACTTAACAAGGTCTATGGAAAACATGCTTATGCAGAGTAATATATATTAAAGGATGGAATATATATTATTAAGAAATAAATGAATCAACATTTTGATCCATACTCTTGGATCATCTTCAGGATTTGAAAGGATAAAATTTGAATATGTAAAATCTTTGATAAGAGGATGGATAAAGATACTTTCATTTCAAACAAGAGCAATAGTCCAAAGTGGTCAGCCAATTTCTTCAAGACTAGTTACTTTTTTCCTCTTATTTTGAAGAAGAATAAGAACTATCTTCCAATTATCAGTAAGATTGGTGACCCCATCCTCGTTTAGAGTGTTTGGATTCATTTCAATTTTAAAATTTTCATGAATATTTATACTAGCATGGTGTTCAACTTTAGCAATTATTTTATCATTCTCAAGATAAATGTAGTGGCTAGTTTTTTGAGAGTTCTCCACAAGGGAAGATTTAATATATATTTTATGCCTTAGATCATCACCATGCTATTTTAATCTAACCTCCATGGATCTACTAGTTCACCAATATATACCTTCCCACATTAATAAGGAATGGAGTATATGACTTTATATGAACCAGGTTTGATAGGATCTTTAATTGATTAAAGCATTCCCCATGAAACTGGGAGGTTTGAATGGAACTTTAAAGTCTCTTTTATCAAAATTATTTCTAACCTCTCCAAGGTTCCTTGGATGTATGGCAATGAAACTCTCAAATGAAAGTCACTCTCATCAATTTTAGAAGGATTCTTGGATTTTTCAATAATTTTATTAACTTGATTACTATCATATCCATTCTATTTAAAAACATGTGATAGGCATTTAAATTTTTGTTCCAAATGCTCATTATCAAAATGTCTAAAGTATCTAGTAACCAAGGTGTTTATAATACCAAGTTTTTGAGGTGCAAAGTGGTGAGAGTTTGCATGAAGATATATGTCAGTGTGAGTATTTTTCCTATATACTTGGTGACCAATAGACCCATCACTTTTATTAGTAATTAACACATCCAAGAAGGGAATGAATTTCATATTTTCAACTTTTATAGTGAATTTTATGTTTTCACTATGTCTATTTAGGTGGCTAAGGAATTTATTGAACAAATTGAATGAATCTGACTTATTGGTTAGTTTTGATATTATTTTAATGTACATGAAAATTCCCATTTTTGAAGTGATTTTTTCCATTAGATATCTAATTGATGAGTGTAGTAATAGTTTGGTTGAGGTTTGCCTAAGATCCACTTACTTTGTTTTCCATGGTGAATTTTATGAATAAATTGAAGATGTTTCAATGAGATCTCCCCTTTCTCCTATTATTGCTAATCTATATATGGATAAATTGAAAAGATAAGCCATTGAATCTTTTCCTCTAACACCAAAATGGTGGAAATATTTTATGGATGACATAGATGTTATTTGGCAACATGGTATTGAAAATCTTGATAAATTCCTCAACCACATAAATAGACAAATTAAAAACATAAAATTCACTATGGAAGTTGAAAATATGAAATGCATTCCCTTCTTAGACATGTTAATTTATAAGAAAAGTGATGGGTCTATTGGTCACCAAGTTTATAATAAAAATACTAACACTAAAAGATATCTTCATGCAAAATCTCACCACTTTCCACTTTAAAAAATTGGTATTATAAACACCTTGGTTACTATAGCCTAAAGACTTTCTGATAATGATCATCTAGAACAATAAATAAAACACATGTCATGTGTTTTTAAAGAGAATGGTTATGTTAGTAAAAAAATTAATAAAGTTGTTGAAAAATCCAAGAATACTTCTAAAAATTTTAAAATTGATGAGAGTGACTTGTAGCAGAGAGTTTCATTATCTCACATCCAAGGAAACATGGAGAGGTTAGCAAGAATTTTCAGAATAAGAGACTTTAAAGTTTCATTCAAACCTCCCAATTCCATGAGGAATTCTTGAATAAATTAATGATCCTATCAAACCTAGTTCATATAAAGGTGTATACTCCATTCTTTTTTCATGTGGGAAGGTATATATCGGTGATACTAGTAGATCCATGGAGGATAGATTAAAATAACATGGTGTTGATCTATGGCATAAAAAATATATTAAATCTCCCTTGTAAAGAGCTCTAAAAAACATAGCCACCAGGTTTGTCTTGAAAATGCCAAAATAATTGATAAAGTTGAAAACCATGCTAGTTGAAAAATTCATGAAAAAAAAGAAAATGAAATGAACCCAAACACTCTAAACAAGGATGAGGGCACCAAGCTTGGTGATAATTGGAAGCTAGTTCTTAATTTTCTTCAAAATAAGAGGCAAAAAATGACTAGTCTGGAATACTTTAGCTAACCACTTTGGCCTATTTCTCTTGTTTGAAATTAAAGTATATGTATCCATCCATCCTCTTATTGATGGTTTTGTATATTCAAAGTTTATCCTTTCAACTCCTGAAGATGATCCAATAATATGGATTGAAATGTTGATGCATTTATTTATTAATAACATAGATTCCATCCCTTAATATAAGGTATATGGGGATTCTATAGTGTATGATAAGTGTCAAACATTTGTGTGGAATACAAAGAAAGTCAGGACTAATGATATTGAGCCCAAGAGTCAAGATGGATTATTTTCTGAGGAACAAAAGACTAAAGAGAAATACATGCTAGCTTAGACTTCCTTTCATATTCAAGATGAAGGCATGAAATGGCATATAGATAGTTATTTCTCAAGATACATGATAGGAGACAAAAACAAGTTCATCTCATTGAATAATAATGCTACAGGAATAGTGAGATTTGGAGACAACATAACTACCAATATTGTTGGAAAGGGTATCTTGAGTTTGAACAATGGGAATACCAAGATAGAAAATGTGTTGTATGTGGAAGGTTTGAAATATAACTTGTTAGTGTAAGTCAAATGTATAACCAAGGACACACACTTACCTTTCATGAAATAGGGTGTGAGATAAGGAGAGCCAAATTAGGAAGGCTAATTTCTAATGCTAAGAGGATTGGCAATAATCTATATTTCTTGAATGAGATAAAAAAAAGGGAGAGATGATTTATGAGAAATATTGATGCATAATTTTTTAAAATTATTTGACAGATCAAACTTTGTTTTGCATTCTCTAGATAAAAGGTGAATATTTGTAAACAAAAACCTCTAGAGGAAATAAAACCTTCACCATTACTCTAGAGAATGCAAAATAAAGCTTAAATTTGCTTCATAATTTAAATATGAAATTTATAACCCTTTATCCATAATGAATTTCAACTTGTTATATTATGGAAAATACCATCCAAATTAAATTTTAAATTATTGAAATACTTTGGCTAGTATTAATTCTCTGGTTGAGAATTTAATTAATATGCCCCCTTTTTCTATCAAACACCTTCCTTCATACAATATTACAAATTAACTTCAATGCTAAAATATGATTTCAAATGACAAAAGATTACAATTGTGGCTTTAAAGACTACACCAATGTCTATCAAATGGAAACATATGACCTTTTCTCTTTTATACTTGATCCAACCAATTTACCATGAAACACATTTTAATTAGCTTTGGATTTGCTAAAAGAAATCACCTAAATATAAAATCCTACATTCTTGGGTGTTGGGAAATGAAGAAAATGTATATCTATTGAACTCAAATAGCAATGCATCTGGGGACAATGTTCTCATCAGAATATAAATGAACATATAGTTTTTTCCTGTCTTGTAATCTTATAATAAAGTGCCTCCCTATCATGCCATACTGAGAAGTAATCCTCCACATACCTTTATTTGATTTTATTGAGGAATATATATATATATATATATATATATATATATATATATATATATATATATATATATATATATATTTGAAACTCATAAAGTTACATTCATCATTTCTATGTTGCACAATGAATCATGGTGCTTATCCCATTATCTTTATGGCAATGAATATTCAAAACATCTTCACTAATTAGTAATACACATAGTCCTTACTAGTTTTAAATCAATTTCTATATTTTCTTTTGTTCTTGGTGCCCTTCATGGTGTAGATCAACACCCAATCTTGATTGACTTTATAAAATCTTTTCTTGAATTTCTATTACATGTAAATGCTACAAATAACTAGTTGTGCCATCATGCCAATTATTATTTTCCTTATAAAAAGTCTCAAATTTAATGGATTCAAGTCAATTATAATAAACTAGCACAACCCATAAAAATTTATAAATTTAAATACCAACTCACTGCCATATGTAAATTTCTCAACTATGTGGAGTAATGGCTGGCCATATTTGCACATGAACTGTTGTTTTTCTTTATTTGAAATTAGAGTCACATAGGAACATCCTTGTAATGTCCCTTACTTAGGGCCTCTTTTATCTGCACAAAAGCTCTGATACCACTATAATGTCCCTTACTTAGGGCCTCTTTTATCTGCACAAAAGCTCTGATACTACTGTGATATCCCCTTTCAGTAGGGAATATCTAAACACAAATAGCTCTGATCACAGATACAAACTTGCAGAATAGATTCAAACATGCATAAACAAATCACAGATCTTATCATTCATCCAGCTGATTACAATAGATGTCCTTTCTTATGCAAACCAAAGAATATTATAGATGTGGTCTTAAAACCCTGAAATTATGCAAACAGGGAATAAACTTGCAATCCTGGAAGTCTCAGCCTGCTGTGTCGAACACACAGTCGCCAGTGTCGGTCAATATACTACCGATGTCGGTCTCTGTAGGTCCTTATCTGCCGACGTCGGTCATCAGACGGCCGATGTCGGTCACTGGGGATCTCTGTCTGCTGGTGTCGGTATCTGCGTGGATCTGTACAGACCTGTACAGACTTAATACGGCTACCAGCCTGTCTGTTCTTAACCCCTGATTGCTGAACCACCTGATCTGAAGATATACTATTCTAATACAGAATACCTCTATCTGTATAATTTATTGGATCAAAACTAAATAAAGAAAATACCTGGAAAGCTCTATGATAAACTTCTGTTTGAAGTTATCTCTCAACCCTGGAATTCTGTGATAACTTCTGGGTGAAGCTATCTCTCAGATCTGTATCTCTGTGATAACTTCTGGATGAAGCTATCTCTCAATTTGGTAATAAATCAGCTGATATCTCACAGCCTCTAAATCACACACAATGAAGAGGGAACATTCTTCACTGCAATGGAATCCTGGAACCCTTGGCTCAGTCTTCACAGAAGAATTTCTCCAATTTTCAATAATCAATAATCTATGCATACCTAATAATGGCCTCCATGTGAAACCCTTATACCCTCAAAAGATATGCTTGCCCTAATTAGGGTTTTCTTAAATTAGCATTAGGGTTTCTAATTTAAAATTAGAGCAAATAATGAATAATTAATAATTAATTATTAATGAGACCAAATAATTAATATTTGATTAAATCAATCAAATATTAATATCTCCCTCAATATACGTCGGATCCTCAAACCGATCGAAGCAGGTGTATCAGGGAGTGATTTCGCATATGACCATACCAAAATAAAGGTGCTCCACAGCATGTCAAATATCCCTAAATAATAGGAGTATCAATCAAACATGTCTAAAAGACCCTGAATGAAAACCAAATGTAGAAATTCTGTGAATCAAAGTCAAGCCAAGCTCCATTATGACCCTCTATCCATCATATTAGCCTACGAAGGTCGCATAATAAGCTAATCATCAAACCTGTCAATGTCCACGAAAAAGGGGACATGACAATCTGCCCCTCCGGAAATTGCTTGTCCCCAAGCAATCTCGGAACAATGAACTACTCGATCCACTTGGATCCCAAATGTAGTTATGCTCTGCACTGCTGTGAATCAATGCAAGTACCTGTAACATCAACATAAGTAGAACAAAGAGGAACCCATAATCAAATTGGCGAACATAACTCAACCAATCTCTGAAATCACAACTGCCCTGGATGTGTCGATATTGTAGACTGTGTACTTGGCGACTGCAAATTCCATCTACAAAAGATGGTGCCAATCCATCCCATAACTGATCTCTCTGTAAAGGCAGCACAACCAACTGTACCACACTATCATCTATATGAGAATAATCAATATGGAGATTCAACTCCACTGGTATCCCAAACTCCTCAGAATCAGGTACTCCCAAGTCCTGAATATATGTGTTAGCCTCAACAACATGCTCCTCATCAGCAGCTACAAAAACATACTCATCACCAATACTCAATGTACTAACCTCTGAGTATACCTCCACACTCTGAATGCAAGCATCAGGCTCATCCTCACTGTCTAACACCTGTGCTGAACTCACCTGAAGACAAAGCTCATCCACAACATCCTCAACTACCCCTACCGGTGAAGATAATGCAGATAAATCATTACCTGAAGATGTGTTAATATCACCCTGTACTGGATCAGCATAACTGTCAAACTCATCATGCAAGTGGCTGCATGTCATAGGGAAAGCACTACGATCCTTGGGCCTATTAATTAAATTCTTTAACCACATGCAAGCTCTAGGTGAGACATTTCTCCCTTTTGTCTAGACATACCATAAATCTTCTGCCAAGAGTTTGGAAATTTTATCCTCCTCCTCAAACAAGATTGTGAACATAATAGAGTGCATTGATGCCAATATATTGCTAGAATGAAACTCATCTAAAATATTCCAAAATATTTTAAACATCATGCGAATTTCACCAATACAACCTACTAACATCATAACGTTTTCAAATTCATACCTTGCAAATGTTTCAAGTAATCTTGCCCTCCTTGAGAAATGAGGGTCTCTAATGTTATCCAACTTTTCGAAGCTTTTTACCATGGCATAAAGTACCTCTCTCATAATCTGATCATCATGAAAATCAAAGCCAGCTATGATCCTCATCATTTCACTAATGCAAGAGAGAGTTGCAAGTCTTACCACCTCATCATGATGTCTCAATAATCGGGGCTTCACCAACGAATCAAACACTGGAAATAACGTTGTTTGCATCTCATAAGTATTTGAATGCTCAACCTTGCCTAAATAAGTGTCCAACTCCTCCAAAATTTTTAGAGTGTCATCTGCTTGCTGAAATGGATGATCTAATTTCTTCTTTGCATTGTGCATGCTTTCTTCCAAATCTTTGACCCCTCTTAGAGCCATACTGATAATCGAATTGAACCTAGAACTACCCAACAGGATGGCAAGACATTAGTTCTAATGTGCCCAACAGGATGGCAGGAATTTAGCTCTGATACCACTGTAATGTCCCTTACTTAGGGCCTCTTTTATCTGCACAAAAGATCTGATACCACTGTAATGTCCCTTACTTAGGGCCTCTTTTATCTACACAAAAGCTCTGATACCACTGTGATATCCCCTTTTAGTAGGGAATATCTAAACACAAAAAGCTCTGATCACAGATACAAACTTGCAAAATAGATTCAAACATGCATAAACAAATCACAGATCTTATCATTCATCTAGCTGATTACAATAGATGTCCTTTCTTATGCAAACCAAAGAATATTACAGATGTGGTCTTAAAACCCTGAAATTATGCAAACTGGGAATAAACTTGCAATCCTGGAAGTCTCGGCCTGCTGTGTTGAACACACAGTCGCCGGCATCGGTCGATATACTACCGACGTCGGTCTCTATAGGTCCTTATCTGCCGACGTCGGTCATCAGACGGCCGATGTCGGTCACTGGGGATCTCTGTCTGCCGGTGTCGATATCTGCATGGATATGTACGGACCTGTACAGACTTAGTACGGCTACCAGCCTATCTGTTCTTAACCCCTGATTGCTGAACCACCTGATCTGAAGATATACTATTGTAATACAGAATACCTCTATCTGTATAATTTATTGGATCAAAACTAAATAAAGAAAATACCTGGAAAGCTCTATGATAAACTTCTGTTTGAAGTTATCTCTCAACCCTGGAATTCTGTGATAACTTCTGGGTGAAGCTATCTCTCAGATCTGTATCTCTGTGATAACTTCTGGATGAAGCTATCTCTCAATTTGGTAATAAATCAGCTGATATCTCACAGCCTCTAAATCACACACAATGAAGAGGGAACGTTCTTCACTGCAATGGAATCCTGGAACCCTTGGCTCAGTCTTCACAGAAGAATTTCTCCAATTTTCAATAATCAATAATCTATGCATACCTAATAATGGCCTCCATGTGAAACCCTTATACCCTCAAAAGATATGCTTGCCCTAATTAGGGTTTTCTTAAATTAGCATTAGGGTTTCTAATTTAAAATTAGAGCAAATAATGAATAATTAATAATTAATTATTAATGAGACCAAATAATTAATATTTGATTAAATCAATCAAATATTAATATCTCCCTCAATATACGTCGGATCCTCAAACCGATCGAAGCAGGTGAATCAGGGAGTGATTTCGCATATGACCATACCAAAATAAAGGTGCTCCACAGCATGTCAAATATCCCTAAATAATAGGAGTATCAATCAAACATGTCTAAAAGACCCTGAATGAAAACCAAATGTAGAAATTCTGTGAATCAAAGTCAAGCCAAGCTCCATTATGACCCTCTATCCATCATATTAGCCTACGAAGGTCGCATAATAAGCTAATCATCAAACCTGTCAATGTCCACGAAAAAGGGGACATGACAATCCTACCATAATAATATATTAAATATTTTAAAACATATGTATTTTTCAAATACACACTCAACCCCATAAACAAAATACATTTTAAAATTTATACAAACTTTTTTTTCCTTTTTACTTGGAACAAAATTTATCCATTCATTGGAACAGATACTAGACTTACATTTCTAGATATGGATTATCTAGGATTTATTTATTATCTTGATAATTCAAACATTATATATTCTTTAAAATTGTGACCACTTGAATACCTAACTAAATTTTTTTAATTTTTTTTACATACATAATAATTTTAAAATTTTAAAGTATGAAAAATAAAATAATTTAATAATACCCCCTAAAAATGCACCTACATCAAACAACTAGGGTAGAAGAAAATTGATTATTCATGAACTCTTATTCATGATTTTCTCCACTATCACACCATACCTATTGATTTATAAATCTGACATCCAAGTTAAATCCTAAACTAGATGATCTTTCCATTTTACCAAATAATGGAAATAGTCTTTGCCTCTAGTTTTGTTGATAATTTTTTTAATCCAAAATAACTTTCAATTATTCTAGTGGTTTCTTTAGAAATTATTTCTTCCATGAAATTTCTTATTCTTGCTTCATCTTCAAAATGTTTTCCTGTTCATCACCTTTCCTATAAGGATATATGTTAGTAACATTAAATATAGGTGAGATTCCAATATCTATTGGAATCTCTAATTCATATGCATTTGCTGAAAACTTCTGGAGGATTTTATAAGGGCCAATCTTTTTCAATTTCAACTTATTATATTCCCCTCTTAGGAATATTTCCTTTCTCAGATGTGCAAGTACAAGATCTCATTATTCAAAATGTACTCTTATTTTTAAATCTGATATTTGCTTATAATTTCCTAAATTTACTTATAGCCTCTATTTTACCTATTCTTGATGTTCTTACATTGTTGTTGCAAATTCTTCCCCTTCAACACTTCTTTTCTCTTGTTTACCTATATTTCTCAATTCATAAATTCCTTGAGGATGCATTCCATATAAATTTTTAAAAGGACTCATACCTAT
Organism: Torreya grandis; assembly: GCA_037957365.1. Taxonomy (NCBI): domain Eukaryota; kingdom Viridiplantae; phylum Streptophyta; class Pinopsida; order Cupressales; family Taxaceae; genus Torreya; species Torreya grandis. The sequence continues at coordinate 1,418,498 of JARHVA010003185.1, forward strand.
GCTTCTATTTGGAGAATCATTATAGGCAAATTCAGCTTGTGCTAAGAATTGATCCCACTATTTGGGATAATCACTTACCAAACTTCTTAGGATATTTCCCAAACTTCTATTAACTACTTCAGTTTTCCCATCTATTTGAGGATGGTATGTAGAACTAAATGTTAATTTTGTGCCCAACTTCTTCTAAAGAGTCCTCCAAAAATGTTTGAGGAATTTTGAATATCTATTTGAAACAATGTTAGGTAAACCATGCCATCTTACTACTTCTTTGAAAAATAAGTCAGTTATGTGATTTTCATCACTAGTTTTATTATAGGGTATAAAATGAGCCATTTTTGATAATCCATCTACTACTACAAATATAGAATCATTCCCTTTTATGCTTTTGGTAAACCCAAAACAAAATCCATACTTACATAATTCCAAGGTCTATTGGGAATGGGTAATGGTTGATATAACCCTATATTCTAACTTCTTCCTTTTGTAAGCTAACATATCTATAATTTTCAATAAGTTTATTTACATCAGTTGACATACTTGGCCAATAATAAAAAGCATTTACCTGGGCCAACATTTTATCCTACCCAAAATTTCCTGTAAGGCTACCATTGTGCTTCTTTTTGATGAGATTTTATCTCATCGAACCTTTTAGAATATAAATCTACTTGTCTTTGAATATCATTCCTTATTTCAACATGTAATCCATCAAGGACTTCTATCCCTTCTTTTAGAATATTTGCAAGCTTCATATTCTTCTTTAAAATATGAATCACTTTCTTACATTTCCTTTAATGTGTCAAATCCTGTGACATTCAGCTGTATTTCCTGTAAAACCAAAATTATACTCAAAACATAAAAAACCTTGTTAGACTGACCACTCTTATGTTTAATAACAAATGTAAAACTTTTCAAAAATTCTACCCACTTAGCATGCCTTTGATTTAACTTATTTTTGGTGTTGATAAACTATAAGGCACGATTATCAGTAAAGAAAACAATTATTTTTGGCATTAAATAATGCCTTTATTTCTTCAAATCCTACACTATAGCATAGAATTATTTATCATAAGCCAAGTTTTTATTTTTATCCTCATTGAGTTTCTTATAAAAATAAGCCACATGTTTAACTTCTTGACTTAGTACAACTCCTATGGTAGTTCAACTTGCATCACACTCCACTTGGAATAATTTACCAAAATTAGGTAGTGCCAATATAAGTTGTTCTATGATCTTCTTCTTCAATATCTAAAAGCTTTTACTATATGATTTCGTCCATCTGAATGGTTGATTACTTCCTTTAATTGTTTCAACAATAAGAGCACAAATACTACTAAAATTTCTAATGAACTTCCTATAAAAGCTAGTAAGGCCATGAAAAATTCTTGCCTCAAATGGATTCTTGGGTGTAGACCATTTTCTTGTTAAATCACAAAACCCAATTAGATTAACTCTATTTCGAAAAAAATACACTTATTAAGGTTAATAAGTAACCTTTCCTCTTGCAACTTCTTCAAAACCAATATTAAATGTTCAAGATGATCATCTCTTGATTTACTAAAGACTGAAATATCATCAAGATAAACAATAAAAAATTTACCTATGAATGTCTTAAGTGCTTCATTCATAAGCCTCAGAAAATTACTTGGGGCATTTTAAAACCCAAATGGCATTACCAGCCATTCATACAAGCCATTATTTGTTTTAAATGTTATCTTCCATTCATCTTCTCTCATTTTGATCTAATGATTTCCACTTTTTAATTCTATCTTTGAAAAGTATCTGGCACCACTCAAATAATCGATTAGTTCATCTATTCTTGGTAAAAGAAATCTATACCTGATAGTAATTTTGCTTATAGCCCTTGAGTCTATGTAAATTCACCAAGTTCCATCTTTATTTAGTGAAAGTATAGTTAGAATTGCACAAGGACTTAATCTTTCCCTCACCATTCCTTTCTCTAATAACTCATGAACCTACCTTTTGATTTCCTCATTTTCTTTTGGAGTCATCCTATAAGTTGCTTTATTTGGAAGGTTAGCCCCTGGTATTAAGTCTATATGATGGCTAATACTCATTTTAGGAGGTAAATTATTTCATAAATCATCTACTATAATATCCACTAACTCACTGAGCAAATATTGAATTTCAAAGGGTAATTCATTTAACTTAGTAATAGTGATTACAATCTTTGGCTCACCAATAAGAGCATAACTTACATCTTCTTGTTTCACTTGATGAAGAAATTCTTTTCCACTAATAACTAACACCTTTGAATTTGAATTTTCCTCTGATACTACATCATCTTCTTTAAGAGGTGTTAGAATATGCTTGTTACCATTATTTTAAAATGTATAAGTATTTTTTCTACCATCATGTATATCTTTCTTGTCATATTGCTAAGGCCTACCTAAGATAACATGAAAAACATGCATAGGCATTACATCATAAATAAATTCATCCTTATAACTCCATATTTAAAATTCTACTTTGTATTATTCATTAACCAAAATATGATGACCTTTATGTAACCAAGACACTTTATAAGGAGTTGGATGACTCACCTTTTGCAAGTTTAATTTATTTACCATATCTATGGATACTAGATTATCAGTGCTACCACTATCAATAATTACCTGACAACATTTACTTTTTACTTTGTAGGTAGTCCTAAATAATGCTTTCCTTTTAGGCGGTTCTTTGATTTCTTTTGTGGGTTTCAAAAAAACCTTTTTCATTAGCAATGTTTCTCTTGTGTCTAGAGCATCTTCATGAGGAGGTGAACCTACACTTTTTGCTTCTTCAGCTTGAATAAGATGAACATTTCCCTAAATTATAGATGGATTTTTAGGACACTCAAAGGACCTATGTCTAGATTTTTCACACTTAAAACATATACCAACAAATCCTCTTCCTCTATTAAAAGGTATTCTACCTATAAATGGATACTTACCTCTTGGGGTAAACTACTATCTCTAAACTTTGTTGCTAGCTTGAGAGCTACTATATTCTCCTTAATGAATCTACAATTGAATTCTTCCTTATTGTTTTCCTTTTCATCTGTAAATTATACACTTACTTCTTATATATTGAGGTTATTTATTTGATAATTTTTATTCTACTTTTAAGGCATACTAGTATGCCTCTTTCACTGACTTAGGAATGATAAGACTCATCTCATCCTAAATGGAAAATTTCAAGCCATTCATATACCTTACCACCTTTTCTACATCATCTTCAACATGCCCCACTCTTATTGTTAGTCTATAAAATTCTTTAATATATTATTTTATAGAAATTTATTTCTGTTTAAAATTTTGTAATTTTTTAAAAAGATTAACTTGATAATCTTTGGGAATTAATTTACCTTTTAATTTGGCAACCATCCTATCCCAGCTCTTGATTTTTGGTTTTATTTTTCTTCTTATTTCTTCTTGCACTCTATCCCACCACAAATATGCATGACTCTTCAATCTAGTCATGGAAAAGTTGACCTTTTTATCATCATCAACTACTTCATATTTAAAATATTTATCCATTACACTGATCTAGTCAATGAGCTCTTCCACATTTAGGTTTCCCTCATACATGTGAACATCTATATTTGGCTTTGCAGTCACACCCATAATAGTTCAAATCATTATTTCTTATACCATTTCTTCTTCTTCTGCCAACTCCTCCTCTATTAGTTCCTCTTCTCTATCACTACCTTCTCCCATGTCAGTGCCTCTTCACTGAGCCAAATCTAGCTATAAGATTTCTTATTCTTCCATTACTACTACCTATCTAGAATCTTGTCCTGGTTTCCTCCTTCCTCTACCTCTTACTTTTATCACCATCTTAATTTTAAAATATTCTTTATCTTTGTCTTTTATATAGCTTATTTCTCTGATACCATAATTTGATACACAATTTTATATTCAACAGATCAAACTTTGTTTTGCATTCTTTAGACAAATGGTGAATATTTGTAAACAAAAACCTTCAGAATAAATAAAACCTTCACCATTACTCTAGAGAATATAAAGCAATGCTTAAATACCATTTATAATTTAAATATTAAATTTATAACCCTTTATCCATAATGAATTACAACTTGTATATATTATGGAAAATGTCATCCAAATTGAATTTCCTCTTATTGAAATACTTTGGCTAGTATTAATTCTCTATTTGAGAATTTAATTAGTTTGACCCCTTTTATATCAAATGCCTTCCTCCATAAGATATTACAAATTAACTTCAATGATAAAATATAATTTCAAATGACAAAAGATTATAATTGTGGCTTTAAAGACTATACCAAGCTCTATCGAATTGCAACATATGACCTTTTCTCTTTTTATACTTGATCCAACCAAATTGCCAAGCAACACATTTTAATTAGCTTCAAACTTGTAAAAATAAATCACCCATCTATAGCATCATACATTCTTAGGTTTTGGGAAATTAATAAAATGTATACCTATTGATCTCAAACAATAATGCATCTAGGGATAATGTTCTCATTAGAATATAAATGAACATATAATTTTTTTCCTATCTTGTAGATCTGGTAAATAAAACACCTCCTTATTATGCCTTACTAAGAAGTAATCCTCCGTAGAACTTTCTTTTATTTTCTTGAATATATATATATATATATATATATATATATATATATATATATATATATATATGAAACTCACAAAGTTACATTCATCATTTATGTGTTGCGTAATGAACCGTGGTGCTTATCCCATTATCCTTTTGACAATGAATATTTAAAACATCTTAACATATTAGTAATATTAATAGTCCTTACAAGTTTTAAATCAATTTCTATATTATTATTTTGGTTCTTTATGCCCTTCGTGGTGTAGATCAGCACCCAGCCCTGATTGACTTTATAAGATCTTTTCTTGAATTTATATTACATGCATATTCTACAAATAACTAGTTGTGCAATCATGATAATTATTATTTTCCTTATATTTATAAAAACTATCAAATTTAATGGATGCAAGTCAATTATAATAGACTAGTGCTACCCATAAAAAATTATAAATTTAAATACTAGCTCATTGTCATATGTAATTTTTTTAACTGTGTGGAGTAATGGCTGACCATATTTGCACATGAATTGTTACTTCTATTTATTGGAAACTAGAGTCAGATAGGAAAATCCTCCCACAAAAAGATTTTAAATATTTCAAAATATATGTATTTTTAAAATAAACACTCAACCCCATAAACAAAATACATTTTGAAATTTATACCAACTTTTTTTTTCCTTTTTACCTACAATGAAACTTATCCATTCATTAGAATGGATACTAAAGTTAGACTTCCAGATATGGATTATACAAGATTTTCTTATTATATTACTAATTTAAACATTTTATATTCTTTAAAAATATGACCACCCTGATACTTGACTAAATTTTAATTTTTACCATTTTTTATTTTTAATTTTTTTACATACATACTAATTTTAAAATTTAAAAGTACGGAAAATAAAATAATTTAATAATGCCCCATAAAAATGCACTTGCATCAAATATGGATGAAATTTGGCTATGTAATATAAGGTTAGGTCACCTAAAATTTGATAACAAGGTTAATTTTAAGAGGCCCTACTTGAAAATAACTGGAAATATTTGGTGAATCTAGGGAAATTTGATTTAAAGCTGTGGTGAATCCTTTATAGGTGATGGTGAATTTATTATGATACTTAAGGAGAAAAAATGATTAGTTTCCTATTTTTTCATACAACCAATTAGTTGTATAAAAATGAATATGTCAAATGGAACCATACCAAATGATTCCACCAAATAGATATGCCAAAAGCCTATGTTAAATAGATACAACTGACAACTATGTTGAATAGTTATACTAGATGGTTATGTCATCTGACTATGTAAAAATATGGAGCTAAATATTATGTGGTAGTTGGTGTGTGCTATATTTCCAATGTTAGATATCTATTTCAAATGGTGGTTTAAGTAGATAGTATCAAATGATGATGTCAAGCCACACTGTTAGGTAACTAGTGTGGGCTGTCTACTATCTGGTTACCTAGTTACCCCTATTATCTTATAAATACTCACCCTCTACCCTCATTTTTAATATTTTCTAGCATATATTTATCATCCCCATTTTCCCATACCCATATAAATTCCTCATCCATATAAATAAAATTCATTTTTGAGAACCTATTATGCCAAGATATTTTGAAGAATGTACAACATCCAGATGCATACAATCATTCAATTTCAAAATACAACTTTAATGGACTACTATACATGCACCATTTTGAAATATACATTGGGTTACTAAAATCCCTAATGTATTCCTATGACCCTAGCGATAATATCTTCATCATGAACCTAGATTCTATAAAGATATGCTTTGGTAACTCGTCATAAGAGATTCACAATCTGACAGGTCTTTAGTTTCACAATGCAAACCTAGTAAGTTTGAAAACAATGATAATAGATGATGAACAGTAATATTTGGAGTTATATTTTGGCTTTCATATCAGTCAAATTGATATTTAATTATAAATTTATTTTTATATTCAAAATTCAACTTTTGATATGTAAATTCCTTTTTTTCTCTTTTGTTTTAGATAGTCAAAATAGGGGCCTCCATGTGGAAGACATTAGTGACCTTTTTTTTAAAGTAATGGTTCAATTTTTTCTCATGAGAATAGTATTTTAGGGAAGACCATTAGATGTTACCTATTGGTCACTAGTTTACATTGTTCATACTATTTATAATTTGAGATATGAATAGTGCACTTTTATTTCCTCTAGGATAAGGCTTAAAATAAATTTTTCTTGTACCAATCCTAGTTCCACTATTTCTTATTCAGATTTTATTATATAATTGTAATATGAGGCCTTATATGACCTCCAAAAAACACTAATTCTAATTGTGCTTCATCCAAAGATGAACACAAATGCTTTATCTCTGGAGGAACATGATGTTAGTTTATTTGCGTATTTGTTAAACTAAGGTTTAATATTTATTTATTTGTTAAAATGTCACCAAGTTAAATATTAATAAATGTTTGAAATTTGTTTATTATAGGTACTATTTTGTGTCTCATGAAAATAATCTACCTCAAAAGGATAACATGGAGTTGAAGCATCTATAGATTTTGAGTCTACAGAATCATCCTTGCAATCATTTTAGATTTTGAAGTGTGTAAGAGTTTCTTTGGCATTGTCTCCAGATGTAGGTTTGTTGTTTATGATTTTTAAATGATATTTTAACTTTCAAGTGAATTATTTTGGTTATTTTTTATTGTTACATTTGACTCATTATAAATTAATGTTTTCATGGAGCAATCACCAAAACAATAACCCCAACATTTATTGTTCCTTCTCTACCCTCTATGGAAGGCATTTTACATTGCATATATATTTTTTTATTATATATTTTTATGAATGAAATTTTGTATAATGTACCAACTCAAAACACCCCTATAAATCATAATACAATGCATAGATTGGAGGAGATACTATCTCCAAATACAAGTACTAAAGCTTTACTTTCAAATTAGCATATAAATTTGTTTTTAAAATTTACCATTTTTATAAAATAATTTATATTTTGCAGGGCAACCTCAATCTTTGAGGAATAGTATGGCACTGCCTCCACATCTGAACTTAGTTCACTAAAGGGGGAAGACTCTTCCATTACCACAAGCACTACCAGCTAATAGAGTAACACTACAATTATCATGTTTCAAATTCCCCATTTTATCTATCGAAGGTATATTGAGTACATAGGGATTGAATTATTTTTAGGATATTGATATTGACAAGGAATATTTGGGGATTAAAATTGGTGATGTTTTTGGATTTTATTTCAATCTACATGATTTTATCGAGGGAGTATATGTTCATGTGACTGCTTAGGAGGAACATAGTACCTCTTCAACCCCCATCCTACCCCATAAGAGAATATTGTCTTGTCTACTGATGCTATTACATTTTTTCCATTGAAAAATTTGGTATTAGATAGTATTAATTTGAATCTTAAGGAGGGAGTTATTGATGAATTAAAAAATTTACATATGTGAGAGTGTTAGGCAAAGGCATTGATAAAATACATAAATTCTTGTTATCATAACCACTTCTAATGAGAAAATTTATTTATTTTGGTGCAACATGAACCTATAAAAATTGATGCCTTATTTTTCAAAGATAATTCTAGGCTAGTTACTATTTATAATAGTTATAATGATAATTTTTTGATTATTATGCTTAACATGTTGGAGAATTTGAATGCAGAAGCCCAAGCATATTTTAATAAATGGTGAAAGAATTCAGCCTTATTATGATTTTGAATGTGGAGAAAGAAAAATATTTGGTAATGTATCTTCATTTTAATCAAATTTCATGTCATACTTATTTTTATTTAAATTTAATTACATTTCATTTTAAATTGTAGGCAAAATATGAGAATTTGAAAAAAGAAGTCGAGGTCCTCAATGTGCATCTAAAAAATACATAGAAAAATTTATTATATGCCATTCAATTTAAGGAAAAGCTTATTATATTGAATAAATATAACAACACACTCTAAAAAATCATTAAAGAGTAAGGATGGGATATTTATGCCTTAATATAAGTACAAGACAAATACCAATCTAAGTCTACTTTTTGTAGGAGATGCTAGAAAAGAAAAAAGGGAAAATCTTGGTCATATTAATTTTATAGCTAAGGATATTGAAAAGGAAGGGATATTGAAGGATGATAGTGGTACAAAGGATGTGGTTAATAAAGTAGCTAAAAAGTGAAACCCCAAAAAATATTTTAAACTCTATAATATTTGTAAAAATGTTTTATTTAAACTCTACAATATTTAAAAGTAATGTTTAATTTTAAAAAATATATTTTGAATGACAATTTGAAGTTTGGATTTGCATTGATCTATTTGTTCAATTTTAATTAGTGTATGAGCCACATGGATTTCAATTTTTTTTTATGGATCTGGTGTTACTCTTGAGCATGAATATCAATTTGAATTTTATGATGTTGTATGGTGTTAGGCCCCCTTTTGATATTTATGATTTACTTTTGAAACTCACATCTCAATATAAATGGATTAAACACACCATGCATGAGATAAGGTAACATGTCATTAACTTATGATATATAATAGTAATATAAGATACATTTAATACATTCATGAATAATTAAATCATAATAAAATCAATACCAATTATATAACAACACACATACTTGACACTTTAGACACTAGAGTCAAACACATACAAGTCACATTAAAGAGTGCAACCACATCAAAAACATAATAAGAACATCAAACACAATTTAGACACATCAATTATGAGAAAATACATGTCAAATAAATGGAAAGAAACAAATTAATCATTGTATAAAGAAATATATTAGGTACTATGAAGGCATAATAAATACATCACAAATGTAGAAAAAGTAGATCTATAAAAAATATGTATTAAAGACATAGATAAACATATTATGGAGTTTAAATCAATGAATTATGTCCTTTATTTATAAGTGCGTGATATTAACCTACCATGTTCCCCTTAACACAATCATAATATATTGATATTTTACATTCAACACTTAGCAAACAATAAGGAAATGAATTTTAGAAGACATAATAATTATTGCATATTATGAAAAAAATATGAAAATTACATGAAAATAATTAGATAAATTAAAGCATGAATAGTATAAACTAGAAACAAATTAAAAAATTATATGAAATTGGAATTCAAAAACTAGGAACTAATAGTCTAGTAGTTGAAACAATCCTACACAAACCTGATAATCGCTAGTGACATTTGCATCTACCATCTCAATGCCATTATTTACATCTTATTTATGTATCATTTTATTTATTATTCCTCTTATTTTAGTTAGATAACTCCATATTGACAGAGCTATTTCATAAGGAAATATGTCCATAGCATAACGTGAAACATATAATCTCAAACATGTTTCTATATTTTTATCTAATCCACTTCAAATTTTTGACTTTATGAACCATAATGCACTAAATACTCTCTCATATTAAAATAATCCCAAAATCATTATTTTACAAAGCTCATATAAACAAAAATATTCACTTAAACTTTCCTACAGTATACTACTAGGATAAAGTTTTTTCCATAGCCGTGTAATTACCCATTTTCTATTGGTTTGCTTAGAAGGTGATATTATTCAAAAATTATAATTAAAAAATGAGTTGATTGAGATATCAATAAATATTTTCCAAAAATACCTTTTATTTCTACTCCATTCACCTCTATAAATTTACCAAAATGCTTTACAAGACAACCCATGTATTTATGAAATAAATTGCTAATCATCTTTTGATTGTTATTACTATCCCAAAAAATGGGACTCAAAAATTCCATTGCCTCTAAAAAATCATCTATCCAAAAATTATCTTTGATATTTGCAAATAAGTTGTGTGAAACTATACTTAGTTTCATCCAGGTTTTAGATAGAATAGTGCCATACAAAATATGTGTTATAGGTAGTTCTTCAGATTTAGCTCCCATAAGATGAGGTGTTTTGTAGAAAGTGTGCATTGGTATCTCCTTTGCGTTAATGCCAACATAAAGATGATCATTTTTATTTAAATTCAAATAGCTCTTAGGGTTTCTTAAATATTTTAAACATTGCCAACTACTAAAAATAGGGCCTTGAAACTTTTCATTCTAAGTGTATAGCATATCTAGAGATTGACATACTCATTTTCTTAGTCGTAATAAGTCAAAAATATTAATGTATCTCTCTTGATCATGTTTCATTAAAAAATTCATTTCTTTTAGCATTGGAAGTATTCCACATAATTTCAGCATTGTTTCCAAATCTATTAATGATACAACAAATCTTTTGCCTTGTCAATTTCTCTACAATATTTATACCTAAAAACTACTAATGATGGATATTATTTAAAAAATTGGCATGTGGTTTCATACATAGAAATTTATCTTGTATCAACATCGTTCAATAGTTTCTTACCATCAGTCACTCCTATTGCAAATATTTAGAACTCTAAAAATATTTTTGGACTACTTGACATATAAGCATGTAGGTCATGAATGATCTCCTCAATGTTTGACAAATTAGATAATTTACTAACTAATTTGTATCCAAGATTCATCCTATGATCCATGTAATGAATTAGAATTATATATGGGGAAACTATCATTTACAATTGAACACACAAACCATTTCTATGCCCCTGCATAACTAATTCACCATCATCCCCAATACACACCAGTTTTGTAGCTATTAAATAATTATCCATCCTAGATTTATATTTCAAATTGGATACAACAAATTTATGAAGATTTTATGCATTATAATTTTTCATCATTTTATGAACTACTAGTAGATGATTTTGCCTTGAATAGTTATCAAAAGTATAAATATGCATGCAAACCCATGATGTGTTATCAATTATTGTGACCTCATTAATGGAAAGTGAGATAAATAGTGAATTTTAAACTTTTTGTTTCAAATATTCCTTCTCAACCATTACTAGACATTTTGCCATTTCCCAAGAACTACTATCTGACCAATGTGATTGTGGAATATATAGAAATCCATTATGTTGAAATAAAATCTTATAATCTAAAAAATTATAAATAGCTCTACCTTTTTTTAGAATGTGGTATAAAATAGAGAACTATATATATTTTTCCTCTAAATAGGACTGCATAACTTTTCCAAAATTTGTTTCAATTATTTGCCCTTTCTCAACAAGATGTTTTTGGTGTTTCTTATCCTTTTCATACTTGTGTGCATATCTTACATGCACTCATTTTTTCTATAATTTTTCACTTGTGTGTTATTGTTATCATTCCATCTGGGTACTTCATTGTTACATATACTTTTCCAAAATATTTATTAATTATGTCCAATTTTAGTTACGTTCTATGTTCCTTTCTTAGTTTCTAGATACATATTATACATCATTTTTTTGGAGTATCATCATCATTTTTAGGCTCTACAGGTTCTATGAATGGAAATTTTATTCCCCAGTGCACCTTAAAGGACCTTACAATTATCCATCTACTTCTCTTCCTTTTTGAAAATTTTTGAGTAGAGGTTTTAGCTAAACTTTGTGTTTGGTAAGAACCATCAATCTAATTTGCTACTTGAGTGTCATTATCATTGTCATAAAAACTAGAGGAGAATCTTTGAGTGGTGGCATATCATCATAAAAAAAAATTCAAAGGGTGACATGTTAGTTTTTTTTATTCTTTATGGTGAGATATTAGTGGGGATTTATGCATGTAAAATTGTTTTAATATTATTGAATAGTTAAATTCAAATTTATGACAAAATAAATAAATAGAGATATACTTATATTTTGAGTGTATTATGATTATGTGGGATTTTTGGTTGGATCTTTAAAATAATATAATATGATTCATTTTCTTAATCATTGGCCTATCCTTTTTCTATTTCCACCAGATGCCATGATGGTCAAGGATTCAACATTTTAGTTCTACCATCTGGGTTTGTCATTCAATCAAAGAGTATATGCTATAGATTGGTTATTATTTGGTGAGATCAACATTATTATTTATGGCTCTATCATTTTTCACTTCTATTTGGCACTATAATTTTGTATTTACATTTGGAGCTTATATTCGATACTACTATTTGGTATTTTCATAATTTATCATCATTTAATATTGTCATTTGCTTCCTTCATTCAACACTATCATTTAATATTATGGTCTTCTAGTTTCAGTTCTACTTTTTGACTTGTTTGATATTGAGGGGTGGTTATACTATATATGTGGTGAATTTAAGCATAATATAATATATTATTGTAAAGGATTAGAGATCTGACCCCAAAATTAATTTATATTCCTAAAATTTTAGTGATCTGGTCCCATTTTCTTACCCTAAAAAATCACCAAAACTAAAATCCAAAAATTGAAACATCCATAAATTAACAAATATTCATCACTAAAATTTACCATTTTTGATAATATGGTCAAGATAAGTACTAATAAGTCTATGAAGAACATGCCTAAGATCACCAAAACTACAAACATACTTTACAAGGCATTTCAACATGGTAAGTAAACTAGAAGAAGGTTTAAGTATAAGGAGTAATCTACTTCAAAACATTTGGAGTTAATACAAACCAATCTCTATGGGCCTAAAAGAATATAAAACATTGAAGAAGATAGCTACTTCATGCTACTCATAGATGACTACACAAGAATGACATGGGTAGCATTTTTGAAAGAAAACCTATAAGCTCTTAAAACATTCAAGGCATTCAAGGATCTTGTTGAGAATGAGAAGAATGGGAAGATCAAGTGCCTAATATATGATATAAGAGGAGATTTTTTGTCTAATTATTTTTATTAATTCTATGAGGTTCATCGAATAAGGAGATAATTCTCAGTAGTTAAGACACATCAACAAAATAGGGTAGTGGAAAGAAAGAATAAGATAGTTCAAGAGATGGACACAATTATGCTAAATGAGTCTAGATTATCTAATAGATATTGGACAAAGGTAATGATAACTATTGTATACATTTTGAATAGAGGACATATAAGTAATAATAGTAACAAGACTCTTTATGAACAATGGAAAGGCAAACCTACTAATGTGTAACACTTTAGAGTGTTTAGGAGTAAATGTTTCATCAAAAAAGATGATGAAGACTTAGGAAAGTTTTATTCCATATATGATGAAGGAATATTCTTAGGATAATCATCAATGAGCTCAACCTATAGATTTTCTAACAAGAGGTTACATAAGATAGTGGAAAGCAATAATGTGAAAATTAGTGAGACATGAAAATCACACTAATAATTAAAAGATACATTAGATAATATAGATTTCAAGAATGAAGAGGAAAATATAGAGGTTGATGAGGAAGAAGAAGAAGTTGAGGAAAGACAAGACTCAAAATTCTCATCAAGAGAAATTCAAATAAATCATCTTGAATCATAAATCACTGGAAATAAGGATGTAGGTATGCAAACAAGGAGAATAATAATAACCTAAATCAATAGAATGTTGCTCTATTATCCAAGATTGAACCCAATAACCTTGTAGAAGTAATAAAAGACAAGTTTTGGATAGGTGATATGAATGAGGAGTTAGACCAAGTAGATAAGAATAAGACTTGGAAACTAATTCCTAGGCCTAAAGACAATAATGTCATTGACATAAAATGGGTTTTTAGAAATAATTTGAATGAATATGGATAAGTAACTAAGAATAAGGTTAGATTGGTATGTAAGGGATATGCACAAGTTGAAGAGATAAAATTTTAGGAAATCTTTAAACCAGTGGCAAGATTAGAGGCCATCATATAGTTTCTATCATATGCATCATTTATAGGGTTTAAGGTGTATCAGATGGATGCCAAATTTGCCATTTTGAATGGAAACTTAGAAGGAGGAGTATACATAGAGAAATTTGAGGGGATCTCACTATCAAGTGATAAGGACAATGTTTGTAGATTAAAAAAGTATCTTTATGGTCTAAATCAAGATCCTAAAGTTTGGTATGATAGGTTGGATAGAAATCTATAAGATAAGGGATTTAAAAGAGGAGCTATAGATTGTAATATGTATATAAAGATAGAAAATTACCATAAATTGATATTTGTCTATGTGGATGATATCATCTTTAGTTGAAATAATGAGAACATGACCAAGGCCTTTGAAGAGCTGATGAAGAAAAAGTTTGAGATGTCTATATTGGGACAACTATCATTCTTTCTTGGGTTGAAAATTACTTAATCTGAAAAAGGTATATTCATTTTATAAGATAAGTATATAAAAGAGATGTTGAAGAAGTTTGAGATGGAAGATTTCAAGGTATTCAGTAAACCTATGATCATAGGGTGTAAGTTAAGTAAGGAAGATGAGTCTCCAAAGGGTACAATAAAATATCATATAGTTTAATGATTGGAAGTTTTCTATACACCACTACCTCTAGACCTAACATCATCCAAGTAGTAGGTCTTATGGGAAGGTTTAAAGTAGATCCAAAGGAAAATCATCTCCAATCAATCAAAAGGATACTCATGTTTCTCAAGGGAACTATGGAGTTTAGGTTATGGTATCCAAAGATCAAGTAGTTTAATTTGACAACCTATACAGATGTAGACTAGGAGGGAAGCCTGTATGACATGAAGAGTACTAATAGAGGAGCTTTCTTCTTAGGTGGGTGCCTAGTTTGTTGGATAAGCAAGAAGTAACCATCAATATCATTATCTACTTGTGAGGCTGATAAAATTGCATCAACTTCATGTTGCACTTAGATTTTATGAATGAGATAGACCTTAAAGGACTACAAGGTGGAGCATGATGGTCCTAGCCCTATCCATTGTGATATTAAATGTGATATAAGAATATAAAAGAACCCTATCATGCACTCAAGAACTAAGTACATTATTATCAAGTATCATTTCCTAAGATAGAAGGTAAGTGAATAAAGTGTTAAAATTAAATATGTTTCTATACAGGTTCAGATTGTAGACATTTAAACCAAGCCACTTTCAAAAGAAAAATTTGAACATCTAAGATAGGAGTTGGGTGTAGTTCTTGACCTTAGAAGTCACTAAGGAATTTAAGTGCTTAGGGGGAGATAATCAGGCGGTTCATTATCTCTAAGTGTAGATGAGTAGTGATGATAAGGTATTCACAAAGACATGTGGATCATGTTTATATAATGACTCATAATATCATAGTATTATAAGTTTAGTGTTTTGGTTGTAAGGAGTGTGATCTAAAGAGTTGCAGACATCACTTTGGCATTTGTGTCAAAGGAAGAGAAAGTTTAGAAGGATGGAGAAGTTTTTGAGAGTGTTTTCCATCATTGATAATGGGGGAGACTTTTGAGTATTGTCATTGATGTCATTGAGAGAGTATTCTTAGTTAAAAGTGTGTTGATATGACACAAGGCATTGATGGAATGTTAACATTGAAGAATGTTGTCATGAAATATAATTTTAAGGCAAAAGAGAGAATTTAAAGGTAATTAATGCCTTATGGTTGTATGAATATATAGGTTTTTGAGTACCCTAAGCTTCATCATGGCATGAAGAGATATTTTCATAAGGTATAATCATGGTGTCTTGGTGAGATGAGTGCATACAGTCATGAGTGGTTGTATGAGGTTGTTCGAGGATGTATGTGAGGCATTAGAACACTCATGAGAGTTTTAGGGTGAGCCTATAAGGGTACGAATTTCAGTCTAGGTATGCATCTAGATCTCTCTTAAACCTTGCTTTGCCTAATGAGGTATCATGATCTATTATCAAGGAATGTTGTATCACTATGTTTTTTGTATTAATTTATTTTTCTTTAAAAAAGGAAAAAACTAAAAGAAAGGGTGAAGGTATAGATGAACCTAGATGTAGTTGCACTCTTTGTGATCCAAAAAATGTGAAGAACTCATATTTGGCTTGGGAAGAATGACCTAAAATAAGAATGAGAATAGGAATGGGATTGATTAGTTAGATTGGAGGGTGGATTCCTTAGCAAGTGTTAGATCCAATAAGTACAAGACTTCACTAGAAGGCTATCAATCCACTCATTTTATAAGTTAAGGTCTAAATAATGTTGATAAGATATGCTTGCATAAAGTAATGAAAAGTACTTAATCATAATGTAATAAAATGCTTTTCAAGATAAAATGATTGAATTTAATAGAATGACCTTAAATTGTTCAGAATAAATGATAAAGTGCTAAAATATGATTCAAAAATTGCCTTTGACTCTGTGTTGTGATAGGGATCAAAAAAAAGATTTTGGGTTAAGGTTGATAAGTGATTTTAGCTTTCTATTTTTGGGAAAAAGAATTACATAGAGATTGATGTTGATCACTGGGTAATTGATACCAGTTAAGGGTAACTGATGCTAGTCAAGGGTAATTGATTCTGGTCAAGGATGACTAATTTTGGTCACTGTGTGTTTGTCAAAATTCTAGTTTTGGATAAAAATGGAATTTGGCCTAGTTGTAAAAGGGTTTCATGAGATATTTAGGGGTTGGTTGATGTTCATAAAGATAGAATAGAGTTTTAAAGATACAAAACATAGAGATTTAACATTTGAATGGATGGGAATGTTTAGTGGGGATCTGGTGGAAAAGGGAGTGTTTATATTTGTAGAAATCCAACATAAAAGAGAGTGTGGGGAGAGACTGAAAGGGAGTGAAAGAAATAAAATAACAAAACCAAAATAACTAAACTTATAAAAAGTACATGATACTTAGCTATTATGGATTTTCTATCCTAGAGATGACTTGAATTTAAGTGTGAGATAATTAGAAGCTTAGAACAAAGTAGGTAGAGTAATGATATTTGAATACTTAATATTGAGGTGATGAATCACTTTCTAATTTTTGAACTAGATATATGGTTCACTAGAAATCTCAATTCACACAAGAGTTTTGATTCTTGATCAAAATGATTCAAACTCTTGAGCAAGGGTCCTGGGTAACCTTAAGTAATTGACATCCGTCTTGGTCAATCAATGTCAATCAAGGGATGACAAACATTGATCAAGGTGGAAATGGTCTAACTTGCCCAAAATAATGTTTTTCACTTAGTTTTGGCCATTAAGACTATCAAAAGTGGTCCAAGCTCATTTAAGGAGGCATGGTCATGGAGGAATAAATAATCTAGGAGGTTATGAGTTTAAATTCTAAGGTAGGAAATGGTCTTAAATCTAGGTGTCACTAAGTTAGCCATGGGTTTAGTTAGGGTGTGGTGTAAATAGGATTTACTAGTTTAATTAATTAATTAATTAATTTAGGTAGATGTGCGTAAAGGGGTACAAGGGTGTTTTTAAGGGGCTAAGGAATTTTTTAACCCAAGGGGTTAAAAGAGAATGTTATAATATCTAGAACCATTTGTATGGTTTAATAGTGTCTATGTTCTGCCCCTTTTTACTACATAGGTTGCATCAACAAGCTCTTAAAAAAAATAAAATGATGCAGTGGAAGGTTAGATGCCTCAAGTATGGGAGGAGATGATCCCTCTAAAAATGAGAAGTGAAGAGGTGAAAATGAATTTGGGTTTAAAAAGTGGGTAAGTTAGTAATAATGTCAGTTGGGTGGTTGAGGAATGGAAGCACAAAAGGGTATACAAAAGGCAATGAAGTACAATGTCAAAAAATGTGTCAAGATGAGGATGCCATGGTTAAAAATATTAGGAAATAAGGTGGTACCTAGGAAAACAAGTGATAGGTTAAATAAAACAAAACATTAGGCATAGATGATATGGGTTGCACTTATAAACACAAGTCTCCAAAGTGAGGTATCCATGTTCTTAGGGAGCCAAAAGTACGGTGTGATCTTAAGAAGACTACATGGGTTACAGGTATCAAGACCACAAGTGAGCATCTTTCAATGCACCTAAATGGATACACATAAATTAGTACACATATGTAAGGTTATTAATCATGGTAAGGTATGTGGCATGATCAAAGTGACCAAGGCAAGGGTGGTCAAAAAAAGATATGAATAGTTATATGACATTAGAGGAGCAGGTAATCTCTGAATGTAGGTGAATGAGCTAGATACAAAATGTGTTGTGGGAGTGTGTAAAGATATCCCTTAGGGTGGAAAGGGGGATAAGTTTAGGGGAGGAGGTATCGGTTAAACCCTAATTTATGTGATTGATACCATCCATTATAAGGTGGGATCAACTGATGTCGATCATCCCAACCCAAGGGGTGTGTAAGATTAATTTTCAGCCAAACCCTAAAAAAGGGGGCGAATGACGAAAAAGGTCAAATTGATTGTCATTGGTGATTTGTTATTTTTGTTACCTTTTTTTATTATTCCTTAGTGACTAATGAAAAAAAAATTATAGAACAAACATGGAGTGAAATAGCTAAGTCAGAAGAGTGTAAGTGGGTGAGGCAAAAGTTATCTATGGTGTGATTATGATTGGTGTGGATAGGGAAACTGGTGGGGTAAGGTGTGGGAGCAAGCATGTAGCTAAGTGGAGGACAAGTGGTGGATAGGATGTGGGTTAAAACATGGAGATGGATGTGGGATGAGGTAGGTAGTTTTTTGCTTTTTGTTTTCTTGTTTGAATTTTTTAAATTATTTAAGTAAATTAATTTATGGGGATTGGGGGGAGGGTAATTCAATGTTTTATGGAAATTATCTGGTACATAGGGTAGAGGGGAGGTGTGGGAGCATCAAAGAAAGGGTGGGTAAGTTTATTTAGGTAGGTTTTAGGTGAAAAATTAGGGTTTGATCATTTAACCCAAATACATAGTGATTGATGTCAAATAATGTCATTCAATAGAGAACCGATGTTGGTTGATAGGGAGTCAGTGTCAGTCAACCTATGAATGACATCGATCAAAGGGATTTATAGTAGGGGAGTAACAAGTTTTTAAATGTTTTATAATTTAATAATGACGTAGAATGTTTTGAAATGTGTAGAATATTTTAGAATGTGTAAAAATACTTATAAAAGTGTTTTGGTAAGTAAAATGAGCTTAGGGTAGTCAAATAGGGTTATTGGTGTGGGTAAGTGTGGGAAGTAATGAATGTAGGTAAGTGCATAGGTGTAGTGACTATGGTAGATTATAGGAAATTTGTGTTGGGTGTTTAATGTGTAGGTTGAAATAAGTTGAATATCTAACCTTATAGGCAAGGTTGCTATTGATGATTTAGGATAGAGTGCCACTATTACTCGATGAACTACATAGATATATGACTTAAGATGAGTGGGACCACATGATGGTAGTAGGTCTAGGTGGTATGAGAAACTATGGATGTGTGACCTAAGATAAAACTATGTTGGTGTCCCTCATTTAGAGAGGGTATCCATCTACCAACATGTTCTAGATATTGATAAGAGAGTTCACCACTACTTTAGAGAATGTGCACATGATCTTAAGGTTACTTATACAGGGTCAAGGAGTGGATCTAATTCGAGGTGCACATGATGGTGAGGATATAATAGAGGCATGATACCATGTGGGTGTTTCTACTTTGGGGACCTTTATCAATTGGACATTGAGAAGACACTGATGAATATGCTGATGATATCAATCACCTGCTATGAATTACTTGATTATAGTGGTAGGAAGTATCCTTACGATCTACTAGGTGTTCTAGTGGAGATACATGCGGATCAAATAGTATAATCATTTGAGCAAATATTTTTGGTACATTTTTATCAAGAGTTTTGTTGATGCTTATAATTATCTCATAAGTGATCTTTAGTGTTGATGAACACTTCTCATTTTAGGATTCAAAGAATCCAAGGCATTAGTTGTAGTTTGTGATAATTATATGATGTTTGTGGTGGAATAGAAGTAGAGTATGGGAACTATCCACAATATTTATTTAATTTGGTGGTTGGGAGCCTCTAGGGTCTAGATCCTTGTGATATTTCAAGACAATAAGTTAATATAAATGGATATTAACAATGATCTTTAAACTAGGCGAGTTTTGATAAAGAAAATAGAAAAAGGAAGGGTAAGGTAGAAAAGAGAACGTGATTGCAAATTCCCCTCTCAAATATTATGACAACATTATAATTATTTTGAGTATACATGAAATAATTTGTGGTGTTATAAACTTATATTGCATCACAAACTAGGCCATCTTCAAAGAATATATATAAACCACAAGTAAGAACCAAGTTTAAAGTAAAAGTTTGTTATTGTAACCTAAATAACATATGCACATCCAAATGCAAATCAAATAAAATGAAGTATACCTAAGATATTTTCAAGTAATCTAGAATTAACATAAATTAACAACCCTATGAAATAAAATGTAGCTCAAAATGTAGAGAACCATTCAAATTTATTATAATAAAATGTAATTGAGAGATAACATTAGCTTTCAAAAAATGATTTAGATAATATTTTTATAATTCCTTAGTTGTATTAAATGCTCTTTTGTATACAAATTGCTCAGAGTCTCTCCCTTTACAAAATAATAACCTTTTATTATTTATAAGAAACATAGATAGTATACCAGTTATCTTTTCAAAATATCCATGGAATGATAATGATAGTTATCCTTAATATAAAGATTACAATGCAAAAGGCTTTCTATGCCAACTTTGACAAAAGGCCTAATATATGCTAATAAACTAGCATATATATTACAAAATAATATTCTTTCTGTTACATTGGTGAGTCCCTTGGGTTACTACTTGAGGATGATCTTCACCTTAGTATATTTTTCTCTGATTAGCTCAAAATCTATTGCAACCTTCATCAAATAATCCTCTTCTTGACCTGCTAATGTGTTAAATTATTTGTCCCTCTTGGCTTTAAGTTCCTAAATGTGTTGGGCCTCTTTAATATACATCCTTGATGTAATGATGATATCAATGAGCTTCTAATTATCTTTGACATGCTGGTCTTGGTTGTCCTTGATGTTCTGGATGAAGCTACCAACCCTTTGCTTGAACTCTTCATCATCCATCAAGCATGTGGCATTGGTATTATAAGGGCTTACCAATAGTCCCTTTAAGATTTTATCCATCCTTACCATCAAGCCTTTGTCTTTCTCCATGAAGCTATTGAGACTATCACACCATTTTATTAGGTCTAATATCTTATCTTCAATGAATCCTAAGAGGGTATGCAAATGCTTCAACTTGATGATCTTGACACCTTGGACTTATTTGGTGTGATAAACATTAATCAATTCAGTTACTTAATCTCTAGAGTTCTGCCATTGAGTGACTAAGACTTATACTTTCCCAATTTTATAAGTCAAGGTATTCCATCTGAGCCGTAGGGCCTTTAACCCTTTAAATGTGTCAAAGGACTTATTTAGCAGCTTCATTATATTCTCAGGAACTAAAAATGTAACCTATGCTTCCAAGTCTTTATTCTCCTTTCTAGATTGGTGATCTTCTATTGCATCCCATAGATTCCAACCAAGGTTATTTCCAATTGGGCCACCACCAAACTTGCCACATCCTATTGATGGATGGGATTCTCCCCTACTTCTTACCCTTGTCTAGTAGTTAGGCATATAAAAATTTCCACCTTTTGAAAGGTGAACTACTCAGTGCCAATGGTAGTTTTCTTAGTTGTCATCCTTTCAACCCCTACTATATCTAGATTATACATGATAGTGTCTAATGGTTTAGAGAGTTTGGGTGTCTCTAGGGTTTAAATCCTAGTTCCGCATGATGCTCCTAGGTCTTTTATTTTTTTACCACTTTATTTGGTTGCTTGAACAATTCTTATTTCTCCTTGTTCCTTCATGAGCTCTTTGATATAGGGTTTGACATTGTCAAGGGGATCTCCACCTATAAAGGTGGTAATTACCAGTGAGTGTGATTGGGAAGGGACCTTTTAGAGTTTCCCATATATAAACTAGTTAGGAAGTATATGTTCTTGTATGGATAACTCATCATTGAACAAATTTAATTCACTGATGGGATGGGTCCATACCACCTTTGGTCTTTTGGAAGACTTAAGGACAAGGGCCAACTTAGCTTCCCTATTATTTTGTGTGATAGGGACCAATTCTAATGCCACTTCTTTTCCCTTTTCTTCTTCACCTATTTGAGGTCCTTCAATCTATGACACCTCAACTATGGCTCCTTCATCTTCTTGATCAGACCCATAATTCTCTACAAGTTTCTTGAAGAATTCTTCCATCATCTCATATGGTTCTAGGGAAACCATATCAAAGTGTTCCACTGGAGAAGATGGTTTGGAGGTTGGGATGATGATGAAGGGCCTTCTCCTAACCTTTCTTTTAGTTTCTTCTCACTATGTCCTTGAATTTGGAGTGATTACTATTATGGCTGACTTGGAGGTGCATTAGAGGTGGATTGTAGTAGATGATATTGCAATGGGTTCATTTTCCATCTCTCCCCATATAGTTTTTCCTCTCTTTTTAGTTTATGTTCAAGCTTGAAACCAAGCTACCTACACCTAGTAAGGACTTCCTCAAATTTTGTAGCTTTGGTGGAAAAACGGTCATATGGACCAACCCTATGCATATAGGTTACTTTGGTTAGTTGCTTTGACTACAAATGAGGGACAACCTTGTTATTGGGGTCTCATTAATTTAGGTCATCCTTTTAAAAGTAGAAGGCATCCCTATGTCTGAACATGATGTCCAATTATTTCTAGTCCTAGATCAAATTTCTCCTAATCAAGAATGGGAAGGGATGTATAATTCCCTTATTATTCTCCCTAAAAACATCATCAATCTCTTGGAAGATTTGGTGATCAATTTCTTGCTCAACCAACTTGAGGGGGGCATAGATAGGCAACTTGAATGGTTGGGTCATGATCCCTTATATTCTGATAATGGTGTAGTCTGGATAGTACTAAATATCTTTCATGAGTTCAACATACTTATTGACAAAAGGGTGCATCTTGGGTATGGGGTTTCCTATGTTATTCTTAACCAAAGTAGGGTATATGCAATCATAAATGCACTACATATGAAATCTATACTTGAATATGTGCAACTTTGCATAGTGATAAGAAATGGTAATTTTATTATGGGAGGACCAATTCTTGACACCAAAAATATGAGTAGATGTCATTAATGAGTCCAAAATATAGGACAACATGGTGATTTATTAGATTGTCCTGTTAGTAATGTCATAAAATTGTCTCCCCAAGTGGATGCTAATCGACTCTCTAATAGGTGGAGTTAGCTTCTCTTCTACCATTAAATATATGTAGGAAACCCATCTAGGGTTGACATAGGTTGTGGTGGATACCAATAAATTTATACACAATAGATTCATAACTATCCTAATGCCTTCTTAAAATGGAATGATAGGCATGGTTCCTAGCTACATGAGTTCCTTGATTAACCAAGGTCTTAGGATAACATCTAAATTATTCTAGGTAGTCCATTATTTGATGGAGGGGAGGTCTATGTGAGCTCTAGGGAGCTTTTAGTAGCATTAAAAAGCTACTGGGACAATATGGGCAATTATACTTGACCCTCTTTCTTTTATGATCTAGTCAATATCTATTCTACAATCAAAAAATAGGGGTACAAGGATGTCAATACAATGTAATACATTAGGTTTAACAGCAACTTGATGAAAACTTATCATTTGGATTGTAACTAGGTTCTCAAACTTTCTCTTGGTGACTACCATCCTTTGCTCATTAAATGATAATGGTTATAGCTTCCTCAGTTGCAAAGAAAATCTTAAACCAATTCTTCTTGTAATTAGAAAATGCTTCTATGTCCAATTCAATATCTCCAAAGCACCTACATTCATGGTATATAGAAAGATACACATCTATCTATTATTTACATTGTTGCCTTCCCACTACGATGATCTAAATTACCTTGGAATATGACTGGTCTTGATGCTCAAGATGCAAATTTGAACTTAATGCAGTTATGTCCTTAATAGTCAAATTTTGAGGCTTTAAGTTAAGGTTTAAGGCTTTAAGATAGTTTGGTGGGGTTTTTAAGTCTTTAATGGTGAAGGTGATAGTTTTTATAAATGTATTCATAAATCAAATCTTATGGATGGCACCACTTATGTAAAACCTATCTTTTTGGGTGTGTCAAATCTTAGGATTGTCTTTTGGTGATTAAATGGAATTTGCATGGACCTCCTTAAGATTGTTCCCATGATGACACTCCCATGGGAATCCCTTTGAAAATTAGTTGTTGGCTTTTAAATAAAGCCTTTTATGTCACTCCATTGGATTAGGATTTTAGGATGAATGTGAGCCTTTGATTAAGATATCAAAGGTCCTTTTTGATTGGTATTTTAGATCTTGGATGACTCAGTTATGCCAAGTGGAACATTCTAGCTTCCTCAGGAAATGAATGGATGTGGTTCATCTACATGTTGATCCATTTGGCTCTGGGGTTTGTGGTTGAAAATTCCACCTTCACTTCACACCATTCAATCAAGGTCAGTGATGGAGTGAGAACCATTGATCATGATCTATGAGGTCAAATTTGATTGGTTAAGAGGTTGGCTATGGTTAAATTTGATGGTCTCACTAATGTTAAATATGTCCTAACTAACATCAAATGATGGTAGTTTAACTATCAAATTTAAGATCATGAGGTTCTTTTAGTTGAATGATAATGTGTCAGGCATTATGTTCTCAGTGTTCTCAAGACTTTGGAGTTGACATGATTCATTGGATCAATTTAGGTGATGAACATGAACCATTGATCAGGATCTAAGAGGCTTCCTCAATTGGCTTAGCTTCAAGGGCTCTTTGATCTCATACCATTAGATTAAGGTCACTAGGTGAACATGGATAGTTGGATCTTGGAAGATGCATGAATATTAAGCTAGTATATGAAGGACATAGGATTAAGACAAGGGGTTAACCTTAGATTAATATTATTGAAAAACACTATGATCTAAGTTTTAATTTGATAAGCCTAAGGTCTAAACATTTATAAGGTCCCATTTTAGACTAAGCATAAAAGTTTGGATGGGGTTTATTTTGAAAGCCTTGATAATGTCAAATATTTCCTCATGAACATCAAATGATGGGAGCAAGCTCATCAAAATAAATGCTATAGAAAATTTTATATTGAGCGGGGTTTACTGCAGAGTTCTTCTTAGGATGATCTTGCATCATTGGATTAGGCCTCTAGGGAAATGACGACCATTATATCTACATCTAAGTTAAAACATGAAATGAGATCATGATATGTGTAGTGATTTAGACTAAATTTTAGGATCCTTGAGGTGTTTTTTGTGTTGAACAAACACTAAGACATTTCCAGATTTAAACATAGGCTAAACATTGATAAGGTCTTAGTCTAGGATGAAAAGGGGCTTGCGGACATATCATTTAACTATATTAGGAGGGATTTAAAAGGGGGAAGGAAAATAAATAGGGACTTAAGTATAATTTTATGTCAAGGTTTAGGCATGTTTTAAAACATAACCGAGCCTTAATGTAAAATTAAACTCAGGGTTTTTTAAAAGGACCAATTCCCACTAAATTTTCTCCCACAAAAAATTGAATTTAAACCCTTAGGGTTTTTACTTAACAACCTTGTCTTCCTCCATGAAACCTTCACTTAGCCATCCAAGGATAATCATTAGTAGGGTTAGCTCATAAATCATAATTAAAAATGCAAGGACTTATCCCTCTTCAGGTGGATGATCTTCAACTTCTAAAAATATACCCTCACAAAAGCTAGACTAGTATACAGATGTTTTAAAACACTTACAAGGGTCCCTATTTTGTAAAGTAGATAAAATGGGGTATGTTGGTCCTAAAAATAATGGTAACTTATAAGGGAAACATAGAAATATGTTAGAACCTAGAAACTTTGGTTTAAACCAACACATAAGTCCTTTATCTCCTTTGATCCACATATCATTACTTAAGTCAATTCAAAATTGAAAATAGCTTCAAATGTGAAAAATTCAAATCCTCATGTTAGAGCCTAAACATTTTGTGTGTGTTTTGATTCCACTTACTATTTTTCATGATACTTTAGGGAAAAACATCCAGGTTCATAGCCTCTTGACCATTACATATGACTTTGAGCTTATTTAGATATTCTTTTAGGAATAATTGTTCTTAGTTTAGGGGAGGCTTGGGCATTGCTCTACTGCTAGCCAGGCATCCATATCCCTAATAGATATGCCTTTATCTTCACTCATGGCCTTGATCCACTACCATCTAGGCATCCATAGCCACAGTGGAGGTTTCTTAAATCACCTTTGACTTTGCATCTTTTGATTTAGCATTAAGTCCCTTTTTGTGTCTTTTTGATTTTTAACAAAGGTTGGGAGCTAAGATAGCTAGGTTTAAGGATTTGGTCAAATGTTTTTGCCTTAGGATAATCATATTTAGTTGAAACCTTAATCCCAAAGAAGGACATGTTTTAAGTGCAAGCATGCATATGCCTTAACTTTTGAACTCTTCTTTCACATACATGATTCTTCTTATAACAAAGCTTTGGTCTTAGGTAATGTATTAGGTTCTTGGGGGGGTAAATTAATTCCATGTGAGTCTTTTGAAATTCTTTATATTTTAACACAATGATATATTATAGCCTTAGGTCCTCTTGTGTAGGATTCATGCCCTCACTTAAAACACTTGAATTTTGAGAAATTCTGAGCAAGTATAGTCTATGAGACTTTATTAAAGAAAAAGAGCACAACCAAGCATAAAGGACAAAATGAAAAACAAATATATAACAAAAAAAAACAAACATAATCAAACAAATATATACAAGCCAAGTAGGAAAACAAAATAAGAAAGGAAACTAACTAGCCTACCTACTCTAACTCTAGGCAATCTTATAGATGTTATTCCATGAAGACCCTTGTTAGAATAACAAAAAAGTAATGCTTGAGGTATTACCCATTGGTAGGAAATGAAAATTATACTCCTTGAAGGTCTTTCAACTTAAAAGTGTTATTGCCTAAGATCTCTATAATTTGGTATGGGCCAATCCATAATGGTGAAAACATACCATGCTCATCCTTAGGTTCTGATGCTTTGTCCCAAAGGAGGACTAGGTCTCCTTATTTGAATACCTTCACCTTGGACCTTTTGTCAAACCATATTTTAATAGTTACTAGATGCCTACTAAAGTCTTCAAAAGCCTTTTCTCTGGCATCTTCCATCTGAATGATGTCTAATAGCCTAAAATTAGCAATCTCTTGGATTTCCTCCATGTATTCTTGTATGAATGTGAACGTAGGAAATTTGAGGGTGATGGGGAAGATAGGTTCTTGGCCATACACCAACATAAATGGTGAACCTTGAAGTTCTTACTTGATCCTTATTCTATCAGCCATCAATGCATACTTAAGGAGCTTATGTCATGTTATAGGCTTGTCTATAGCAGACTTTTTGATGGCCTTCATAAGATTCTTGTTGGTAGATTTAGAAAATACATTTCCTTGAGGGTAATGATTAGAGGAAAAATTCAAATATATGCCATTATCATAATCCCATGCAGTCATTTCAATGGATATGATTGCAGATCCATTGTCACAAATTAAAGAAACTAGGGTTCAAAATTTGGTGCAAATATTTTCTTCCAAGAAGTTGATCACTCCCTTTGTCTTACATTATTTGGTGGATATAACTTCAGTCCACCTTGTGCAATAATTTTTAGTATTTAAGAATACTTATAGACTTAAGAGGAATTAGGATTAATAACTCCTAAAAATTCTAATCCCCACTATGCAAATGGTTTGTCTACCATCATAGGTTGTAAAGGCATGGTTGGCTTTGGCTCTTTTGTGCTAAAAATTTAGCATGAATGTCACTCTCTCACATTTTTATAAGCATCCTTGAAAATTTTGGGCCAATAGTACCCAACGTTGATAATATTTTGGGCTATGATTTTCCCTAAAGGATGTTCACTACCTAACTTTTCATGAAAGGTAGACATGATTTGAGAAGCCTCTTCTTTAGACACACACCTTAAGTAGATCCCTTCAAAATTATTCCTATAAAATAATCCACCTTTGATGAGGTAATAGGATTATTTGAGTCTTAAGGCTCACCTTTATTCTCTGATGAGTCTTGGGGGACAACTACCTCTGATGAGAAGATGTATTAAATAGTCATAACATTAATTAGGCTAGAAGTTTTGTTGATCCACTTGCATGACATGAAGTTTAGGATTAGCATTGGTAATCATCTAGACCAGGACCTAACATTTCACCAATTTGACAATATTTATCTCTATATCATACTCTTGTAGGATTTCCATCTACTTGCCTCTTCTTTCCCCAAGGTCATTCTGACTTAACATAAGCTTTGTGTCTGGGTTTGGTAAGATGGCATGCACCTTATTTCTAAGGATGTAATCCCTAAATTTTTTCACTAACTTCATTACTGCATAGGCTTGCTTATCAATCAAGGAATAGTTTACCTCTAGATTTTTGAAAGTGGTGCTCATGAAAGCTATAGGGTGGTCATTTCCATCCACCTTTTGAGTCAAGACTATAGCCATGGTGTGGTTAGAAGTAAATAAATACAAGTGAAAGTCCTTTGAGAAGTCAGGACTTATCAAGACTAGGGCTTTATTGATTGTCTTTTTGATGTTAGCAAAAGTTTTTTTGGATTCTTCATCCCAATAAATTTTAGCATCTTTCTTAAGCATATCATTCAGAGGTTTGACAATCTCAGCAAAGCCTGAGATCAACTTATTCATGAAGTAAAGTTTATCAAATAATGACTTCAATTCCTTTCAACTATTGGGTAACTCAATCTTGGAAATGGATTC
This sequence comes from Torreya grandis, assembly GCA_037957365.1. Taxonomy (NCBI): domain Eukaryota; kingdom Viridiplantae; phylum Streptophyta; class Pinopsida; order Cupressales; family Taxaceae; genus Torreya; species Torreya grandis. The sequence goes on from JARHVA010003185.1 coordinate 1,447,705, forward strand.
CACTCTCTATAGATCTATGGAAATCCCTTCTTTGGTGATGACAAGCCCCAATAATTTTTGTTCAGTAACATAGAAGATACTTTTCTTGGGGTTGAGAGATATACCATATTTATTGAATCTTTCAAATTCTTTCTTTAAGTGCATGAAATGGTGCTCTCTATTCTTGGAGAACACTATAAGATCATCCATATATATGATGATGAATTTTCCCACTAGACCTTGGAAATCATGGTCCATGGTCCTCTAAAAGGTGGCTCCTACATTAATCAATCCAAATGGCATTCTTTTGTAAGAATATGTTCCCCACTTGGTAGTGAAATTTATCTTCATCCTATCTTCCTAAGAAATAAGAACTTGGTTATATCCAAAAAATCCATCTAAAAAGGACATTATGCCTGATCTTGAAACAGCTTGGATGACTTGGTCAAGAGAAGGAAGGGGTGATTATCCTTTTTAGATGCTCTATTCAAATTTCTAATGTCTATGCACAATATTATTTCCCCATTCTTCTTTATAACTAGGATCAGGTTGGAGACCCAAGTGGAGTGCCTAGTAGGAAACACAATCCTTACATCCAATAGATTCTTGACCTCTTTAAATATCATGGGTTCTAAGATAGGGCTGACTAGTCTTTGTTTTTGTTTGAAGGGTTTGAAACTCTCCTTGAGAGGTATAATATGACTAATAACCCTTGGATCAAATATTTTCAAATCTTCATCGGACCAAGCAATTACATCTTTATACTTTATAAGCAACTCCTTATCCTTTGTATTTTCTTATTTAGTGCAAGACTTTCCTCTATTTACTTGTTGGGGTTGATCGTGTGAGTTTATATCTACTACAGGATAGTCCTTACCATTTACCATAGGCACCTTAGGTATTTTAGGAATCTTTTCATGATCAAACAACCTTTCTAATGAGATCATACCTTTAGGTATCTTATTATCATTCAATTTAATGATTTTATTATTAAGATCCCTTTTAGAATAAATTTCATCAGCTTCATTAATGATGTGAGCTTCAAAGGTCCCAAAATTAGTCAAGAAATCTAGAATTTTTTGATCATCATTGAAGACTTGAAAATGATTAATATTATCTGGGATTGAGGGGCATGGCATTAGCTCAATACTAAGGTTAGGGAAATAATGATTGGGCATAAGGTTAGCTGTAGTAGAGGCCATCTCATCAATAACTTTGTTTTCATCCCTAGGGATAGACATGATTTTAAAAGCATCAAAATATTCCATTAAGTCCAAAACTCTAAACTTATACCTCTTAAGGAAATATATCTTGCATTGGAACTTTCTACTTGATTGACCACCAGTTCAAAATCCCCATAAACAAGAAATTACCTATTTTTATTCTTAATAGCAAGTTGTAATCTTAAAATGAAAGCTTCATACTTAGCCAAATTATTAGTGCATTGGAATTGTAACCTATAAGATGCATGATATTACTTTTTTACAATGTCTATCAATACAATAATATCCCCTAATCTTGGTTTTCACTTAGCACCATCAACATACAACTTCCATAGGCCAAGTATAGGAGGAAGGTATATGGAACAAGGCTCTTTTTTAGTCTCTAAAGTGAAAAATCCTATATCAAATTCAAGGAAGTTTACCTTTCTATTTAAAACATTGTATTCTATTATCATGTGTCTCATCCTTGGTTCTCTTTCTACCCTTATTTGATTTGGTGCACCTTTCCAAGGTAACATAAGTGGGAGTAGTCAGTACACATGTATCCAATCAAGGCCTTAATCCATTCTGTAATTAATAACAATCCATAAGAATTAGGAATATCAATTACTTATATGTTAATGAATTACTAAATCCTTGGTTCATTATCCAATTATATATGTGCATTCAATAACTCCCCAATGACTTTGACTCTTGACATGTCTAATTATGTGACCACCCTATCAAACTTGATTGGGGTCAACCTAAGTTGTTCACATATCCTAGTAGGCATGATTTTGGTTGAGGATCCAAAATATAAAAGGCAATTATGGAAATTCTTATTGAATATCAAAACTATAATAAGGAAGGGTGGGGACTCTGCTTTGGTTACTTACATAGTCACATTTGCACTATCAAACTTATGAGGCTTCCTAAGTTTCTTGGACAAGGATTTTAAGAGTAAATCTCTTTGTTCTATAATCTAAGTTAGTTCATGTAGAGCAATATTGGCTTTGATCTTTTTCATATCTCCCAGAATGTTGTAACCATATTTACATGAAGGTTCAATAGTAGGTTTGGAAGAATTTCCCTTAGGTAGTTCAAGATTATTTCTTGATGTAGTGTTTGGAGGAGTCTTGTAGTTGTTAGGGGGGTTGAAGTAGTTAATGGATACTTTTGTTCTCTATTTCTCAAAGGGTTTGTCTTCAAGAATTTTTGGAATGCTTAAATCTCTTTAAGGATATTCTCAAGCTCATTATCCTCTTGGAAAGGGAATTGAAATGTCTCTACCATGTGCACTTGGTTAGATGGTTGGGATCCAGAAGGACTTACAATAGTATCTCTATTTGGGACTACCTCAAATGTGTCAATTTATTCTTGGAAAGATTCAAAGGCCTTGAATAACTCAATGAAATCAATCTCACCATATTTAGAGGTAGCATACACCATATAATATTCTGGAAAGGCAATATCGATGAGATTAATATATATGGTCTTTTTGCTAGAGGAAGGCTCATTGGTTTCTTTATTGTAGAAAGTATCATTTTGAAATCTATTTCCAAGCTTGTTGAACTTTTGGAAGGTGAATTTCCTCCCAAAGTTGTCATTAGCACTTCCAACTTACTTTTGCAATTGGAAGAAATTTGTGTTGAGCTTCTAGACCATCTGTAGTATAGATTCATTCTCATTCTTTGGGGTCTCCAAATTTTTGACTTGGTTATTGTTTGTGCTATTGACTGGTACTAAATCTTTTTGGTCATTGGTGTGAAATCCATTAGTAACTTGATGACTCAAGAAACTTAGGTTCTGATTAAGAGCAACATGGATAGTAGGTAATACATTCAGAGTAGGGAGCTGGTTTAATGTTGGAGCATTTTGGTTACTATTTGGGAAAATGTTTAATGTAGGAATTTGAGGATTAACATTTGGGATAGTATAAGACATCTATCCTTAAGGCTACATTTGGTCACTAATAATGATTACTTTAGAATAAGCTTGGGTCAATGTGTTGATAGTTGAGAAAGCTCTTTTTAGAAACACAAAAGTCATGGGGTCTAATGTATCTTTATAAAATTCTAGAGCTAAAGCCTCAATAGGTTTGTATGAATCCATGGTCTGACTAAACATATTTTGGAACCTAGCATTGAAGGATCTAATGGGATCATTTACATCTCTCTTAATGGTTTTAAATTGGTGATAAATGACATAATGGCTTATGATCTTCCCAAATTGATTGATAAAGATAGTGTAAAAATTATTACATGAGGTAATACAATTTTTAGGAAAATTGAGGAATCATTCATATGCAACATATTTTAATGTAAAAGGAAATAATCTATAAGCTACATCTTCATGGATGACATTTACTAACATTAAGGCAGCCTTGAAAAATTTAACATGTTCTTCTATAGTTGTAACACCAGTTGGACTAAATATTGGCAAGTAATTTTTAGGATTGTGAGGCAAGTCATGGACTACACCTAGTACATTAATGGGGGAACTTCCAATTCATGTCATATCTAGATGAAAATTAAATGCAAGAACCCATTGTAAGGTGAGGATGGTAAAGACTTAGAATGCCTATGTCTTCCTCTATATTTCTAGGTTCTTCTTTGGGTCTCTAGCTCGAGTAAGGGCTCTCTTGTCTTTAAATGTGATCTAGTCCTGATCCTTGGCAATTCTAGCTTGAAGATTGAGGATCTAATTTAAAATATGGTGTAACATGTTAGAATTCACAAATAGATATAATCAGCCTACACACTAAGCCTATTTTATTTAATATTTGCTCGTAAAGGGACAAAGGACATTGATATTTGAAAAAGTAAGCTCAAATATGTGCTAAATTATGCAAATATGGCCATTCTTTACAACTTGTGACTCAAATAAATTCAATATTCACCAAGAATTGTCAATCTTCAACCAAAATAAACCATTCTAATTTCAAATACTATGAATTCTTAAATCCTAAAGCTATCCTTACCAAAATTTAACTATTTTCTTGTAGAGAACTAAGATATTTTCCTAACAAAGCACAAAGACAGGTGAGAAGCCACCTAGATCAAGGATCTTTGAACTTAGAGTGAAGAATCACTCAAAAGGGTTAAGAATCCTTTAAATTTAATGTAGGAATTATTTCAATTGATCAAGTGGGCCCTCTTAGTAGCAATGAGAGATTCTTGTTGATGCCTCTAATTATCTCATAGGTGATCTTCAATGTTGATAAACACTTCTGATTTTAAGATTCAAAGAATCTAAGGCATGAGTTATAGTTTGTGATAATTCTATGATGTTTGTGATGGAATAAAAGTAGAGTATGGGAAATATCCATAATATTTATTTAATTTGGTGGTTGGGAGACATAAGGGTTTAGATCTTTGTGATATTTCAAGTGAACAAGTTGATCTAAATGGATATTAACAGTGATCTTTGAACTAGGTGAGTTTTGCTAAATAAAATAGAAAAAATAAGCGTAAGGTAGAAAAGAGAACATGATTTTAAATTCCCTTCTCAAATATTATGACAAGTTTTAATTATTTAGAGTATACATGAACTAATTTGTGGTGTAAAATAGTATAAACTTAGATTACATCATAAACTAGGTCAGCTTCAAAGGAGATATATAAACCACAAGTAAGAACCAAGTTTACTTTAAAAGTTTACTATTGTAACTTGAATAACATATGTACATCCAAATGTAGAGAAAATAAAATGAAGCATACCTAGGATATTTTTAGTTAATCTAGCATTAGCATAAATTAATAGCCCTATGGTATAAAATGTAGCTCAAAATGTAGAGAAGCATTCAAATTTAAGATAATAACATATAATTGAGAGACAACATTGGATTTCAATCAACTATTCAGATAATCCTTTTACAATTCCTTAGTTGTATTAAATGCTTTTTTGTATACAAATTACTCAAATTTTCTCACTCTATAAAATGGTAACCTTTTCTTATTTATAGGAAACATAGGTGGTATAATAGTTATCTTTTCAAAATATCCATGGTATGATACGGACAATTATCCTTAATATAAATATTACTATGCAAAAGGATTTCTATGCCAACTTTAACAAAAGGCCTAATATATGCTAATAGACTAGTAGCTATATTGGTGGGTTCTTTAGGTTACTACTTGAGGATGTTATTTAATTTAGTATATTATTCTCTAATTATCTCAAAATATACTTTAGTATTCATCAAACAATCCTCTTTTTGACCTATCAATGTGTTAAATTCTTCGTCACTCTTAACTTTAAGTTCTTGAATGCATCAGGCATCTGTAATCTACTTCCCTGATGTAATGATGATATCAAGGACCTTTTGATTGTCTTTGATAGGTTGGACTTGGTTATACTTGATGTTTTAGATGAAGTTAATGACCCTTTTCTTTAAATATTTATCATCCATCAAGCCTATGGCATTGGTCTTATAAGGGTTTACCAATAGTGCCTTTAAGAGCTTCTCCATCCTTGCCATCAAGCCTTTGTCTTTCTCCATGAAGCTATTGAAATTGTCACACCAGTTACTCAATTCCAGTATCTTATATTTAACGACTCCTAAGAGGGCATGTAAATACTTTAACTTGATGATATTGAAGCCTTGGACCCACTTGGTGTGATGGACATTAATCAATTCAATTGCCTAATCTTTATAATTCTTCCACTCAGTTTATAAAGCCTGTATTTTCTTAATTTTATGGGTCAATGTATTTTATCTAAGCTTCCAAGGATTCAAACCTTGAAATGTGTCAAATAAGGACTTACTTAGTAGCTTCATTATATCCTCAGGGATTGAAAATGTAACCTATACTTCCATGTCTTTCTTCTCCTTTTCTAGTTTGGTGATCCTCTATTGCATCTATTGGAATCTAGCCAAGGTCATTGCTAATTGGGCCACCACCAAAATTGACACATCATCTTAATGGAAGGATGCTCCCCTACTACCTACCCATGTATAGGAGTTAGGCATACAAAAGGTTCCACCTTTTGAAAGGTGAACTCATCGATGCCAATGGTAGTTTTCTTGGTTCTCACCCTTTCAAACCTTTCTATATCCAGACTATACATGATAGTGGCTACTGGTTTAGAGAGTTTGGGTATCTTTGGGGTTGTATCTAGATTATACATGATAGTGGCTATTGGTTTAGAGATTTTGAGTTAGGATTGTTTGATGAATATACTATAGTATTCATCAAATAATCTAGTAGCTTTGAAAGGTGAACTCCTCAGTGCCAATGGTAGTTTTCTTGGTTGTCACCCTTTCAAACCTTGTTGTATCTAGATTATACATGATAGTGGCTACTATTTTAGAGATTTTGGGTGCCTTTGGGGTTTTATCTATATTATACATGATAATGGCTACTGGTTTAGAGAGTTTGAGTTAGGATTATTTGATGAATATACTATAGTATTCATCAAACAATCCTCTTCTTAACCTATCAATGTGTTAAATTCTTTGTCACTCTTAACTTTAAGTTCCTGAATGCATTAATATAAAAATCCTATTATATTAATATCCTAGTTGACCAACTTGAGGAAGAGAGTTTGAGTTAGGATTATTTGATAAATATACTATAGTATTCATCAAACAATCCTCTTCTTGACCTATCAATGTGTTAAATTCTTTGTCACTCTTAATTTTAAGTTCCTAAATGTATTAATATAAAAATCCTATTATATTAATAGCCTCGTTGACCACTATAAATTATAGTGGATCCTTAATGATCTCCTTGATTAAGGGTTTGACATTATCAAGCAAATCTCCACCTATAGAGCTGGTAATTGCCTATAAGTGTGATTGGGAAGGGAAATTTTAGAGTTTCCCATTTATGAACTAGTTAGGAATGATAGTTCCATGTATGGGGAACTCATCACTGAACAATTTTAATTCATTAGTGGGATGGGTCCATGTCACCTTTGGTCTTTTAGAGGACCTAGGGATAAGGCCCAACTTAGCTTCCCTCTTCTTTTGTGTGATAAGGATCAAATATAGCACCACTTCTTTTCCCTTTTCTTCCTCACCTATTTGAGGTCCTTTAATTTGTGCCACCTTAGCTATGGCTCCCTCATCTTATTAATCAAACCTATAGGTCTCTACAAGTTCCTTGAAGAATTATTCCATGATCTCATATGGTTCTAGGGCAACCATATCAAAGTGTTCCATTGGAGATGGTTTTTGAGGCTGGGTTGATGATGAAAGGCCTTCTCCTAGCCTTTCTTTTAGATTATTCTTACTAGTTCCTTGAATTTGGAGTCCATTCTATTATGGCTAATTGGGAGGTGCATTAGAGGTGGAAGGTAGTATATGATACTATAATGGGTTCATTTTCCATCTCTCCCTAGCTAATTTCTCCTCTCTTTATAGTTTGTGTTTAACCTTTAAACCATGCCACCTATATTTCATGTAAAAATGGTCATATGAACCAACCTTGTGCTCATAGGTTACTTTGGTTAGTTTCATTGACTAAAAATTAGGGATAACCTTATTATTGGGGTCCCATTCCTTTATGTCATCCTTCGGAAATCAAAAGGCATCCCTATGTCTGGACATGATGTCCAATTATTTCTAGTCTTGGATCAAATTTATCTTAATCAAAAATAGGAAGGGATGCAAAATGCCCTTCCTCTTCTCCCTACAAACATTATCAATTCCTTGGAAGATTTGGTGAGCAATTTTTCACTAAGCCAACTTAAGTGGGACATAGATAGGCAACCTGAATGGTTGGGTCATGATCCCTTATATTTAGATAATAGTGTAGTTTAGATAGTACCAAATATCTCCCATGAGTTCAACATACTTGTTGACAAGAGGGTGCATCCTAGGAATGGGGTTCCCTATGATATTCATTACCAAATTAGGGTATATGCAATCATAAATGAACTGCATATGAACTTTGTAATTAAAGATGTGAAACTTCACATAGTGATGGGAAATGGTAATTTTGATGTGGGAGGACCAATTATTGACACCAAGAATATGAGTGGATCCCATTAATGAGTCTAATAGATAGGACATCATGGTAAATTGTTAGATTGTCCTTTTCTTAATGCCATAAAATTATCTCCCCAAGTGGATGCTAATCAGCTCTCCAATAGGTGGAGTTAGCTTCTAGTCCACCATGAAATATATTTAAGAAACCCATCTATGTTTGATATAGGTTATATTGGCTCCCCCTGAAGCTCTATATAATAGGTTCATAATGATCCTAATCCCTTCTCTAAATTTAAATATAAGGATTTTACCATCATGGTTCTGGGTTACATGAGTTCCTTGTATTAACCAAGGTCTCAGGGTAGAATCTAGATTATGTTGGGTAGTCTATTCTTTGATGTAAGGGAGGTATATATGAGCTCTAGGGAGCTTTTAGTAACCTTAAAAAGCTACAGGGGAAATATAAGCAGTTCTACTTGACTCTCCTTATTTGATGGTCTAGTCATTTTTGATTATACAATCAACAAACAAGGGTGTAAGGATGTCAATACAATGCAATACCTCATGTTTAGCAGAAGCTTGATGAAGACCTATCATATAGATTACAACAAAGTCCTCAAAATTTATCTTGGTGATTGCCACCCTTAGCTCACTAGAAGATAGAGGTTGTAGTTCCTCAATTACAAAGAAAATCTTGAACCAATTCTTCATGCCATTGACTAATGCTCCTATGTCCAATTTAGTATCTCCAAAGTGCCTCCCTTCATGGTCTATAGATAGATACATGTATGTATCTTCTTTCTAGTATTGCCTTGCCACTACCATGATCTTAATTAACTTATAATATGATTGGTCTTGATTCTTAGGATGACACTTTGAGCTTGCTTAATGTAGTTGTGTCCTTAATAGTCAAGTTTTGAGGCTTTAAGTAAAGTTTTAGAGATTTATGCTAGTTTGGTAGGGTTTTTAAGGCTATAATGGTGAAGGTTATGAATTCAATAAATGTATTCATGTATTATATCTTTTGGATGGCACCACTTATGCAAATCCTATTTTTTCAGGCATGCCAAATCTTAGGATTTTCCTTTAATGCTTACATGGAATTTATGTGGACCTCATTAATCTTGTTATCATGGCACTCCTATGGGAATCCCTTTGAAAATTAGCCATAAAATTTTAAATAAAGACTTTTATGTTGTTCCATTGGATTAAGATTCTAGGACGAATGCAAGCCTTTGATTAAGATCTCAGAGGTCCTTTTTGATTGGTCACTCAGATCCTAGATGACATGGTTATGCCAATGGTACATTTTGGCTTCCTTGGGAAATGACTAGATGTAGTTGATCCACATGTCAAGCCATCAAGATTTAGGGTCTTTGGTTGAAAATTCCACCTTCACTTCACACCATTGGATCAAGATAAGTGATGGAGTGAGAAATGTCTATCATGATTTGTGAGGTCAAAGTTGATTGCTTGAGAGGTCAAATATGGTTAAATTTTATGGTCTTTCTAATGTCAAAGACATCCTCACTAACATCAAATGATGGGAGCATGACTATCAAATTTAATCTTGTGAGGTTCCTTTGGTAGAATGACAGCATGCCACTCATTGTGTTCTTGGTACTCTCGAGACTTTGGGGTTGATGTAGTTTATTGGATCAAGTTAGGTGATGAACTTGTTGATTATGATCTGAGAGGCTTCTCTGATTGGCTCAACTTTAGGAGATATTTGATCTCATGGCATTGGGTCAAGGTCATCAAGTGAACATGGATAGTCAGATCCTAGAAGATGCATAAATATTAAGTTAGTCTTGATGTACATAGGCTTAAGCTGAGGGGTTAACCTTAGATTAATAGTATTAAAAAACACTATGATCTAAGTTTTAATGTGATAAGCATAACATCTAAATGTTTATAAGGTATACTTTTAGACTAAGGATAAAATTTTGGATGGTGTTTATTTTGAAGGCCTTACTAACATCAAAGACATACTCATGTAAATCAAATGATGAGAGTGAGGTCATCAAAATAAATGCCATAGAAACTTTTATAGTGAGTGGGGTTTAGTGTATAGTTCATTCTAGGATGATCTTGCATCATTGGAATGGGCCTTCAGAGAAGTGAGGACCATTAGATCTACATCCAAGTTAAAAAATCAAATTAGAGCATGATACATGTAGTTATATAGATTAAAGTTTAGGATCCTTGAGACATCATCTATGTTGAATAAACACTAAGACATTTCAAGATTAAAAAATTAAACTAAATGTTGATAAGGTCTTAGTCTAGGATTAAAAGGGGCTTATGGACATGACATTTAATGAGGTTAAGAGGGATTTAAAATGGGGGAGGAACATAAAATGGGACTTAAGTATAATTTTATGTCAAGGTTTGGGCATGTTTGGAAACATAGCCAAGCTTTAATGTAAAATTAAACTTAGGGTTTTTAAAAAATGACCAGTTCTTGCTAAATTTTCTCCTACAAATTTTGGAATTTAAACCATGGGGTTTTTTCTAAGGAACCTTGCCTTCCTCCATGACACCTACACTTAGACATCTAAGGGTAATCATCAGTAGGGTTAGTTCATAAATAATAATAAAAAACATAATGACCTGTCCCTCTTCAGGTGGATGATATTCAATTTCTAAAAAGAATAACCTCACAAAAGCTAGACTAGGAAATAGATGTTTTGAAACATTTACAAGGGTCCCTATTTTTCAAAGTAAAAAATTGGGGTATGTTGGTCCCAATAACAATTTATGGGGCTACCAATTAGATAGATGATATGGGATAAGTGTATGATTTTTAATCCATTGTTGGGCTTATGAGCATATCACTATTCTATGACTACTTGGACTACCATAGATGACAGGGACTAAGCATGGTTTAGATTGGGCTTTATGAGGTGGAGGTTGGATATTTATCTTCCATGGGTAGATGGGGGGTTTAATATTTAGCATGGTTTAAATAGTGGCTAGATGTTATAGCATATGGTGAGGTCATTTGGAGACTATACTTAGGTTTTCCATCATGGAGGGGATGTACACATAGATCCTTTCCCTTCATAGAATCAGATGGATATATGGGAGGAGGGAGCATGAGATTGAGTTGATACCTTTTGAATGTGTGAAGTAGTATTATGGATTAGTGTAGGGTAATCCAAAAATATTATTGAGATATCAACAAGAGGATGTAGAGGCACCACTACCTCTACCATAACCATCAAAGGATGAGATGTTATATGAGTAGATACCAACCCCTACAATAAATGATGATGCTAGGGTGTCTCCTAAGTATGTATCTTAGTGGTAGATAAAACACCCTACAATAGAAGTTGGAGATGGAGGAAAGGGTCTTGATGTGGGAGGAGATGATGGATAGGGTGAGGAGCTAGGTAAGGAGGCATAGATGGAGGAGAATATAACTAACCTATAGGTAGTTACTATAGAGAAGGAAACTAAAGGAATAACAAAGGATATTCTACATGCATCACTTACTTCCATGACATAGGAGAGAGACACAACACAGGGACAACTAGCAATGAGGACCCAAGAGAAGGATAGTCTATAGGCATAACTATCTACCATTAATTAGGAGAGACTTTGTATAGGGATGACTAACCACCATGACTAAAAACAAGGATGGTTTATAGGCATCATTGAGATTAGTGCTAGTTGAGTAGGATGTTATGAGGTAGGTAGGAGGATGATCATAGAGTGGACCATCTTGGAGTAGTACTAGAGTTATCATGGGACCACCCAAGACCATTCTATTAACTAGATATACTGTGATGGTGGAAGAGTTGAGATACTATGAGGGACATGCTTTTAGTACGATTCTAGATGTGCCTTGGTACATAGAGTATCTAGTAGAGTGGATTATGTTGAGGAGACTTGGTAGTACTACACCTAGTGGTGGCATAGCTTCCATAGGTGCATAGATAGGTCATAAAGATGGATAGGGTCTTGGGGATAGTAGTGCCCCTACACTATAGATTACTAGTTTTTGTGTTTTATTATGATTTTGATTCCATCTTATGAGCTGATGTATGTGTGTGTGTGTGTGTCTATATATGTACATACATATATGTATGTATATGTATATGTATATATATATATATAGACATATGCACATATATATATATATATATATATATATAAACATATATACATATACATAT
>JARHVA010003185.1:1465000-1482500 GCA_037957365.1 Torreya grandis
AGTCCACTATCAAAGCGTAAATGAAGTTATGGATATGCAAAATTGGCTTTTCAATTGGTTTTCACTATGTTTCCCATAGCCAAAAAAGATCAACCATCACCAAGACATCGCAATGGAGTAGACATGGACTAGCCATCTTAAGAATTGAATATCTTTACTTTGGAATCTCCTAAGACCAATAGATCAAATGGGTTTATCCTTTTTGACCTTAGGAACATCCCTTGAAAGTTTGAGGGATCCTTGACTTTTGATATTCAATTTATAAGCCTTTGCATGAACCTAAAACATAACATATTCATGCAAACATCAAATTAAGGCTTGGAAAAAAATGTAGGTTTAAATTTGAGGATCTATGGGATGTCAATCACATTCTATGGAATGTATATTTATGGTCAATGGGATGTTAACTTTAAGGATATAGAAAGATAAATCCCATCAAGATTAAATTTGATGGTCATGTTATCATCAATGATGGTCATGTGAACATAATTTGATAGGGGTGAGAATGTCATTTTTAGGTGCATCAACTAACTATTGGATTTCAAAATAGGGGTCCTAGTAGATCAATGTTTGGGATTTGATCAAACATTCAAATATAACAATGAGTAATGGTCAAAGAGTAAAAAAATCTCAAGAATGAATATATGCATGACAAGTGTCAAGGATGCATGTAGCAACTAGAAGATTGATAATCCATGGGCCTTTGTATAGTTTTAAATTGATAAAATGAGTTGAGTCAACTTATTAATGAGTTGAGTTAGATTTTGACTACCAATCAAATTAAATATGAGCTTAAGATTCTCGATAGAAGTTGAGAATCTATTTTTGACCATGGACATAGGGTTTTGCAGGGTCTTCTTGATGCCTTTTAAACTAGTTTGAATGCCATGGAGTAGTCAATGTGATGCAGTAAGATACAAGGAACATATATGGATCACCATTAGGGTTAAATATGGACCTCTAGTTTGTATTTTATTTCTCAATTAGGGTTATTTTTTATATTAGTGTTCAAAATCATCAGGAGGATCTATGTATACATATACAAGTTTTGGGTTCCTATAGAGAAAAGATGGGTCTATTTAGATTTTTTATATTATAGAAAAGTGCTTTATAGTCTATAATTTTGTACTGATATAGAAACTATAGTAAAACCAATAACCTTAAATTGGTTTTCCACCTATAGATAGACCTATAATATAAACATGAATGTAAAGTAGAGATATAATTAATTAAAAAATCTTCATCCTTCAACATGTCCATATCTCAACAAGCAGCCACCTAAAAAGCACCGAGCCATGGTTTGGTTAGATCCATGAGCATGAGGTTTTATCTTCAAGTGAGAGATGGCATGAAGGATCAAACAAAAGTTCTAGTATTGGCAACTACAACCAAAAGTATTTGATGCATTCTTGAAACCTTTGGTAACCTTCTCACTCAACATGCCATAAGTAGTGTTTTGATTGATAAAAAGGTCATAATGTTTCCATTGGATAAGGAAAAAAATATGGTAGCTCAATTTCATTTAATGACCTAAGATGGATGTTATTTTATAATAGTGTAATCATACATCCTTTATAGATGCCTCTCTTCTTTTATATATCCTAGTCTCATTCCCTTTGAGGGGGTTCTCAGCTTTTAGAGTTTAGCATTTTTATTTACTAAGGCAAGGATACTCATCAAGACTCTCACAAGAGTGTAATCATTTGATAAGATTAAACCCTGTCAAAATATTATAATAACTACGTTTTAAATTAATAGTATCAGCTCTTTGTTTATCTCTTATCTTTAATAAATGTTTAACATGCTTGTATATGGTGAATTTGTGAAGGAAATTATTCCTAGTTTGCTATCCCCTCTGCTTGCCTCTTTGAAGGTATTGTTATGCCTATTTTATACAACCCCTATATTTTTTCAAAAGTTTATACTTGCTGCCATAGGGATGACCCTTTCATAAAGCCTAAAATTGTGTCAAGGATCCTATTGATTGATAGTATTTGAAGATGCATATTTAATTATGAAATTGTAATGATTTTTTGATGGATTTTATTTATGTTTGAATGGTTTTGAAGAGAATGGTGTATATAATTAATAAAATATGAGTATGTGATTATAGATATGACTAGTTATTTTGCTTATCAAGTTTATCATACTTTATCAAGTTCATTTGATGTTTGGGATTTCAATTTTCAGCCATTTGTGATGATACTTGGTGATACTTTGATCTTCATGAGTTGTTTTGACTTATGGTTTAGATAGGAAAGATGATGTTACTCTAAAAAGACATCACAAATCATTTCTAGTTCAAATAGCTCAGTTTTATCATTATTTAATTCTATGTTTTGATGATCTAGTGATGCTTAGTCTAGTTGTTTTAATTTTGTACATGGTTCAATTCATAAAGGCATAATTCATATTCAAAGTTTTGATTTTGTTCAATGTAGTGATCATGGCTAGAGTGTATATGTTTCATTTCATATACCTTTGAGTAGTGAGAAAGTTATAGCTTTCACACTCCTTAGAAAAGTGATAAATTTTATTTTGAAGAGTATATTTTCATTAAGACAAGATAAAGTGAGTTTGATTTGTCATGAAGTTAATTTTTACAAAATGGCACATATCTTGGCATTCATTTTATTGATTTTGTGGCTAATTAATTACATTGTGCAAAACATGGATTTTCTGAGATCTAATCTTAATCACAAATATGAAGGACCTTTTCTTTGGTCAAAAGGCAATCTAAGGTTTATAGTGGTTAAATGCACTTGATGTATTTACCAAGGTGATCATTGGTTAACAATTGGATTTTATTTATAAGGCTTTGGTCATTTGTTTGTTATTTAATAAAATGAATATACGAATCACAAAACCCTTTGATGGTGAAATGATGACACGGCACTTAGTGAGTTGGATGATATTTAGTTGGATGAAACCATAGTCTATTTGGTGAGTTGGTAAATGTATTAAATGTTTTCATTATGCTTTGAGATCATTCAAATATTTGGTAGCAATTGAGCATTTATGACCAACTAATTTCTTCGATTGATAGAAATTAGCAAAGAGTTTAGTACAAAGAATAGTTTATTGCTAGATTTATTAGGTTTGGTAAAATAGTTTGGTAGGTTGCTAATTACATGATAATTAATATTGACCAATGGTTTTTTAACATGATGTTGAGATAGTTACAGTTTGAAGGGTGGAAAATAAAAAAGTTATTTTTATTCATTCTATCCATTCACTTTGCAAGCTCCTCATGGAAATGAAGCCTTGGCAAGATGGAGGTTGAGTTGTAGAGCAGAGGCCAAAGGAAATATTAAGAGAAGGATTTGAATTTGAAGCCATGTATGTCAAATTGTATTGATTGGTTTTTGGTCAAAAAGCATTATGTGAAAAATGAAGATTTTGAAATGAAAGGATAAGTTGGTTGGATGTTTTTTAATTTTCATGGAAGTAAGTTCTATTTTGAATAGATAGAAAATGGAAACTATTTAAGTTTCACTGGGTCTTTCACATTCAGTGGTGGTCATTTTTTTGGGACATTTGAATTATGTTAATATATTAAGTTGTATGGCTCAAAAAAATGTGTTCATGTAGTTGAAAACAAAAAATAGAAAGTTTTCTTAAATTTGTAGACCATTACATGTTGAAATTTTTTTATTTTAATGGTTGAAATAGTCACATGTAGAAGGTATTTTGTTTCCTTTTTTAGTATCAAATGAAATTATTCTATCAGTCGTTTAAATGGTATGACAAAGATATATAATATACACTGAAAGTTTGTACTTGGTTTTTAATCCTAAAATTTTGAATATGGTGTAATATGGATATGCAGACCAGGTTGCATTTGTTAAGGGTTTTGTATGTTGAAATTTCTATGCAAAACTTATTTTGAAGGAAGCTTTAAATGTTTAATCTTTACAAAATAGAGTGTTTACATTTTTGGGTATGATAAAGTTAGAGTTGTTTGCCTGAATATGATAAATAATGGCTAGTTACATGCATAATGTTGAATTTTGTCATGCTTGAAGTTTGGCTTAGGGTTTCATATTGAGTTTGCATGTGGAAAAGTTTTCTTAGCTTACAATTTCTTTCCTTTTGGGTTTTGGTCATGATATGCAGTTGACAATCTTTGAGTATGGGTCATTGTTTTATTTGATTTGAAACAAGTGATAGTTCTAAAAAAATATTTCAAATTTCGAATACTTGTTAGTTGTCTTCATGCATAAATTCATAGCTTTTGGTTTTATAATTTTATTGAGAAGTTAAGCATACATAATATTCATTTGTCATTAGTTTTTTATTAGGGTTTATTTTTTTTGAGACTATATAAAGCAAATAAAATGTTGATGACTCAGGTTATGAGGAAATTTAGTGAATATTGTTACATATATAATTATTTTATGAACTATATATGTAGTTTGTTAGGTGATTTGAAACTGATAATGAATGATTCATTTTGATGTTTTTGGATATATTCAAAATCATGAAGTAATGTGGTAAAATGAATTTCACAAATTTGATACTTTACACTAGTTTATTGTTTGATCAGTTTGCATGAGTTTTATAAAGTTTCTAGTTCATACAAATGACTATGAATATAAGTTCATAGGTTTTCTTATGGTCAAATACAGTTCATCATTTTGTGATGCTATAGTAATGACCTTCTGAGGCTTTGGTTTGATTTCAATATAGAATGTGTTTAAAAAACAATTGGGAATTGTAATTATTTTGTTGAATCTGAGGATTGATTAGGTGATTGTGATAATTGAAAATGACAAAAATTTATATATTTATATATGTAGATATTTGTAATGGGTTTTAAGTTTTGGAAACATGTAGTCACATTTGATATTTTATCTCAATATCCAGGTTTTACATTTTTCTTTAAATTTAAATATTAAAATTAAAATTGGTTAAAGAATTGTTTTTAGAATTTTTGATTAAGTTCCCTTGAAGATCAATATAGTTCTAGTATAGTAAAATTTGTGGTGTCATTTGAAATTTTGCTTTGGACTTTTGTTTTAAAACGTAGTTGATGAAAAATTTAATGAATGTTGTTACATATATAGTTGTTTTTTGAACTATATATATAATTTTTCAAGTGGTTTGAAACTGGTAAAAGATGATTCAGTTTGATGTTTTTGGATATATTTTAAATCATGAAGTAATGTGGTAAAATGCATTGCTCAAATTCAATAGTTTACACTAGTTTGTTGTTTGATCAGTTTGCATGAGTTTTATAAAGATTCTGGTTCACAGAGTTAACTATGAATATAAGTTCATTGGTTTTCTAATGGTCAAATATAATTCATCAATTTTTGATGCTATATTAATCAACTTTTGGGGCTTTAGTTTCATTTTAGTATAGAATGTATTCAAGCAACATGTGGAAATTGTAATTATTTTGTTGAATCTGAGGATTGATCAGTCCAATGTGATAATTGAAAATGATAAAAATATATATATTTGTATATGTATATATTTGTAATGGCTTTTAAGTTTTGGAAATATGAAGTCACATTTGAAATTTTATCTAAATATTGAAGTTTTACATTTTTCTTTAAAGTTAAATATTGAGATTAAAATTGTTTAAATATTGATTTCAAATTTTTTTATTAAGTTTCTATTAAGATCAATATAGTTATAGTATAGTACATTTTGTAGTGTCATTATGCAGTTTTGCTTTGGACTTTTATTTTAAAACATAGTTTTGTCTCTATTTTTCCATATTTTTAATATGTTTGGGTGGGACCAACCAACTGGGAGTAGTGATGATGGAGGATAGGGATAAAATTATAATAGAGGTAGTAACCAATCAGGTTATAGAAGGAGTTCTAATAGGGTTGGGTTTCATGCTAGGTGTTTTAGGCCTAGATTTCTTAGGGGCACTGAGATGTCTATTCATTTTGATGCCTATGACCTATACTTTTAGAATATTTTAAATAATTTTCTTGTTAACCCAATCCATAGAGGATATAGAGTTCATAGGGGTTTTCATGGTTAAATGTTTGGATCCCATACACACTCACAAAGTAGTTCTTCTCATCACCTAGATCATGATCCTCATTTCTTACCACTACATCCCCTTAATTTTAGAGGTGAACCAATTGATGAACCACTATCTATTAATCTGTTCCTTATTGATATACCCAATCAACTTGAAGTTGAAATAACACATGCTAAGTATTTTAGGAAGATGGATACTCTTTCAGATATACCTACCCAATCTAATGCAAACCTTGGTGGAAAATGTAGAAAGTTGAACTTGTTAGGTGCCCATAGTGAGCCCCTTTTGAGGTCTAAAAGGTTGATTTTGGGAGGGCAGGGATATATCCACAGAAGAAAAACCATGGACATTCTAGATCAAAACACTGAAAAGAATTTTGCTATGAAAATGACTAATCTTAAATCACCTATAGAGGTTAGATTGATAAAAAGAGTCAAGTTAGAAGTTGATGATATCAAATCTAAATTAAGAACTATATTGTTACCTTTTCCTACAACTAAGATGGAGAATAATGTTTGTTTACATGAGAAAGACAAGTAAATAATTAAAGTTTTATCTGATTCAGAAGATTACTAGTTATCTAAGGGATAATTTTCTATAAGTGTCAAACTTTTTCATGCTTAACATGGCATTTTGGGCTTGCCACTTTGATACTTTGACTTGGTAAATTTTGATGAATTTGGGTATATATAGTAATTTTAGATTTTCGACATAATTATATATGCTTAAGTTTAAATTAAAATGTGCTATGGTTTAAATCATAATTAGAATTTCTCATTTTTGATTTATTATTTTATGATGAGTGTGTATCCTACTATATTATTAATTAATATGGGTCCCCACCCATTAAGGTTTAGTACCTAGGTATATTATTATTTTTTAATAGTTTGATCAAATTAAGACTTTTAAAGTCTTAACTAAATCTATCCTTAACTAAATTTAGTTAATTAATTGACTTTGTTAAAAGATAATTAGTTAACATTAACCAATAACTAACTAAGGTGGGTTATAACTTATTTCATAACTAAAGTTGAGGATATAAAATGAGATCAAGCATTCATTTGAAGAAAGAAGCCCAATAGGTATTGAAGACTTAAGTATTTTCTAAATTCCATCATTTGTCTCTTCTTTCTATGCAACTTCTCTGAGATAGTATAGCTTTTATAGATAGACTCAATGGTACTTTATCTAACGGTTGACTAATCACTTATGCAACACAAGTATATCTAGTTATATTTATTATTTATTATTGAATATCTAGTATATCTAGTTAATATCTTTTGATGATTTCTATTTGAAATTCTATGTACAAATTTAAAGTATTCAACCTAAATAATGATGATCATTTTGATTTTTTGTGACACTTGATTGATCTATTTGATTGAAAAGTTGTTATTTCAAGTTTTGTAAAGAAAGGATATTGGTTTTCTCATTGAAATTTACTTTTTTTCTACTAAGACAACTCATCTTGAGACTCACTAATCTTTTGTAAATAATTAACTCTAACTTTAATATAAATAGATATTTTAGATTTCTTATAAATCTATTTTCTTTATTAGACATAGTTTAATCTATTGTTTGTTCTATTCTAATAGTTTAGTTATTTTATTCTTTGTTTCTTAAACTAGTTTTTTTTCCTATTCATTTTGCTTTGATTGTGATATATTATATAGAGGTTATTTTGGTTTATTTAGATTAATTTTAATATTTAGATTAAATTCTATTTTAGTTTACTTTATTTTATTAATTTTATTTTGATTTTATATTTAATTTATCTTATATAGTTAGTTCTATAGTTTATTTAGTTCTAGTTAATTAGATCTTAAATTATTGTTACCTTAAATTTATTTCCTTTTTTATAGTTATTTAGTTTTCCTATCAATTTCATATTAAGTTCTATTTGAATTTTTAGTTCTCATTTATCTTACTCTAGTGTATTTCTATCTTATTAAATAACTTATTAGAACCTTTATTTAGTAGATTGTTCTTAATTTTAATTTAATTTTCAGTTTAGTCTTTATTTATCAAGTTTGAAAGCTATAGGTTTATTCTTTTTAATTTGTTTTTTTTAATTTTATAAGTCTTAGACATTTAATTTGTTCATTGATTAAGTCTTATTTCTGTTAATTAGAGTTTTTCTTTTCTTGGAGTTTCTTATTTTAGTTTTATAATCTATTTCCTTTCTTGTTGAGATTATATTATTTTCTTAATATATTTTATGTTCTAAGTTTATTTCTCTTTTCTATAGGATTAGATGTTTGTTTTATTATTAGTTGTTTAGTATGATTACCTTTTTGCTTACGAGTTTGTTTCTTTTTCTTACTTTGATCTATTTCTTATTTATTTGGTTAACCTATAAACCATATAAAGTAAAGAAGTAAAGAGATCAATTGAATGCACATATACATTATAGAATCAGGTTTCTATTCTTCAAGAGACTATCTAAATAATAAGTTTTATCTATTAGATAAAGTAGATTACATATTCTTATCTCATACTGATTCTTGATTCGATAAATGGATTTATAATTGTTATAATGGAATAAGTTATCTTGATAACTTGTTAATTATTTCTTTGAATTTATGATTAAAATGCCCTTGCATCTTTAGGATCTTAGATGAACCTTTAGAACCCTTATGATTAGACTGGTATGATCCCAATTTGAATTTTGTGATAGGAAAAAGGGTTGATTCATTTATGGTACAATTTCCATTGTCAACAAATTTGGTGACTCTACTGGAGAAAACATTTAGATATCTTTATTATTTTCAATTTTTTTATTCTTGATAATGGTTATTAGAACTCAATAACCTCCTATTATCCAACCTTTAATAGCTTTAAAAGATGATCAAGTTGATGTTTTTTTTAATCTAATGCATTATGCTTATTATAATCATCTTGAATGTCTTTATCAAGTTATTAAATTTATTAATCAAGAAGAAGAGATTATGAAATTAAAAATTTATTGGTATTCAAATCTTATATATGAGACTCAATGTGACATTTTAATATTGAAAAGGAGAATTCAAGAAGATAGAGATAAAGTTTTAACTACTAATCCTAGGCATATAACTTGTTTTCTTTTTAATTCATTTCCATTTGATGTCTTTATTATACCTACTAAAACTACTTTATCAAATATGTAATTAAATTAAGAAAATTAGGTTCAAAATAATCACTATTTAAGGTAGAATCTACTAAACTTTCCAATGGTAGATCAGTTAGCGAGGAATTCATGAGCTAGGAATCGACCAGTTGGAGACCAACAAACAGGAAATCAACCACTAGGATAACATTTAGTACAAAAATAGAGATAAGAGGATCTAGTTCATGGAATACAAAATGATAGAGAAGTAGAAGAGCTCATAAAAGGTTATGATGAAGAGGAAGATTAGCAAGGCATTAGACAACTATATCACCTTGTATTTATGCAAATCCAATAAATGTTAGAAACCATCTAGGTAACCTACCTTCTTGTAAGGGATTAAACATACCAAATTTTTTTGGTGCTACTTGAGAATCTTGGAAAGATCATTTATAAAACTTTAGGTTAGTGTGTGCCACTCTTACGATAACTAGTGAAAAGATTTGTTTAAGAGTTTTTGCACAAACATTAGAAGGAAAAGCTTATTAAGATTTTGTTAGTCTACTTACAAAATTTATCGACAGTTGGAGAGATGTAAAATACTAGTTAGAGTTGTCTTTTAGTAAGTCCAAGGAAGATTTTGATTTATTTAATGATCTTTAAAATATTCCATTAGATATTGGTGAAAATATGTATCATTTTGTTTGTAGATTCACCAAGTTACGTTGAAATTTTTTAAGTAATCTTAGACCTTCTAAGAAGTTGTCTAGACTTTATCTTTGCAATGATTTACCTTTGAAATATAAAATGGATTTAGAAGATGAAAATATTATTGAATATGATGAAACCATAATATTTTGTATTGATTATGAAAAGAATCTTAAACATGTAGGTTTCAAAGATAGGTCTACTACATGATTAAATTTTGATAATGCAAAAATATTAAAGGCAATACAAAGTTTAGGCAATGATTCGGTCACTGTTAAAAGGTAGCTTAATGATAAACCCTCTTCTTCACATAAAGTCATGAAAGATGATAATACTACTTATTATTGTAATGTGTGTGCACATGATCATAACTTGAAACATGTCAAGCTGTCATTAAGTTTAAAAATTATCTTCTACAAGGAAAAGATAAAATAACTAAAGATTTAGCTTATAATGTAAATACTCTTGATGATCCGTCAGAAAATGCAAATGTCTATGTTATAAATACTAGGAATAAGGATTATAGTTCTCTTCACAAAAATAAATCAGTATGATAAACCTCATTCAGATGATAAAATTAAATCAGCTCCAAATAATGATAATAATAATGATAACATTGTTCAAAATGTTCCTTTTACATCTAAATATAATAACACTCAGTACTAGCATTATAAATCTATGAATTTTAGACAAACAAATGGTAAGAATTATAATATAATTAAGGGTTTATCAACCATCAAAGCTGGTTTTTCTCTACTACAGGCTCTTAGTCTTCCTGGATAGTTAGATAAGATAAACTAAGTAGTAAAAAATACAAGAGATGATGTACATCTTCAAGAAGAAAATAATTTTGAACATATTTATGCTCAACATTGTGACCCCCATACTGACTATATACCTCCTTTCTATGTCACAATTAATATTGGAAATAAAATAATTCATAACTATATTTCAGACATAGGTGTATTAAATAATATCATGCCTAAATGCATTGTTGATCAATTAGGTATTTTTTGTGAATTAGATAGCAAGAAACTTACTAGTTTAGATGCTAGACACACTAAAAGATGTGGTAAGTTCTGTGACATAGTTATTAAGATTGTGTAGGATGAACATATTATATAAATATTCCTAGTAATTATGAAATATTTTGTTAGGAATGGATTGGTCAAAATCCATAAGGGATTTCATAGGAAAAGATATAACTTGGGTTCTGATTAATAATGAGATTACATTTATTAAGAGGGAAGATTTTTTTGGTACTCCAATTGAATCTCCTTCTTCATCTAACATCTCTTACATAGAAATTAGAATTAGAACTAATGAATTATTAAATGTAGATGAACTAGAAAATCATCATGAAGAGATATTTAAAAAGAAAATTTTATGGTCTCTTTACTTTAATGGGGCTTGTTCTCAACATGGCAGTGGTGTAGGTATTTGTCTCATA
Organism: Torreya grandis; assembly: GCA_037957365.1. Classification (NCBI taxonomy): domain Eukaryota; kingdom Viridiplantae; phylum Streptophyta; class Pinopsida; order Cupressales; family Taxaceae; genus Torreya; species Torreya grandis. Next base: position 1,476,248 of record JARHVA010003185.1, read on the forward strand.
TCTATTATTGGTAAAAAAAATGGTTATGCTTTTAAATTATCTTTTAAAAACACCAATAATATAGTAAAAATTAAATTATTATGAATGGGATTAGAAAAAGCCATAGAATTGAATGTTAAATATCTAGAAGTTTTTGGAGATTCAGAATTGGTAGTGAGACAAGTTCAAAAAATATATAAGACCAATTAGACTCATTTACATCATTATACATATAAAGTTTGGTCTTTACTTCAAAAGTTTGAAGCCTTCAATATCACTCATATTCTTAGGAAATTCAATGTTAGAGTTGATAAAATTTTATTTTATGCTTCTATCCTACTTTGATTGAATTTCAACCCATTGTTTATTTTTTTTTAATAAAACTCTTTCATCTTAAGATTCCTGATCTGAGTGATAGTTGGCCTATATTTAGTTAAGATGAACACATAGATTTATTTCTTAAAGGTAATCACTTTGATCATGATGATTATGTACTTAATTTTAGAGATTATTTATAGCTAAGTACTAACAAATTCCATGTTGGTTTAGTAAGATTAAAATTTATGTTTGCACCTAATGATTAGCCAAATATCTGTAGAATGGAAGAGCCATCAAGAAGAATCATAGGTGAGACCCTTCCAATAAATATAAGCATTGAAGAAGATCTTAAATATTATTATTTATGAATTCAAGTAACCAAAAATGAAAAAGTCAAGTTAATAAAATTATTTAAAGAATTTATGGATATATTTACATGGTCTTATAAGGATATTTAAGGTTATCATACTAGTATTATTAAAACATAACATTCTGATCAAACTTGGTATCAAACCTATCAAGAAAAAAAATTTAAAAATCAACCCTTTGTTAGAAGACACCATTAATAAGAGCTGGATAAAATGATTGATGTTGGTGTCATTTACCTATAACATATTTTGAATGGGTAGATAATCTAGTACTTGTAAGAAAGAAAAATGGTGATATCAGACTTTGCATAGATTTTAGAGACTTAAATAAAGTGTGAAAGATAATTTTCCCATACCTAGCATTTATCAAATTTTATAATAGATTACAAGTTCTAAAATGATGTATTTATTAGATGGATTTTTAGGTTATAATTAGATCTTTTTAAATCTTGATGATAGGCACAAAACTAGTTTCACTACTCATAGAGGGACTTTTTCTTACAATTAAATGCCTTTTGGTTTAATGAATGTAGGAGCCACTTTTTAAATGGTTATGCATGTTGCTTTCAATGATTTGATAGGCACTGTCCTTCAATTTTATTTAGATGATCTCACAGTTCACTCTAAGAAAAGAAAGAAGAATTTAGACCATTTTTGTGAAGTATTCACAAGATGTAAAAAGTTTGGCATTTTTTTAAATTCTAAAAAATCTATTTTTAGTGTGACTAAAGGAAATTTTTTAGGACACAGAATTTCTAAAAAAAGTATTTAGATTGACCCTGCACATGTAAAAGCTATAAAAGAATTGCCTCCTCCCAAGAACCAGTCCAGTTTAAGATTTTTCTTTGGTAAGATTAAATTTTTTTAGGAAATTCATTTCTGATTTTGATAATCGATCTAATCCTCTACAATTAATTATTAAGAAAGATAAAATATACCTTTAGGATGAAAATTTTGAGTTATCTTTTAATTATATTAAAGATACAATTACAAGTGCTCATGTCCTTACCAAACCTGATTTAAATAAGGTATTTATCCTTTATGTTAATACTATTGAGAAAGCTATAGGAGTTGAAATAACTCAAGAGTTTGAACATAATGAAAAAAAAGCTATTAGTTATATGAGCCAAGTCTTAAAATATGTAGAGACTAGATACCCTCTTATTGAGAAATTTGTTTTCTCACTTGTTTCTTCTTTAATCAGGTTTTGATATTTACTAATGGGAAACAATGTTTTTGTGTGATCTAATGTATCTATTTTATCATACCTTTTAAAATAGATAACTATTCAAAGAAGTTTTACTAAGTGGATCTTATGTATTCAAGAATTTGACCTTGAATTTAAAAAAACTATTAAAGGAAATGAAGTAGTGAAACACTTAGCTAAAAATGTTGCCTCAGAAATTAATGTTCTAGTTCTCTTAGTTGACGAAAAATTAAATGCAAAACCAAATTTTAAAACTATAAAAGTTTATAAATTTTCTAAAAATTTTATGTTTGGTCATGAAATTAATGAATGAGACTGTCTATTGGTTAGAGATGGCTGGTATCATGATTTGGTTTATTATTTTCAAAATCAATCTTTTCCTAAAAACATAAATAAGAAAAAATACATTATTAGAACTTAAAAGCATTGAATTTATTTTTATTATAAAAATCTCTATTTTATTGAAATCGTGATGGTATATTATTAAAATGTCTTAATCATAATCAAACTCAAAATTTTCTTAGAGGCTTCCATGAAGAAAATTGTGGTGGAAATTATGTTGAGAAAACATTTTATAATATTTTGAGGGATGGATATTATTTGCCTACCTTGTTTCAAGATGCTTATAAATTGGTTCATTCTTGTATTCCTTGTCAACTATTGGTAGGAAGAGATAAATTACCTGCAATGTCTTAAAATCTAGTTATTCCTAAAAAAAAATTTACTAAATGGGGTATGGACTTTATTTTAGATATTTATTTAACTTCATCTTTAGGTCATAGTTACATTTTGATAGCCATAGATTATTTCACAAAATGGCCTAAAGCCAAAGCTCTTAAAAGTTTAGTGACAAGAGAAGTAATTTTATTTTTAGAAAATCATATTTTCTTTATATTTGGAGTTACATATGAGATTATTTCAGATTATAGAACTCAGTTCATTTCAAATAAATTCTTAGAATTTCTAAGAAAATTTTCTATCATTTCTAATCATTCATGAAAATACTATCCACAAGGAGATGGACAAGTTGAGTCAACTAATAAAAATCTGATTTATATTATGTAAAAGTAAGTCTATGATAAAAAAAGGAATTGGCATCTTAAGATTTTTAAATCCTTATGGTTTGATAGGACTATTGTTAAAGTAGCAACTGGTTATTCTCCTTTTATGTTGGCATATGGGTTTGAGGCTACTTTACCAATAAATTTTTAGATTTCTTCAGCTAGGACTACTTTACAGTATGTAACTTAAGATATCAGTCTAATTGAATAAAGGTTACATGATTTGGTAGCACTTGATGAATATAAAGCAATTGAATTACAAAAATTAGAAAAGGATAAGCAAATGCTAAAAACATTTTTGATAAAAAAAAGTTTTTAGTAAGAAATTTAATGTTGGTGATTTAGTTTTATATTAGGATAAGGCCCATGAAGACCCTAGAAAACACCATAAATTTGATATATTATGGCTTGGACCTTACAAAATTACCACAATTCTTGGTAATAATGCTTTTTATCTTAAGGATATTGAAGGAAATTGACTACATTATTTAGTAAATGACCATCATCTAAAGTTATTTCATGATTATGTTCCTATTTATTACTCTTTTTGTTTTGTTTTTTTTGGTTTCTTGGTTTCATTCTTTCTATTTGTTTTTTTTATTTTGTAATGTTTTGCTTTATCTTGTTGTTTTTTGTTTTCAAATGATCAATGAAAGTTGTGGATTAAAGAATATCAAATTATGAAGGAAGAATGCGAGAGTTTGCCAAAATGTTGTAAGTATTTTTCATCTTCAAAATTTACTTTTACAATTTAGTTTTTTGTAATAACTTTATAATATAGCTGACTTATATTTGGTTGTAGAAATATTACTTCATTTTTATATTTTGTTCCTATGGTATTTATAATTATTTATGCTTCCAACCTAAACTTCCTTGTTATTCATTTCTCTTTCTTCATGTCTTGCTAGCTAAATAATCCATCCCTTCCTTGAATTTATTATTTAAGGGGTTCATACTTAGCTACTTGAGAAATGATTTTCTTAGATCACACTCTCAAATCAAAATTTGTTATATTATAGGCAATCTATTGCTAATCAACTTTGATTCCAAAAATTAACTGGCAAAGTCACTAGTGTTATGCCTATTTTCTACACCCCCCCCCACCCTAATTTTTTTCAAAAGTCTATACTTGTTACCATAGAGATGACCCTATCATAAAGCCTAAGATTGTGTCGAAGACCCTATTGATTAATAGTATTTGTAGATGCATATTTTATTGTGAAATTGTAATGATTTGTTAATAGGTTTTATTTATGTTTCAAAGGTTTCAAAGAGCATGGTGGATATAATGAATAAAATATGCATATGTGATTATAGATATGACTAGTTATTTTGTTTATCATGTTTAACATACTTTGACAAGTTCAGTTGATGTTTGGGATTTTAGTTTTTAGCTATTTTTTATGATACTTGGTGATAATTTGAACTTCATGAGTAGTTTTGATTTATGGTTCAAATAGCAAAGATGATGTTGCTCTACAAAGACATTGTAAACCATTTTTGGTTCAAATAGCTCAATTTTGTCATTATTTAACACTATGTTTTATGATCCAATGATGCTTAGTCTGGTTGTTTTGATTTTGCACATGGATTAATTCATAAAGGCATAATTAGTATTTGAAGTTTTTATTTTGATCAATGTAATGATCATGGTTATAGTGAATATGTTTCATTTCATGTACCTTTGAGTAGTGTGAAATTTATAGCTTTTGAATTTCTTGAAAGAGTGATAAATTTTCTTTTGAAGAGGATATTTTCATTAATAAATGATAAAGTGATTTTTATTTGTCATGAAGTTAATTATTATAAAATGGCATATATATTGGCATTCATTTTATTGATTTTGTGGCTAAGTCATTACATTATGTAAAAAATGGATTCTCTTAGATCTAATCTTAATCACAAATATGAAGGACCTTTTCTTTAGTCACAAGGAAATCTAAGTTTTATAGTGATTAAATACACTTGGTGGATTTGCAAAGGTGATCATTGGTTAGAAATTGGATTTTTATTTCAAAGTCTTTGGTCATTTGTTTGTTATTCAATAACATGAATATGTAAGTCATGAAACCCTTTGATGGTGATATGATGACATGGCACTTGGTGAGTTAGATGATACATAACAAGCTAAAATTGTAGTCTATTTGGTGAGTTGGAAAATGTACTAAATGTTTTATTTGTGATTTGAGATCATTCAAATATTTGGAGGTAATTGAGAAATTATGACTAACTAATTTCCTTAGTTGATGGAACTTATCAAAGAGTTTAGCAGGAAGAATAGTTTATTACTAGATTTGTCAGGTTTGGTAAAATAGTTTGGTGGATTGCTAAGTATGTGGGAATTAATATGGACCAATGGTTATTTAACATGACATTGAAACATGTTAGAGTTTGGAAGGTGGAAAACAAAAAGTTATTTTTCTTCATTGTATGCATTCATTTTGCATGTTCCCAATAGAAGCAAAGCCTTGGTAAGATAGAGGTTGAGTTGCAGAGTAGAGGCCAAAGGAAATATTGAGAAAAGGATTTGACTTCAAAGCTAGGTATGTCAAGTTGTATTGATTGGTTTTTGGTTAGAAAGCATTCTATGATAAATGAATATTTTGAAATGAAAGGATAAGTTGGATGTTTTTTCTTTTGCATGGAAGTAAGTTCTATTTTGAATGGTTAGAAAATGGAAATTGTTTAATTTCCATTGGGTCTTTCACATTTAGTGGTGGTCATTTGTTTGGGATGTCTGAAGTATGTTAATATATTAAGTTTCATGGTTTGTAAAAATGTGTGCATGAAGTTGAAAATAGAAAATAAAAAGTTTTTTTTAATTTCTAGACCATTGTATGTTGATTTTTTTTAATTTTAAGGGTTGAAAGATTCACATGTAGAATGTATTCTATTTCATTTTTCAGTCTCAAATGAAATTATTCTATCTGTATTTTGAATGGTATGAAAAAGATATATAATGTGCACCAAATGTTTGTAATCAGTTCTTAATCCTCAAATTTTGAATATGGTGTAAAATGGATATGCAGACCAAGTTGCATTTGTCAAGGGTTTTGGAATTTTGATGTTTTTGTGCAAAACTTGTTTTGAAGGAAGCTTTAGATGTTCAATCTTTACAAAACAAACTATTTTCATTTTTGGGTATGATAAATCTAGAGTTATTTTCCTAAATATGACAATTAATGGCTAGTTACATATAGAATGTTGAATTTTGTCATGCTTGATGTTTGGCTTAGGGTTTCATATTGACTTTGCATGTGGAAAAGTTTCCTCAATTTATAGTTGCTTTCCTTTTGGGTTTTGGCCATGATATGTGGTTG
>JARHVA010003185.1:1487500-1652500 GCA_037957365.1 Torreya grandis
GTGTAAAATTGCCCTAACATATAGATTAATTTGGGTAATATGCTATATGTAAAAATAGGAAAGAATTGAGAGAATAATGTTTAACCAATCATAAGACAAATGCCTTAATGAAGGTATCAACAAGTAAGCATGATGAAGAAGGATACTTGGTTCTCTTTCATTGGGAAGGATGAAAATAGAAATAGGGATTGGTTTATGAACATAATCCTCTTTCATTCTTGGAATTAACATATGTTCATTTGCTTAAGAAGTTTCTTGATCACATAGTTGTTTTCCATTTTTTAGCCCACATAAGAAGCTCTTGCATGGTTTGGTGAACCATATAGGTTCTCAAGTGTTTTAAACGTTTGGAGATTGGAATATATTGTAGAGACCCTATGGAGTATCAAAAGTTCTTAGAATGAGTGTGGAAATGCAAGGGATCCATCTGATTCTTCATTAAGGTCACCTTTACATTTTGATCTAGTGGTAAAAAGTACAAGTAGGTAGTTTATTAAGGCCAAATCTCACACATTTGGATAGGTCAGGATCATATGGGTTTATTCAATTTTGTGCCAAGATCATATGCACTAAATCTTAGGTCCTCCACCCAAGCACATCCAAATATATGAAGGTCCAAAGTTAGCCTCTCAACCAAATTATGCATGTTTTCCCATACTTTGCCATTTTTCAAGAGGTTCTAATAGAGTCTAGCACATTTGGTAGTTATAGGGGAAAGTGGTCAAATGGGTTTTTTCATCTTGGTCCCTAGTTTCTATGTGTCAAATCCTAAATCCTCTATGAAAGCGTTAATGGAGTCATGCATGTGCAGTGTCAGCTCTTAAATCAGTTTTCACTAAGTTTCCCATACTTATCCAAAAGAGCTCAATTGCCACAAAGATGTCAAAATGGAGTAGACATAGACCAACCATCTTGAGCATTGAATGTATTCACTTTGGAATCTCTTGAGACCAATAGATCAAATGGGTTTGTCTTTTTTGAGATTAAAAACATCCCTTGAAAGATTTAAGCCTCCATGAATTTTGATTTTCAAGTTATAATCCTTTGAAAATGGACCTACAACATAAGATGTTTGTGCAAACATCAAATTAAGGCTTGGAAAAAAATCTAGGTTTAAATTTTATGGCCCATGAGATGAAAATCACATTCTATGGAATGTCTAATTATCGTCAGTGGGATGTCAAATTTAAGGATAGATCAAGATAAATCCCATTGATATTAAATTTGAAGGTTGTGCTATCATCAAGGATGGTCATGCGAACATCATTTGACAGGGGTGAGAACGTCATTATTAGGTGCATTAACTAGCTATTGGCTTTCAAAATAGTGGGTCCTAGTAGATCAATGGTTGGGATTTGATTAAACATTCAGATCTAATGATGAGTGATGGTCAAAGATTCAAAAAATATCAAGAATGAATGTATGCATGACAAGTGTCAAGAATGCATGCAGTAAGCAGAAGATTGATAATCCATGGACCTTTGCATAGTTTAAAATCAACAAAATGAGTTGAGCCAACTTATTAATGGGCTGAGTTAGATTTTGACTACCAATAAAATTAAATATGACCCTGAGATTCTTGATAGAAGTTGAGAAGCCATTTTTGACCATGGATATAGGGTTTTATAGGGTCTTCTTGATGCCTTTAAAAATGGTTAAAACACCATGGAGTGGTAAATGTGATGTAGTAAGATACAAGGAACATATATGGATCATCATTAGGGTTAAATATGGACATTTGGTTCATGTTTTCTTGCTCGATTAGGGTTATTTTTTGTAGTAGATTTTACCATCATCATGAGGATCTTTGTATGCACATACAAGTTTTAGGTTACTACAGAGAAGAGATGGGTCTACTTAGAATTTTTATAATATAAAAAGGTGCTTTATAGGGTATAAGTTTTTAATGATATAGAAACTATAGGAAAACCAATAACCTTAAATTAGTTTTCCACCTATAGATAAACCTATGATCTAAACATCAAGGTAAAGTAGAGATATAATTATTGAAAAAAATCTTCATCTTTCAGCATGGCCATATCTCAACAAGCAGCCACCTAAAAGCCACAGAGCCATGATTTGGTCAGATCCATGAGCATGAGGTTTTATCTTCAAGTGAGAGATGGCATGAAGGATCAAAGAAAATGTCTAGTAGTAGGAATTATATCCAAGATCATTTAATGCATCCTTGAAACCTTTGGTAACCTTTTCACTCAATAAGCTATAAGCAGTGTTCTGATTGATAAAAAGGTGGCAATGTTTCCATTGGATAAATAATAAAATATGGTAGCTCAAGTTAATTTAATGACATAGGATGGGTGTTCTTTTCTAAAAATGTACTCGTACATCCTTTATGGCAGCCTCTCTTCTTCTATATATTATGATCTCATTCCCTTTCAAGGGGTCTCAACTTTTAGATTTTAGCATTTTTATTTTCTAAGGAAAGGATACTCATTGAAACTCTTACAAAATTGTAATCATTTTATAATATTTAACCCTTTCTAAATATTATAAGAACTACCTTTTAAAGTAATAGGATCAACTCTTTTTCTATCTCGTATCTTTAATTAGTGTTTAGCATGCTTGTGTATGGTGAATTTGTGAAGGAAATTATTCCTAGTTTTCTATCCCCTCTACTTGCCTCTTTGAAGGTGTTTTTATGCCTATTTTATACACCCCCTATGTTTTTCAAAATTCTATACTTGCTACCATAAAGATGACCCTGTCATAGAGCCTAAAATTATGTTAGGGAACCTATTGATTGATAGTGTTTGTAGATGCATATTTAATTTTGAAATTGTAATCATTTGTTGATGGGGTTTATTTATGTTTCAGTGGTTTCAAAGATAATGGTGGATATAATGAATAAAATATGCATATATGATTATAGATATGACTAGTTATTTTACTTATCAAGTTTAACATACTTTGATAATTTCATTTGATGCTTGGGATTTTAATTTTCAGCCATTTTTTATGATACTTGGTGATAATTTGATCTTCATTAGTTGTTTTGATTTATGGTTTAGATAGAAAATATGATTTTTCTCTATAAAGACATCACAAATCATTTTTGGTTCAAATATCTCAGTTTTGTCATTATTTAATACTATGTTTTGATGGTCCAATGATGCTCAGTCTAGATGTTTTAATTTTGCACATGGTTCAATTCATAAAGGCATAATTGGTATTTAAAGTTTTGATTTTTATCAATCCAATGATCACGGCTACATTTCATATGTTTCATTTCATATACCTTGAAATAGTGAGAAATTTACAACTTTTGCATTCCTTGAAAGAGTGATAAATTTTCTTTTAAAGAGGATATTTTCATTACGAAAAGATAAAGCGAGTTTTATTTGTCATGAAGTTAATATTTAAAAAATGGCACATATATTGACATTAATTTTATTGATTTTGTGTCTAAGTCATTACACTGTGCAAAATATGGATTCTCTTAGATCTAATCTTAATCACAAATATGACGGACCTTTTCTTTGGTCAAAAGGCAATTTAAGGTTTATAGTGGTTAAATACACTTGGTGTATTTGCAAAGGTGATAATTGGTTAGAAATTAGATTTTATTTATAAGGATTTGGTCAATTTTTTGTTATTTGATAACATGAATATACAAATCATGAAACCCTTCGATGGCCAAATGATGACATGGCACTTCGTGAGTTGGATGATACTTAGCTAGGTAAAACCATAGTCTATTTGGTGAGTTGGTAAATGTATTAAATGTTTTCATTATGCTTTGAGAGATTTCAAATATTTGGTAGAAATTGATCATTTATGACCAACTAATTTCCTTGATTGATAGAACTAAGCAAAGAGTTTAACATGAAGAATAGTTTGTTTCCATATTTATCAAGTTTGGTAAAATATTTTGGTAGATTACTAAGTACAAAAGAATTAATGTGGACAAATGGTTATTTAACACGATGTTGAGATAGTTATAGTTAGAAGGGTGCCAAATAAAAAGTTATTTTTCTTCATTATATGCATTCATTTTGAAAGATTCTAGTGAAAATGAAGCCTTGGCAAGATGAAGGTTAAGTTGTAGAGCAGAGGCTGAAGGAAATATTGAGAGAAGGATTGTAATTTGAAGATAGGTATGTCAAGTTGTATTGATTTGTTTTTGGTCAGAAGTATTCTATGATAAATGAAGATTTTGAAATGAAAGGATAAGTTCGATGTTTTTTCATTTGAATGGAAGTAAGTTCTTTTTTGAATGGTTAGAAAATGGAAACTATTTAAGTTTTACTAGGTCTTTCACATTTAGTGGTGGTCATTTGTTTGGGATGTTTGAAGTATGTTAATATATTAAGTTACATGGTTCATAAAAATGTATTCATGTAGTTGAAAACAAAAAATGGAAAGTTTTCTTAAATTTTTAGACCATGGCATGTTGAATTTTTTTTATTTTAAGGGTCGAAAGATTTACATGTAGAAATTATTTTGTTTCCTTTTTTAATCTCAAATTTAATTATTATATCAATGTTTTTAGTGGTATGAAAAATATATATAATATGCACCAAACTTTTACACTCGATTTTGAATCCTAAAATTTTGAATATGATGTAAAATGGATATGTAGACTAGGTTACATTTGTCAAGGGTTTTGTATTTTGACATTTTAGTGAAAAAAATGTTTTGAAGGAAGATTTAAATGTTCAATCTTTAAAAAATAGAGTGTTTACATCTTTGGGTATGATAAAGTTAGAGTTGTTTGCCTGAATATGAGAAATAATAGCTAGTTACATGCAACATGTTGTATTTTGTCATGCTTGAAGTTTGGCTTAGGGTTTCATATTGAGTTTGCATGTGGAAAAGTTTCCTTATCTTACAATTTCTTTCCTTTTGGTTTTGGCCAAGATATGTGGTTGAAATTTTTTTAGTATGGGTCATTTTTCTATTTGAGTTAAAACAAGTGAAAGTTCCATAGAAATATTGATAAGTTCAAATACTTGTCAATTATTTTCATGCATAAATTAATAGCTTTAGGTTTTAGATTTTTGTTGAGAAGTTAAGCATACAAAAGCTTCATTTTTAGTTAGTTTTTTATTAGGATTTATTTTTGTTGAGACTATATAAAGTAGACAAAATGTTGGTGGCTCAAGTTATGAAGAAATTCAATGAATGTTGTTACAGATATAGTTGTTTTATGAACTATATATATAGTTTGTCAAGTGATTTGAAACTGGTAATGGATGATTCAATTTTATGTTCTTGAATATATTCAAAATCATGAAGTAATGCAGTAAAATGCATTGTAGAAATTTGATAGTTTACACCAGTTTGTTGTTTGATTAGTTTGTATGAGTTTTATAAAGTTTCTGGTTCATACAAATGACTATGAATATAAGTTCATAGGTTTTCTAATGGTCAAATATAGTTCATCATTTTGTGATGCTATAGTAATGACCTTTTGAGCTTTGGTTTGAGTTTAGTATAGAATGTGTTCAAGCAACATGTGGGAATTGTAATTGTTTTATTGAATCTGAGGATTGATCAATTGGCTATGATAATTGAAAATGACAAAAATCTATATATTTATATATGTAGATATTTGTAATGGGTTTTAATTTTTGGAAACAAGAAGTCACATTTGAAATTTTATCTCAATATCAAGGTTTTACATTTTTATTCAAAGTTAAATATTAATATTAAAATTGGGTAAAGATTGATTTAATTTTTTTTGATTAAGTTCCCTTGAGATCAATATAGTTTTATTATAGTACAATTTGTAGTGTCATTATGTACTTTTGCTTTGGAATTTTGTTTCAAAACTTAGTTGATGAAAAAATTAATGAATGTTGTTACATATATAGTTGTTTTATGAACTATATATATAATTTTTCAAGTGGTCTAAAACTAGTAATAGATGATTCAGTTTGATGTTTTTGGATATATTCTAAATCATGAAGTAATGTGGTAAAATGCATTCCTCAAATTCAATAGTTTACTCTTATTTTTTATTTGATTAGTTTGCATGAGTTTTATAAAGATTCTAGTTCATATAGTTAACTATGAATATAATTTCATAGGTTTTCAAATGGTCAAATACAATTTAGCATTTTTTGATGCTATAGTAATAACCTTTTGGGGCTTTAATTTGATTTCAATATAGAATGTGATCAAGTAACATGTGGGAATTGTAATTATTTTGTTGAATTTGAGGATTGATTAGTCATATATAATAATTGAAAATGACAAAAATCTATATATTTATATATGTAGATATTTGTAATGGGTTTTATGTTTTCAAAACATGAAGTCGCATTTGAAATTTTATCTAAATATAAAGGTTTTACATTTTTATTTAAATTTAAATATTGAGATAAAAATTGGTTAAATATTGATTTCAAATTTTTTGATTAAGTTTCCTTGAAGATTAATATAGTTCTAGTATAGTACAATTTGTAGTGTCATTATGCAGTTTCGCTTTGGACTTTTGTCTCAAAACTTAGTTTTGCTATCATATTTTCAAATTTTTAGTATGTCTCGGTGGGACTAACCAATTGAGAGTAATTATCATGGAGGATGGGGATAAAATTATAATAGAGGTGGCAGCCAATTAGGTCATAATAGGAGTTCTAATACTGTTAGGTTTCATGATAGGTGTTTTGGGCCTAGATTTCATAGGGGCACTAGGATGTCTATTCATTTTGATGCCTATGACCTAGAATTTTAGAATATTTTGAATACTTTTTCTGCTAACCCAATCCATAGAGGCTATAGAGGTCATACGGGTTTTTATGCTCACAGGTTTGGATCCTATACACACTCACAAAGTAACTCTTCTCATCACCTAGATCATGATCCTCATTTCTTACCACTGCATCCCCTTAATTTTAGAGGTGAACTAGTTGATGAACCACTACCTACTAATTAGTTCCTTGTTGATCAACCCAATCAAATTGAAGTTGAGGTAACACATGATAAGTATTTTAAGAAGATATCTACTCTTTCAGATACACTTATCCCATCCAATGCAGACCTTGGTGGAAATTGTAGAAATTTGAACTTGTCAGGTGCCCATAGTGAGCCCCTTTTGAGGTATTAAAGGTTGAGTTTGGGAGGGTAGGGATATGTCAAGAGAAAGAAAACCATAGACATCCTAGATCCAAATATTGAAATAAATTTTTCTATGAAAAGGACTGATCCTAAAGCACCTAGATAGGTCATATTGAAAAAAAAGAATAAAGTTCAAAGTTGATGATAGCACATCTAACTTAGGAACTAGATTGCTACCTTTTCCTACAATCAAGATGGAGTACAAAGTTTTATTTGATTCAAAAGATTATTGGTTATCTAAGGGATAATTTTCTGTTAGTGTTGAACTTTTTCATGCTGAACTTGACATTTTGGGCTTGCCACATTAATAATTTAGACTTGATAAATTTTGATGAATTTGGGTATATACAATAATTTTGGAGTTTTGACATAATTATATATGTTTAAGTTTAAATTAAAATGTGTTATGGTTTAAAGCATAACTAGAATTTATCAATTTTGATTTATTATTTTATGATGGGTGTGTATCCTACTATATTATTAATTAATATGGGTCGCCACCCGTTAAGGTTTAGTACTGAAGTCTATTATTATTTTTAAATGTCTTGATCAAATTAAGAATTTTAAATTCTTAACTAAATCTATCTTTAACTAAATTTAGTTAATTAATTGACTTTGTTAAAAGACAATTAGTTAACATTAACTAATAACTAAGGTTGGTTATAACTTATTTCATAACTAAATTTAAAGATATAAAAGGAGATCAAGCATTAATTTAATGAAAGAAGCCCAATAGGTATTGAAGACTTAAGTATTTTCTAAATTCCATCATTTATCTCTTTTTTCTATGAAACTTCTCTCAGATAGTACAACTTTTGCAAATAGACTCAATGGTACTTTATCTAATGGTTGACTAATCACTTTTGCAACACAAGTATATCTAGTTATATTTATTATCTATTACTCAATATCTAAAGTTTTCTAACTTTAATATCTTTTGATGATTTCTATTTATAGTTCTATTCATAAATTTCAAGTATTCAACCTAAATAATGATGATTATTTTGCTTTTCTATGACACTTGATTGATCTATTTGATTGAAAAGCTATTATTTCAAATTTTGTAAAGAAAGGATATTGGTTTTCTCATTAAAATTTACTTTTTTCTATGAAGACAATTCTCATCTTAAGACTCACAAATCTTTTGTAAATAATTAACTCTGACTTTATTATAAATGTATCTTTCAAATTTATTCTAAATTTATTTTCTTTATTATAAATAGTTTAATCTATTGTCCTTTCTATTCTAATAGTTTAGTTATTTTGTTTTTTGGTTATTAAACTAGTTCACTTTGCTTTGATTGTGATATATTTCATAGAGGTTGTTTTGGTTTATTTATATTAATTTTAATATTTAGATTAAATTCTATTTTAGTTAACATTATTTTAATTTTATATTTGCTTTATCTTATATAGTTAGTTCTATAGCTTTTTTAGTTCTAGTTAACTGGATCTTAAATTGTTGTTACCTTACTTTTATTTGCTTTCTTTAAATTATTTAGTTTTCTTATCAATTTCATATTAAGTTCTATTTGAATTTTTAGTTCTTGTTTATCTTAGTCTAGTTTAATTCTATCTTGTTAAATAGCTTATTAGAACCTTTGTTTAGTAGACTATTCTTAATTTTAATTTAATTTTCAATTTAGTCTTTATTTTTCTAGTCTGATAACTATAGGTTTGTTCATTTTAATATGTTTTTTTAATTTTATAAGTCATAGACCTTTAGTTTGTTCATTGATTTAGTCTTATTTCTATTAATTAGATTTTTCCTTTTCTTAGAGTTTCTTATGTTAGTTTTATAATTACTTTCCTTTCTTGTTGATATTAGATTATTTTCTTAATACATTTTCTATTCTAGGTTTATTTCTCTTTGTTATAAGATTATATGGTTTTTTTTTAAATTATTATTAGTTGTTTAGTTCGATTACCTTTTTACTTACATAGTTTTTTTTTTTCTTATTTTTATCTATTTCTTCTTTATTTGGCTAACCTATAAACCATTGCAAGCAAAGAAGTAAAGATATCAAATTAATGCACATATATATTATAGAATCAAGTTTCTATTCTTCAAGAGACTATCTAACTAATAGGTTTTCTCTATTAGATAAAATAGATTACATATTCTTAGCTCATATTGATTTTTGATTCGATAAATGGATTTCTAATTATTATAATGGAATAAGTTGTCTTGATAACTTGTTGATTATTTTTTAGACTTTATGATAAAAATCCCATCACATCTTTAGGACCTTATATGAACCTTTAGAAACCGTAAGATTAGATTGGTATGATCCCACATTGAACTTTGTGATAGCCAAAAGGGTTGATTCATTGATGGTACAATTTTCATTGTCAACAAATTTGGTGACTTTGTTGGAGAAATCATTCAAAAATCTTTATTTCTTTTAATTTTATTTTCTTCTTGATAATGTTTATTAGAGCTTATTAACATTCTATTATCCAACCTTTAATAGCTTTAGAAGATGATCAAGTTGATGTTTCTTTTAATTTATCACATTATACTTGGTATAATCATCTTGAAAGTCTTCATCAAGTTATTGAATTTATTAATCAAGAAGAAGAGATTACTAAATTTGAAATTGATTGCTATTCAAATCTTACACATGAGACTCAATGTGACATTTTAAACTTGAAAAGGAGAATTCAAGAAGATAGAGATAAAGTTTTAGCTGCTAATCCTAGGCCTATAATTTATTTTATTTTTAATTCATTTTCATTTGATGATTTTATTATACCTATTGAAATTGATTTGTCAAATATATAATTAAATCAAGAAAATTAGGTTCAAAATAATCACTATTTTTAAGCGCAATCTACTAAAATTTCTAATGGAAGATCGGTTAGTGAGTAATCCGTGAGCTAAGAATCAACTAGTTGGAGACCAACCAACAAGAAATCAACCACTAGGAGAATATTTTGTACAAGAACAGATATGAGAGGATCTAGTTCATGGATTACATAATGATAGAGAATTAGAAGAGCTCACAAAAGGTTAAGATGAAGAGGAAGCTTAACAAGTCATCATATAACTATAACACCTTAGATCTCTATAAATGTAATTAATGTCATAATCCATCTAGGTAACCTACCTTCACTTAAGGGATTAAACTAACCAAAGTTTTTTGGTGCTTCTTGAGAATATTGGGAAGATCATTTAGAAGAATTTAGGTTAGTGTGTTCCACTCTTGGGATAACTAGTGAAAAGATTTGGTTAAGATTTTTTACACAAACATTAGATGGAAAAGCTTATCAAGAGTTTGTTAGTCTACCTACAAAAGCTATCGATAGTTGGAGAGATGTAGAAGACTAATTAGAGTTTTCTTTTGGTAAGGTTAAATAATATTTTGATTTAGTTAATTAAATTTCAAATATTTCATTAGATCCTGGTGAAAACATGTATCATTTTGTTTCTAGATTCACCAAGTTACGTCAAAATTTTCCAAGTGATCTAAGACTTTTTAAGAAGTTGTATAGAATTTATATTTGCACTTATATACCTTTGAAATACAAAATGGATTTATAAGATAAAAATATTATTGAATATGATGAAACCATAAGATTTTTTATGTATTATGAAAATAAGTTTAAACATGTAGGTTTCAAAGATAGCTCTACAAAAGCCTTAAATTTTGATAATGCAAAAATATTAAAGGCAATACAAAGTTTAGGTAATGAGCTAGTCACTGTTAAGAGCTAGCTTAATGATAATACCTCTTCTTCATATAAATTCATGAAAGATGATAATACTGATTATTATTGTAACATGTGTGAACTTGATTATAATCTTGAAACATGTCAAGCTATCATTAAGTTTTAAAAGTATCTTTTATAAGGAAAAGATAAGATAATTGAAGATTCAACTTATAATATAAACACTCTTGATGATCCTTCAAAAATGATAAATGTCTATGTTATAAATATTAGGAATAAGGATTATAGTTCTCTTCACAAAAATAAATCAACATGATAAACCTCATTCAAATAATAAAGGTAAATCATCTCAAAATAATGATAATAATAATGATAACATTGTTCAAAATGTTCCTTTTACAACTAGATATAATAACACTCAGTACCAACATTATAAATCTAAGAATTTTAGACAAAAAATGTGAAGACTTAAAATATAATTGAGGATTTATCAACCATCAATCTTATTTTTTTTCTACTGTAGGCTGCTAGTCTTCCTAGATAGTCAGATAATATAAATATAGTAAAAAATCTAAGAGCTGACGTATGTTTGCAAGAAGAAAATAATTTTTAACATATTTATGCTCAACATTTTGACCCCCTACTAATTATATACCTCCTTTATATGTCATAGTTAAGACTAGAAATAAAATAATTTATAATTGTATTTTAGACAGGTGCTTATAATAATATCATGCCTAAATGCATTGTTGATCAATTAGGTATTTCTTATGAAGTATATAGCAGGAAACTTAATAGTTTTGATAATAAATAGACTAAAATATGTGGTAATTTATGTGACATAGTTATTAATATTACGCAGGATGAATGTATTATATGTATGACTAATATTCATGCCTTAGATATTCCTAGTAATTATGTAATGCTATTTGGAAGGTATTGGTCAAAAGCCATAGGGGTTTTCGTAGGAAAAGATATAACGTAGGTTCTGGTTAATAATGAGATTGTATTTAATAAGAGGGAAGATTTTTCTGGTACTCCAATTGAATCTCCTTCTTCATATAACATCTCTTACATAGAAATTGGTATTAGAACTTATGAATTATTAAATGTAGGTGAACTAGAAAATCAACATGAAGTGATATTTTAAAAAAACATTGTATGGTCTCTTTACTTTGATGGGACTTGTTCTCAACATGATAGTGGTACTAGAATTTGTCTCATATCTATTATTTGTAAAAAAAAAAAATTATGATTTTAAATTATCTTTTGAAAACACCAATAATACAATAAAAATTGAAGCATTATATTTGGGATTAGAAAAAGACATAGAATTGAATGTTAAATATCTAGAAGTTTCTGGAGATTCAGAATTGGTAGTGAGACAAGTTCAAAAATATATAAGACCAATTAGATTTATTTGCACCATTATACATAGAAAGTTTGTTCATTACTTGAAAATTTTTAAGCCTTCAATATCACTCATATTCTTAGGGAATTAAATGTTAGAGCTGATAAACTTTTAGTTTATGCTTCTAATCCTACTTTGAGTGACGTTAAACCTATTATTGATTTTCCTTTAATCAAAATATTCCATCCTAAGATTCCTGATTTGAGTGATAGTTGGCATGTATTTAGTTGTGATGAACATATAGATTCATTTCTTAAAGCAAATTACTTTGATCATGATGATTCTGTACTTGATTATGGAAATTATTTACAATTAAGTACTAACAAATTACCTATTGGTTTAGTGAGATTGGAATCTATATTTTCACCTAATGATTAGCCAAAGATCTCTACAATGGCAAAGATATAAATAATAATCATAGGTGAGACCATTCTCATAAATCTAAGCACTGAAGAAGATCATAAATATGTTTATTTAGAAACTCAAGTAATGGAAAAATGAAAAAGCCAAGTTCATAAAATTGTTATAAGAATTTTTTGATATATTTGCATGGTCTTACAAGGATCTTAAAGGTTATGATACTAGTATTATTAAACATGGCATTCCGATCAAACCTGGTATCAAACTTGTTAGGTAGAAAATTTGAAAAATCAACCCTTTCTTAGAAGACATCATTAACAAAGAGCTAGATAAAATGATTGATGCTGATGTCATTTTACCTATAACATATTCTGAATGGGTAGAAAATCTAGTACTTGTAAGAAATAAAAATGGTGATATTAGACTTTGTTTAGATTTTAGAGACTTGAATAAAGTAAGTGTGAAAGATAATTTTCCCATACCTAGCATTAATCAAATTTTACAATAGGTTATAGGTTATGAAATGATGTCTTTATTAAATAGTTTTTTAGGTTATAATCAGATCTTTGTAAATCTTGATGATAGGCACAAAACTACTTTCACTACTCATAGAGGGACTTTTGCTTACAATAAAATGGCTTTTAGTTTGATGAATGTAGGAGCCACTTTTTAAAGGATTATGCATGTTGATTTCAATTATCTGATAGGCATTGTCATTCAAGTTTATTTAGATGATCTCACCATTCACTCCAAGAAGAGAAAGAAGCATTTAGACCATATTCATGAAGTATTCACAAGATGTAGAAACTTTGGAATATTTCTAAATCCTAAAAAATCTATTTTTGGTGTGACTAAAGGAAAATTGTTAGGACACATAATTTCTAAAGAAGGTATTTATATTGACCCTGAAAGTGTAAAATCTATAAAAGAATTGCCTCCTCCCAAGGACCAATCTAGTTGAAGATCCTTCTTTGGTAAGATTAATTTTCTTAGGAAATTCATTTTTGATTTTGCTAATAGATATAATCCTCTACAATTACTATTTAAGAAAGATAAAATATACATTTAGGATGAAAATGTTGAGTTAGCTTTTAATTCTATTAAAGATGCAATTGTAAGTGTTCATGTCCTTGCCAAACCTGATTTGAATAAGACATTTATATATTAAGTTAATACTACTGAGAAAGCTATATGAGCTGTAGTAACTCAAGAGTTTGAAAATAATGAAGAAAAACCTACTAGTTATATGAGCCAAGTCTTAAAAAGATGTACAGACTAGATACCCTCTTATTGAGAAATTTGTTTTCTTACTTGTTTTTTCTTTAATCAAATTTTGATATTTACTAATGGAAAATATTTTTTTGTGTCATCTAATGTACCTATTTTATCATACCTTTTAAAATAGCTAACTATTCAAAGAAGGCTTACTAAGTGGATCTTACATATTCAAGAATTTGACCTTGAATTTGAAACTTTAAAAACTATTAAAGAAAATGAATTAACAAAACACTTAGTTAAAAATGATGCCTCATAAATTAATGTTCTAGTTCTCTCAGTCGATGAAAAATTAAATGCAAAACCAAATTTTAAAACTATGAAAGTTGCTAAATTTTCTAAAACTTTTATGTTTGCTCATGAAATGAGTGAATGTGACTATCTATTAGCTGAAGATGACTGGTATCATGATTTGGTTTATTATTTTCAAGATCAGTCTTATCCTAAAAACTTAAATAATAAATAAATATGTTCTTTAAGGTTAAAAACATTGAATTTATGATTTTTTGAAAACTTCCTATTTTATCAAAATCCTGATGGTGTATTATAAAAATATCTTACTCATAATCAAACTTAGAAAGTTCTTAGGGGCTTCCGTAAAGGAAATTTTAGTGTACATTATGTTTCAAAAACAACATCTTATAAATTGGTTCATTTTTGTATGCCTTATCAACAATTTGTAAGAAGAGATAAATTACCTACAATGTCTTTAAATCTAGTTATTCCTTAAAAATATTTGACTAAATAGGGCATTGACTTTATTTTAGATATTTATCTATCTTCATTTGTAGGTCATAATTACATTTTGATAGCCATAGATTATTTCACTAAATGGCTTGAAGCCAAAGCTCTTAAAAGTTTAATGACAGGTGAAGTAATTTTGTTTCTAGAAAATCATATTTTCTATATATTTGGAGTTCCATACAAGATTATTTCAGATAATAGACCTCATTTCATTTCATATGAATTCTAAGAGTTTCTAATAAAATTTTCTATCATTTCTAGTGATTCATGAAAATACTATCCACAAAGAAATAGACAAGTTGAGTCCACTAATAAAAATATGATTTCTATTATGAAAAAGTTAGTCTATGATAATAAAAGGAATTAGAATCTTAATATTTTCAAAGCTTTATGGACTGGTAGGACTATTGTTAAAGTAGCAATTGGTTATTCTCCTTTTATGTTGGCATATGGGTTTAAGGCTACTTTACCAATAAAACTTTAGATTTATTTAGCTAGGACTGATTTAAAATATGTAACTTAAGATATGAATTTAATTAAACAAAGGCTACATGATTTGGTATCACTTGATGAATCCAAAGCAATTGCATTAAAAAAAAATTAAAAAATGCTAAGCAAAAGTTAAAGAATTGTTTTGGTAAATGAGTTTCTAGTAAGAAATTTAATGTTGGTGATTTAGTTTTATATTAGGATAAGGCCCATGAGGACCCTAAAAACATAATAAATCTGATACATTATGGCTTGGAACTTACAAAATTACCACATTTCTTGGTAATAATGTTTTTTATCTTAAGGATCTTGAAGGAAATTGGCTACATTATTCAGTAAGTGACCATCATCTAAAGTTATTTCATGAATAGGTTCCTTTTTATTACTCTTTTTAATTTTTTTATTTCATTATTTCTATTTTTTTTACTATTATTTTGCTTTATCTTTCTGTTCTTTATTTTCAAATGATCAATGAAAGTTGTGGATTGAGTAATATCACATTATGAAGGAAGAATGCGAGAGTCTGCCAAAATGCTGTAAGTATTTTTCATCTTCATAAATTACTCTTGCAATTCATTTTTTTATAATAACTTTATAATATGGTTGACTTATATTTGGTTGTATAAATATTAATTCATTTTTAGATTTTTTTCTTATTATATTTATAATTATTTATGCTTCCAACCTGAACTTCCTTATTATTCATTTCCCTTTCTTCATGCCATGCTAGCTAAATAATCAATCCCTTGCTTGAATTTATTATTTAAGGGGTTTGCACTTAGCTACTTGAGAAATGATTTTCATGGATCACACTCTAAAGTCAAAATTTGTTATATCATAGGCAATCTATTACTAATCAAATTTGTTTCACAAAATTAACTAGCAAGGTCACTAATGTTATAATTATTTTCTATACCCCACTATTTTTTCTCAAAAGTTTGTACTTGCTGCCATAGAGATGACCCTATCATAAATCTTAAAATTATATCGAAGACCCTATTGATTGATAGTATTTGTAGATGCATATTTGATTGTGAAATTGTAATGATTTGTTGATACTTTTTATTTATGTTTCAATGGTTTAAAAGATTATGGTGGATATAATGAATAAAAATATGCATATGTGATTAAAGATATGACTAGTTATTTTTCTTATTGGGTTTAGCATACTTTGACAAGTTTAATTGATGTTTGGGATTTTAGTTTTTAGCCATTTTTGATGATACTTAGTGGTAATTTGACTTCGTGAGTAGTTTTGATTTATGGTTTAAATATAAAAGATGATGTTGCCATAGTAAGACATCGTAAATCATTTTTGGTTCAAATAACTCAAGTTTGTCATTATTTAATACTATGGTTTGATGGTCCTGTGATGCTTAGTCTACTTGTTTTGATTTTACACATGGTTTAATTCATAAAGGCATAATTGGTATTTGAAGTTTTGATATTATCAATCCAATGATCATGGTTATAGTGCATATGTTTCATTTCATGTACCTTTGAGTAGTGTGAAATTTATAGCTTTCGCATTCCTTGAAAGAGTGATAAATTTTCTTTTGAAGATGATATTTTCATTAAGAAATGATAAAGTGAGTTTTATTTGTCATGAAGTTAATTATTATAAAATGGCACATATCTTGGCATTAATTTTATTTATTTTGTGGCTAAGTCACTACATTGTGAAAAACATGGATTCTCTTAGATCTAATCTTAATCACAAATATAAGGACCTTTTCTTTGCTCACAAGGAAATCTAAGGTTTATAATGGTTAAATACACTTGGTGTATTTTCAAAGGTGATCATTGGTTAGCAATTGGATTTTATTTCTAAGGCTTTGGTCATTTGTTTGTTATTCAATAACATGAATATGAAAGTCATGAAACCCTTTGATGGTGATATGATAAAATGGCACTTGGTGAATTGGATGATACTTAGATGGATAAAACTATAGTCTATTTGGTGAGTTGGAAAATGTATTAATTTTTTTCTTTGTGATTTGAGATCATTCAGATATTTGGAGGTAATTGAGAAATTATGACCAAGTAATTTCCTCGATTGATGGATCTTAGCAAAGAGTTTGGTAAGAAGAATAGTTTGTTGATAGATTTGTCAAGCTTGGCAAAATACTTTGTTAGATTTCTAAGTATGTGGGAATTAATGTGGACCAATGGTTGTTTAACATGACATTGAGATAGTTAGAGTTTGGAGGGTGGAAAATAAAAAGTTGTTTTTCTTCATTCTATGCATTCATTTTCCAAGATCCTAGTGGAAGCAAAGCCTTGGAAAGATAGAGGTTGAGTTGCAAAGTAGAGGCCAAAGGAAATATTGAGAAAAGGATTTGACTTCGAAGCTAGGTATGTCAAGTTGTATTGATTGGTTTTTGGTCATAAAGCATTCTATGATAAATGAATATTTTAAAATGAAAAGATAAGTTGGATGTTTTTTTATTTGCATAGAAGTAAGTTCTATTTTGAATGGTTAAAAAATGGAAATTGTTTAAGTTTCATTGGGTCTTTCACATTTAGTTCAATCTTTATAAAACAAATTGAATTTGTCAAGGGTTTTGCATTTTGATGTTTCTATGCAAAACTTGTTTTGAAGGAAGCTTTAGATGTTTAATATTTATAAAACAAATTATTTGCATTTTTGGGTAATATAAAGTTAGAGTTGTTTTCCTGAATATGAGAAATAATGGCTAGTTACATGCAAAATGTTGAATTTTGTCATGCTTGAAGCTTGGCTTAGGGTTACATATTGAGTTTGCATGTGGAAAAGTTTCCTTAGTTTATAGTTTCTTGAATTTTGGGTTTTGGCCATGATATGTGGTTGATAATCTTTTTGTATGGGTCATTTTTATATTTGAGTTAAAATAAGTGATAGTTTGACAAAAATATTGAAAAGTTCAAATACTAGTCAATTGTCATCATGCATAAATTCACAGGTTTTGGTTTTAGAATTTTGTTGAGTAGTTAAGCATACAAAAGCTTCAATCATGGTTGGTTTCTAATTAGGGTTTATTTTTTTTGAGACTATATAAATTAGATAAAATGATGATGGCTCAAGTTATGAAGAAATTCAGTGAATGTTGTTACATATATAGTTATTTTAGAAACTATATATATAATTTGTCAAGTGGTTTGAAACTAGTAATGGATGATTCAATTGGATGTTTTTGGCTATATTTGAAATCATGAAGTAATGTGGTAAAATTCATTGCACAAATTTTATAGTTGACACTAGTTTATTATTTGATCAATTTTCATGAGTTTTATAAAGATTCCGGTTCATACAGATGACTATGAATATAAGTTCATAGGTTTTCTAATGGTCAAATACAGTTCATCATTTTGTGAAGATATAAAAATGACCTTTTGAGGCTTTGGTTTGATTTCAGTATAGAATGTGTTCAAGAAAAATGTGGGAATTGTAATTATTTTGTTGAATCTAAGGATTGATCAGTCAGTTGTGATAATTGAAAATGACAAAAATCTATATATTTATATATGTAGATATTTGTAATGGGTTTTAAGTTTTGGAAATATGAAGTCACATTTGAAATTATATCTCAATATCAAGGTTTTAAATTTTTATTTAAACTTAAATATTGAGATTAAAATTTGTTAAAGATTATTTTGATAATTTTTCATTAAGTTCCCTTGAAGATTAATATAGTTCTAGTATAGTACAATTTGTAGTGTCATTATGCAGTTTTGATTTGGAATTTTGTTTCAAAACTTAGTTGATGAAAAATTAAATGAATGTTGTTACATATATAGTTGTTTTATGAACCATATATATAATTTCTCAGGCAGTTTGAAACTGGTAATGGATGATTCAATTTGATGTTTTTGGATACATTTAAAATCATGAAGTAATGTGGTAAAATGCATTACACAAATTTGATAGTTTGCCCTAGTTTATTGTTTGATTAGTTTGCATGAGTTTTATAAATATTATAGTTCATTGACTATGAATATAAGTTCATAGGTTTTATAATGGTCAAATACAGTTCATCATTGTGTGATGCTATAGTAATGACCTTTTGAGGCTTTGCTTGATTTTAGTATAGAATGTGTTCAAGAAAAATGTGGGAATTGTAATTGTTTTGTTGAATTTGAGGATTGATCAATTCATTTTGATAATTTAAAATGAAAAAATATATATATTTATATATGTAGATATATGTAATGGGTTTTAAGTTTTGGAAACATGAAGTCACATTTGAAATTTTATCTCAATATCAAGGTTTTACATTTTTCTTTAAATTTAAATATTGAGACTAAAATTGGTTAAAGATTGATTTCAAAATTTCTAATTAAGTTCAATTGAAAATCAATATAATTGTAGTATAGTACAGTTTATAGTGTCATTATGCAATTTTGCTTTGGACTTTTATTTCAAAACTTAGTTTTGCTGCTATCTTTTTAGATTTTTAATATGTCTGGGTGGGACCAGCCAATTAGGAGTAATATTGATGGAGGATGGGGACAAAATTCTAATAGAGGTGGTAGCTAATCAGGTCATAACAGAAGTTCTAATAGGGTTGAGTTCCATCTTGGGTGTTTTGGACCTATATTTCCTAGGGGCACTAGGATGTATATTCATTTTAATGCC
Organism: Torreya grandis; assembly: GCA_037957365.1. Lineage (NCBI taxonomy): Eukaryota > Viridiplantae > Streptophyta > Pinopsida > Cupressales > Taxaceae > Torreya > Torreya grandis. The sequence goes on from JARHVA010003185.1 coordinate 1,507,147, forward strand.
TATGACCCAGACTTTTGGAATATTTTGAATAATTTTCCTACTAACCCAATCCATAGATGTTATATAAGTCATAAGGGTTTTGTTGTCAAATGTTTGGAGCCCATACACACTCACAAATAAGATCTTCTCTTCATCTAGAGCATGATCCTCTTTTTTTACCACTACATCCCCCTAATTTTAGAGGTGAACCAGTTGATGAACCACTACCTGCTAATTAGTTTCCTATTGATCATCCTAGTCAGCTTAAAGTTGAGGTAACACATGTTAAGGATTTTAAAAATATGGACACTCTTTCATATACACCTACCCCATCTAATACAAACATTTGTGGAAAATGTAAAAAGTTTAACTTGTTAAGTGCCCATAGTGAGACCCTTTTGAGGTCTATAAGGTTGAGTTTGGGAGGGTAGGGATATGTCAACAAAAGGAAAACCATGGACATTCCTAGGTGGAGAAAGACTGATCTTGAAACACCTAGAGAGGTCAGATTGATAAAAAGAATCAAGTTGAAAGTTGATGATAGGAAATCTGACTTAGAAACTAGATTGTTGCCTTTTCCTATAACTGAGATGGAGTACAATGTTTGTTTACATGGGAAAGACAAGTAAATAATTGAAGTTTTATTTGATTCAAAAGATTAATGGTTATATAAGGGATAATTTTTTTTAGTGTTGAACTTTTTCATGTTGAACTTGACATTTTGGGCTTACCACTGTGATACTTTAGACTTGATAAAATTTGATGAATTTTGGTATATATAGTAATTTTGGAATTTTGACATAATTATATATGCTTAAGTTTAAATTAAAATTCAACATAGTTTAAATCATAAGTATAATTTATCAATTTGATTTATTATTTTATGATGAGTGTGTATCCTACTATATTATTAATTAATATGGGTCCCCACTTGTTAAGGTTTAGTACCTAGGTCTATTATTATTTTTAAATACCTTGATAAAATTAAGACTTTTAAATTCTTACCTAAATATATCCTTAACTAAATTTAGTTAATTAATTGACTTTGTTAAAAGATAATTAGTTAACATTAACCAGTAACTAAGTTTGGCTATAACTTATTTCATAACTAAAATTGAGGATATAAAAGGAGATCAAGCATTCATTTGAAGACAAGAGAACAATAGGTATTAAATACTTAAGTATTTTCTAAATTTCATCATTTATCTCTTCTTTCTATGCAACTTCTCTAAGATAGTATAACTTTTTCATATAAACCCAATGGTACTTTATCTGACGGTTGGGTAATCATTTATCCAACACGGGTATATCTAGTTATATTTATTATCTATTACTAATTATCTAAAGTTTGTTATGTTTAATATCTTTCGATGATTGATATTTGTATTCATATGATCAAATTTCAAGTATTCAACATGAATAATGATGATCATTTAACTTTTTCATGACACTTCATTGATCTATTTGATTGTAAAGTTGTTATTTGTAAAGAAAGGATGTTGGTTTTCTCATTGAAATTTACTCTTTTCTGCTTTATCTTGAGACTCACAAATATTTTTTAAATAATTAACTTTGACTTTAATATAGATAAATATTTTAGATTTATTCTAAATCTATTCTATTTATTAGAAATAGTTTAATCTATTGTCATTTATATTCTAATAGTTTAGTTATTTTGTTCTTTGGTTCTTAAACTAGTTTTGTTTACTTTTCATTTTTATTTCATTGTGATAAATTTCATAGAGGTTGTTTTGGTTTATTTAGATTAATTTTAGTATTTAGATTAAATTATATTTCAGTTTACTTTATTTTATTATTTTTTTAATTTTATATTCACTTTATCTTATATAGTTAGTTCTATAGTTTATCTAGTTCTAGTTAATTGGATCTTAAATTATTGTTACCTTAGTTTTATTTCCTCTGTTTAAGTTATTTAGTTTTCTTTTCAATTTCATATTAAGTTTTGTTTTAATTTTTAGTTCTTATTTATCTTAGTCTAGTTTATTTATATCTTGTTAAATAGCTTATTAGAACCTTTTTTTAGTAGATTGTTCTTAATTTTAATTTAATTTTTAGTTTAGTCTTTGTTTTGCTTGTTTGATAGCTTCAAGTTTGTTCATTTAATTTTATAAGTATTAGACCTTTAGTTTGTTCATTACTTCAGTCTTATTTCTATTAATTAGAATTTTCCTTTTCTTAGAGTTTCTTATGTTAGTTTTATAATATATTTCCTTTCTTGTTGAGATTAGATTCTTTTCTTAATACATTTTATGTTCTAGGTTTATTTCTCTTTGCTATAGGATTATATGTCTTTTTTATTATTAGTTGTGTAGTTTGATTAAATTTTTTCTTACATGTTAGTTTCCTTTTCTTAATTTTGATCTATTTATTATTTATTTGGTTAACCTATAAACCATTTTAAGCAAAGAAGTAAAGATATCAATTGAATGTACATATAAATTATAGAATGAAGTTTCTATTCTTCAATAAACTATCTAACTAATAGGTTTTCTCTATTAGATAGAATAGATTATATATTCTTATTTCATATTTATTATTGATTTGTTAAATGGATTTATGTTTGTTATAATGGAATAAGTTGTCTTGATAACTTGTTGATTATTTCAAAAAAATTATGATAAAAACCCCCTCACATCTTTAAGATCTTAGATAAACCTTTAGAACCCCTACGATTAGACTGGTACAATTCTAACTTGACCTCGTGATAGGCAAAAAGGTGGATTCACTGATGGTACAATTTTCATCATCAATAAGTGTTCTCAAGATAACTTGCATGTCTAGATTAGTGTTCTATTTTGAACCTCTTCCATGAAATAATTATGTAATTAGTAAGATTGTGTAAGCCATAGTTATCTTTTACTATTCCTATGTGTGTTAAAACTTACCTAAGTGTTCACTTAACTTTGGTGCATCACCTATTTAGATTTTTTAGGATCCCTTAACCATATTTATAACACTTTTCCCTATAAAGTGTTAGTATAGAATTATTTTAGGTGTGCATCAAAGAGGAAATTGCCCTACTCTAGAGGTTTAACCCCACCATAGGTTACCCATAGCTTGGAATTGTTCCAATATTCTATTTTAGTTGGAGAAACCTTGAATAACCCTCTCCAAGGGTGAAAATTAAGCCTATAACAATTTATAGCATGCTCAGTGGGACACATTTATTTTAAAATGAAGATTGATCAAAGTTAATAATAGTTTGATCAAATTTACAATAGTTAAGCTCTAAACAATATTGTCTAGCGACTCAAAAAGGAAGAATCAACACTTTGGTGTAGAATAATAGATTCATCTCATGTAAAAGGTAAAAATAAGGTCAACTTTAAGAGGTATTTTTTGATTTTGCTGAATTACCTTAAAATTAAGAAAAAATATTAAGCTTTGCAAATACTCATCCATATCAAGGAACTTTTTCTCCTAGGTCATTTCCAAAGCCTATCCCTGCAAGAGGACCTTTATTACCCCCTTGCATAGCCATGATAATCCCTAGAGACTTTATTGATTTTAATGGCCAAATCCCTCTATCCCTTACTCACTATGATCCTAACCCAATTGTAGCCCTCAAAAGTGTTCCCTATTACACTAGAGACTAAGCTATAACACCCTTTGAGCACCTCGTGGACATAGCCATCTTTTACAATATCCATAATGTCACTGACAAGGATATATCTATTAGGTTGCTAGCTATTTATTTTAAAAGAAAGACCTTAGATTGGTATAGAGACATTACTTCTAACTCTATTCAAACATGGGATGACTTAGGATAAGCCTTGTGTAAAATATTTAAGGATAAAAGTGACCATTTTTCATTTTTAGAAAAACTAACTACCATTAGAAGATCTCCTCATGAAGTCATGCAAGACTTTAACATAAGGTTCCAAAAAATATGGGATAGAATTTTAGTCATAGTTAGACCAACCCCTAACTTTGTTTTCCTATATTATTTAAAGTCTTTAAATAAAGACATAGTAATGATGGTCTAATTTATGAGAGGAAATATACTTTTAGATGCATATGAAGTGACCATAAAGGTAAAAAATTGTTTGGTTTAAGATGGAAAACTTACACCTAGACCACCTCCTATTGTTATCCCTCCATTGGATATCATGCTTGTTACACCAATAAGTGCTTTAATACCTATACCAAAGCAAGATAAAGCTTCTACTAGTGGATCTAGTGATTCACTAGAGATATTTTTTTCAAGAGTTTAAAAGCATGTTTCGATCTTTGGGGAATGAGCTAGTAAATGTCAAAAGGTAACAAGTTTTCAAAAAATCCTTACCAAGGTTTATATTATCCTTAGAATTATGATTTTCAATAAAATAGGCCTCCATATAAGGGTAACTACCAAGGTCAAGGCTAAGGTCAAAACTAAAGACAAGGGAAACATGGCTATAGTAGGTAGAATAACTTCAAACCTAATGTTGATAATACTTACAATTTCTTCATCCCAATTCAAAATAATTTGGCTCATGAAGTAGATGGTACCATGCATTGGGACCAATCCTTTGGTCAGTATATTGACCCAAATATTGACCTTAACCAAGCCTTCAATGATCAATGGTAGTAGGTTGTTAATTTTGGATAGAACCAAGCTCTCATGGTGCAAAATGCATAGGTACCTATGATACCCAAGCCAAAGGAACCTTGACAAGGTTAGGGTCTAATAAAAGACCAAATAAGCTAGATTCTATAATGATGAACTATGAACAAGAGGAGTGTTATGTGACCAACTAACAGGCTAGGCCTAGTCAGGGTTATATTCTAGTGGCAACAAACACAAGATTTAGAAGAAGAAACATAGATGGTAGTTAGGAAGTAGTCAAAGAGATTGCCACCATCAATCATTCATTGAGAAAGCCAAGTTAACCTATTTTCACTCCAAAGGTCCCAACACCTCCAAAAAATTAGAACCAAAGGAATATTTTTGTTCCTTAAGGATCACAAGTTCAACAAACAATAGTGGTGGTTCCCAAAACACAAGCAAAGATTGGTGGTTCATGCATTAATATTTTTGAACAAATAAAAAAATTAAATATGAGTGTGTCCATGTGGGATATCCTCCTCATGCTTGGCTAGGCAGACATCCTTCAAGAAAGACTATCGAAGATAAATATTGTAGATAAGCCATAAAAAAAGGTGAAGAAGTTGTCACCATTATAGCCAAAGGGCCAAATGAAGGTAAATAAATTAAATAAGTCAAGTCTCCTCCCTTATATATTTTATTAATCTTTGAAAACTGTCTAGTATATAATTATTTAGTTGATAGTGGGTCTAGTACCTCAGTTATGCCAAAGTCTATAATTGATCAGCTCGGTCTAAAATATGAGCCATAGTCTAAAGGAGTGTTGAACTTGCTGGTTCTTCTCCCAAACCATCTAGTATGATTAGGGAACAAAATATGACCATAAAATATTATCATAGTGTCTTGATAGCCCAAGATGTGTTGATCTTGGACATGCCTCCTTGCTTTGCACTATGTGATCCAAAAAATAGATTTATGCACCTTAGATAAATTAAATAAATTTTATGAAATTAGATAATAAAAATATAAATTCCTTAAATGAAATAGAATTGGATGTAGAATTCTTAATTTCCTAATTAAATAAAATAGGAAATGGATTTAATATTCAAGAATCAAACTTGAATGTATAACAACTCCAAAAATATGATTATGTATTCAACTCCCTATTTTAAATTGATCTGTAAATAATAAGTAGCCTTTGTTAATCAATATTGTTATTTAAAAATGTATTTTTAATAATATATCAATTTTGAAAATTTATTTAAAAGGGAATTGACTTTTAATCAAAATGTAAAGTAATCTAAAGAATTTAGAATGTGAGTATTTTCAAAAACTCATCTAAATCTATTGTTATTTTAAAAAAATTCCCTTCATATTTTTTATATTTGAATAATATCTTAATTAATTAATATTAATTTATTCCTAGATATTAATAAATAATTTAAAACTAATATATCAATGGAATATTGAAAAACCAAAATAAAAAAAGACTAGTGATTGTTTTTGGGGTTCACTAAATTGGATACATCCCTAGGATTGTTAAATAGCAGTCTGATCCATTAAAAATCAATTTGTAAGTTATAATACAACTCGTAATAATGATAAATGAACCTTGTCACCTATAATAGAACTAAAAACTAGATATTGAAGACTCTGAACCTGATCAATAAACATCTCCCTTTCATCTAAAGCTATGCAAGTAATTTCTTCTCCAAAATAGGCAAATAAATCTATCTATAATTATTTTATAGGCTTAGAATACTCTATAATAGGCAAAAATGGCTTCAATCAGGGTATTACAAAATTCTACTTTTGTAAAAAAAAATATACAATCTATATTTTCTCTATTCCTTGTTCTCTATTCTTTGTTCTTGGATAATAAAATTCATCCACAATATAAAATGAAATAAAATTATATATAGCCAACATTGGATAACAAACTTATTTTACCCCCGAAGTGTATTTATCTCTTGTATTTAGCTTACATGCTAACTTAAATAGAATAAAATATCTTAATTTATGAGAGGTTGAAATTCCATTATTTATTTAATAAAGCTCTTCCCAAACACACCAATGCCTTTTATTTAATAATAGTGCTTTTGAAAAGCTACCAAAAAAATATGTTGACCATGCCAAAAATAAGTGGGTAGGATTCCATATGAGAGGAAAGAGATGGAAATTTTCATGCTTAAGTTTTTAGCGTGCATGTTAAGGTTTAATACCAATCATAAAAAGCTAAAGATAAAGTTTACCATAACAACTTTCCATGCCCCATCGAAAGTGAAACTATCAACCACTTTAAGTGGGTATACATGTATGGGAGGAACTAAAGTGTGCATGGATAAAAAGGTAAGGGATAATAACTTGGACTTAATTTTTAAAAAAAAAAAAAAAACATAACCCATGTAAACAAAACTCACCCCCCATGCAAAGTGGAATGGAATTACACATGGAAAAGGGAAATTGAGGGTATAAAGTTTTTTTACTATTTTTTAAAAACAATAGTCCATGGTAAATCTTCACATGGGTAAAGGTGGGAATAAATTCAAATCTGGGACTTTAGGATTCAATTATCCAATGGTTAATTAAAAACCATATTAAATAGGATATTTAAATTAAATTTGGATTTAATTTGAAATATATCCCACTGCTAATAAAAACCATAAAATAGGATATTAAGATTATTTTGAAAATGGTAAAATGGAGGAATTATGGTGGGAAAATAATTTGATGATGTGGAATAAATAAATTAGTGGCCTTAGTATAATTATCCTAATTTGATGAGTTCATGACAAAGTAATTGACCAAACTTGTTGAATCTAGGTTCATCTTCTAAATCAAACACTCCTCATGGGTAGCTAATCTATTGCCTCTCAGAAAGAAGAGTGGGGAGATCAAACTATGTGTAGACTTGAAGGTTCTTAATAGGGTATCTTTGAAGGATCACTACCCTCTACCATCCATGGAGAAACTCTTGTAATTATTTTTTAATTTAGAATGTTTTTCTCTCTTAGATGGATATTCAGGTTATAATGAAGTGCTAGTGAGAGAAGATGACTAGTACAATATTACCTTCACCACAAAGTGGGGAACATTTGAATATCATAAGATGCCTTTTGGATTATCAAATTCTAGGGAAACCTTTCAAAGGGAAATGGACATGGCCTTCCAAGGACTGCTAAATCAAATGGTGTTAATCTACTTGGATGACATTATAATCTTCTCCAAGAATGCTAGTGAGCACATGGACCATCAGAGGGTGATATTCCAGAGATGTAGAGAGTATGGGATCTCTTTAAATCCTAAAAATGTGTGTTTTTTGTTCATGAAGGAAGACTATTGGGTCATATTATTTCAAAATAGGGATTATCCATTTACCCTAATAAAGTAAGTGTTATTTTAGCCTTGTGCTTGCCAAAACACCAAAAGGGGATCTAGAGCTTCCTTGGGAAGATAAACTTTGTAAGGAGGTGCATACCTAGTTTTGTAAACCTAGTAAAGCCTATCAATGCTATGTTGAAGAAGAACGAAGTGTTTTCTTTATCTGATAAAAGCAAGGCAACTTTTTAAGCCATCAAGCAAGCTATTGCCCAAGCACCCTCACTCTTAAATCTTGATTTCTCCAAGGACTTCATCTTGTACACATTTTCTAACATTGAAAACATATCAACTATAATGATTCAAAAGAATAATGAAGTAATGGAGTAGCTACTTAAATTTTTTAATCAATAGTTGGAAGGATATGAGGTGAGGTACACTTTCATTTAGAAGTAAGTTCTTGTAACCTTAATAATCCTCAAAAAGTTTAGGCCCATGTTCTCCAATAGAACGATCCATCATATGGTGTGTCATCCTAAAGTTAGAGATTTCTTCCTTAGAAAATATTTGAATGAGAAGAGAATAGACTAGATCAAAAAGGTCATGTAATAGGAAATAATGATCAAGGTCACCAAGATGGTCAAGGGTAAGGGCTTATCTGAGCACATGGTGAATGACCTCCAAGGAGACAAGGAAGTTATTTTGGTGACCCAAGACAACTCCCAGACAACACTTCCACTTTAAAAGAGTTAGCTTCAAGATATGGCTAACTTCTTTGCAATAGGAAAATACCCTGAAGGTTTAGATAGAGCCAAACAAAGGTATTTTAGGATTAAATATATACCTTATGCATTGATTGATGGTGTTATTTTTATAAAATACATCAATGGGGTACTCCTTAGATGTAAAAATGATGACTAGGTAACCAAACTCTCAAAGCAATTTCATGATGGACTTATAGGTCATTTTACTCCCAAAACCACCATAACAAAGGTAATGAGATCTGGTTATTACTAACCCAATATTTTTAGGGATGCTCATGCATGGATTAGAAAGTGAAAAAAGTGTGCCTTCTTTATAGGAAAGCACAAACTAGTAGCCCTTCCACTCAATCGTATTTGGGTGGAGCAACCCTTCATGTAATGAGGGTTAGACTTTATAGGGATGATTCATCCACCATAAAGTGTAGGTCATAAATGGGTGCTTATTGAAATTGAATATTTCACTAGGTAGGTGAAAGCCATTGCTTTAAAGGAAGTTAATAAGGGTGTAATCTTCGATTTCTATGATAGCCTTGTAATTAGGTTTGGTGTCCTAGCCACCATAATTTATGATAATGGATTGAAATTCCTTGGTATGAAGACATGTGAGTGGGCTTTCTAAATGGGCATCTACCTTAGCACCTCTTCCAACTACTATCCTTAAGGAAATGGACTAGAAAAGTCCACAAATAAGAATTTGTTGAGGATTATCAAGAGGATCATGAAAGAGAATTAGAGAACATGGAACACAAAGATAAAGACAACCCTATGGGCTGATAGGGCAATTCCTAAATTTACGATTGGTAATTATCCATATGTTATTATGTATGGAAGGTAATCTAAATTACTTATCTCCCTTGAGATGCCTGCATTAGAATTATCCCATTAGCTTGAGTTGATGGAAGATGAGCCCATGAATGTGAGGATGGTAGAAATCATGGAGTTGGAAGAGACTATTAGTGTAGGTTTTTATTTTTCCCTATTTATTAATTCGGGAAATTGTATTTCTTGTGCATACATGGAGTTTTCCTACATTTGTGGGATAGGCTAGCTTATGTGGAGGTGTGTGTCATAGATGTGTCATAGGTGTCCTAAGAATGTCATAAGTAACTCCCTTGATCAGAGTTACTTCTCTATTCTTAGCACCTTGTCACCACCTTTCATGGAGGAGTTACATTTTATTCTTGGGGTGCCTTGTCCACCTTTTGTGGAGGAGTTACTTTCATACTCTCCTATTTGTATTCCTCACTTTGGCCATCTCATGCTAATCAAATTTTGGTTTTCTCCATTTTGTTTTGTGCAATTTCTCTTATTGTGTTATTTTCAAATTGCTTTAGCATCTTGTGGTGTGCACTTGCTTCAACTTGTGTGATCATGTCTCCATTGCACTTGCATTATCCAAATTCTGGTGATAACTTTGATATGGTATCAGAGCAAAACTGGTAATCTTGTGTGTGATTGTGCTTTTAGCTTATTTTGAAATCAAGAGGAGTGGAGTTAATTTTTTTATTTTTAGATTTGATCAAAAATTTAATTTTTTTTTTCAATATCTGGTATCATTTTCTTGGGAATCCTTGGGCTTTGGTTGTCTTCACTTTAGGGAGCAGCATTCAACAACAAAAGGAGGAAGGTTGGCGCTTAGTTATAGTAAGGAGCAGTAGTAACTTAATTCCTGTAAGGTGCCTCATATAGTTCAAGTTTTTTTTTGAAGAAACATTCTTCTTTGCTTACAACTGACCAAGTCATATGGCACAAGTCTATACCAACCACAAGCAATCAGCACTCACACAACAAAGGGCCAAACTTCTGCTACCATGCCAGTCAGCTAATACTTTCCTATTTGCAGTTCTTTAGGCCATATGGTAGGCCATACAATGTGCACTTCTGGTAGCCTTCAGTAAGTCACCAACTTTTGTAATGCCTCTACCTTCCAGCATGTTAGTCTCCAGCAAGGCACCTTCAATTTTGCCACTAGTAGGTCATACGATGCATCCAGCAGGTCTGAAATTCATTTTTTTGTCTTTTATGTTGTCAAATTTTGGACTGTGCATTTTTGGATGCCCCTGCCTTACTTGGCATCCTATTTGGCACCCTTAGACATGTGGCATCCTTCAAAACTATCTTTGCTTCATTATTTTTAGTTAAAATTGATCTGTTAAAACAAAAATTAGTCAATTTGATTGAGTATTAAAGTTTTTAGATAGTTTTGTAGTTTGAGGATTTTCAATTAAAACTTGTATCTTTGACCTACGAAGATGAAGAGTGAGCCCCGAGTTGGCAGGAGGCCAATTCCCCCTCATAAAGACCTCATTTGGATTCCTCATTCCATGCTAAATCTAATGAGTGGTTGGAAAACCACTTTCTCTCCCCATACTAGGCAGTTTTTAATGTTTTAGTGCTTTTTCTTGCAAAAACACTAGTTTATGAGAAAATTGTAACTTTAATATCTTGCAAATGGTAGGTCAGTTTTGGGTGCCATTTTTCAAAAAAAATGCTTTTAATTCAATTCTCCATAGTGTAGAATTGTTATTTTTCAAAAATGCACTAGTTTATAAAGTGCCAAAATTTGGGTCTCTTGGGATGCATTTTCGGCTGAGTCTGATGTCCTATTTACTTTAGTCTTGCACTGATTACTCTAAGACACATTTTTGGCTGAGTCTGACATCTTTTGAGTGTGCACTTGCATATTTGGAGGGGGGCTCAATATTTTAGGGGGGTGTGATTGCTTTTCACAACTTGCTTTCATTCTCCTTTCTTCATACATTCACAACTTACAATCAACACAACTTCACCTAATTTTAGCTAAAAATGGATTCTTTTCAACTTGAACCCCTAACACCCTTCAACTATCATGAATGGAAAGTTAAAATGTCAATCATTCTTAGAAGAAAAGGGTTGTATAGGATCACCATGGGTACAAAAGTAGAACCCAACACAAATGCTGAAAAGGTTAAGTGGTACAACCATAGTGATGAAGCCTTTGGGTTACTGAGCTTGTCTGTGTCTCCAGAACTTCTCTTCCACTTAAAATCCTCCCAAACTCATAATGACATATGGGACACCTTAGAAAAATTATTTGGGAAGCTTGATGGGATGAGTGGTCATGAGCTCGAAAATAAACTCATAAGTCTAAGTCCTAGTAACTTCGACACCCTACAGGACTTCTTCACTAAGTTTAAGGCCCTTAGATTGCAATTGAAAGAGTGTGGGATAGAGAAGAAAGATGATCAACTCATTCTTTCTATTCTTGCAAAGTTAGGTCCAAGCTATTTAGTCTTTGTCTCCACTTTCCATGCCACTAAAAGTGCCCTTGGCACTACATGGAAAATGCCTTCTTTGGATTCATTCATTGCTGACTTGACTAGGGAGCAAGATAAGCTAATTCAGATGGGCACAATGAAGTCTACTCAACCCCAAGCTTTGATATCTATAAATGGTAAGGATAAGACTTCAACAAAGGAGAAGAAGAAAAAGAACAAGGACTAGGAGAAGAAGAAAGAAAACACCAATCCTACAAAAAACAACACTGAGTCTTCATCCTCCAATGCTAAACCTAAGAAGTAAAAGGTTAAGCGTGACTACCGTAAAAAGATAGGGCATGATGAACACAAGTGCATGAAGAAACAAATATACCACCTAACTCATCTTCTAGAGAAAAACAACATAGGTGTTCTTGAGTCCATCAAGCAGAATTCATCAACCCAAGATTCTACTAAAGCAAAAGGCAAGGGTAAGGAGAAAGAAAAGGGCAAGGCCCTTGTAGCAACTACAACTTCTACATCTCCATGGGTCATAGACTTAGGCGCTTCTCACCACATGGGCTCTTCACTAGTTGAGTTTTCATCTTTAGAGCCTTGTAGCATGACTAAAATTAGTTTGGGTGATGACACATCAGTTTTCATTGCAGGGAGAGGGTCATTTTAAATGGAAGGAGGAACATTCAATAATGTTCTAAGTGTTCCTTCTCTTTCAACCAATCTCCTATCAGTGTACTAAATCATTCACATTGTTTAGGGCATGAGAGTTGAGTTTTCACCAGATTCAGTATCTATCAGGGAGTTCCATAGTGATACTACAGTGGCAGTGGGAAGGGTAGATCACCAAGACAAGTTATACAACTTTTCACATTTTACATCAGATTCTTCTCCTACAACATTGCTGATTCATTTAGATGGAGTTAACAAATTGTGGCATGAGTGGTTTGGCCACCTTAACTACCACTATCTTGAGTAACTTTGTAAAAATGACATGGTCATTGGCTTGCCTCATGTCTAATTCTCAAAAGGACTTTGCGAGGGGTGCTCCCTTGGGAAGCATCCTGAAGCAAAAGTTGACAAAGGCAAAGCTTAGAGGGCTTCAAAACCTTTGGAGTTAGTCCACATTGATGTATCAGGACCCTTTTCCAAACCCTCTTTCACAAGGGCCAAGTACATCCTCACTTTCATTGATGATTTCTCTTGGTACACTTGGATATATTTTCTCAAACAAAAGTCTAATGTGTTTGAAAATTCTTTAGACTTCAAGGCTCTTGTTGAGAAATAGAGTGAGAAATCCATCAAGGTTTTTCAAACTGATAATGGAGGGGAGTATGTCAGCATTAGGTTTGAGTAATTTTGCACCATAGAGGGGATTGATTTGTAGCACATAGTCACCTACAGTCCTTCACATAATGGGGTTGCAGAATGTAAGAATAGGTTCTTGAAAGAGATGGCTAGCTATATGATTCACTCCAAATCCTTAGCACCACAGTACTGGGCCGAAGCCATCAATTGTGCTTGCTACATTCAAAACAAGGTTTCTCATAAAGCTTTAAAAGGGATAACACCCTTTGAAGCTTGGCATAAAATGAAAATTGATGTTGAGCACCTTAGGGTTCTCAGATCCCCAGCCATGGCCCACATTCTGAAGAAGAAATGCAAAGCTATGGAACATCAGTCTAAGACTTACATCTTTGTAGGATATCTAGATGGTATTAAGGGATATCACCTTCTAGATCCAGTCACACATGAGTTTTTCATTGAGAGAAGTGTCTATTTTCAGGAGAGTCCTAGAGACTCAACACTTGACACTTCTTCTCCCTCATCGAATCTACTTCTTCATGATGATTCCTCATCAAATTTAGATCAGTCACAACAGGTTCTTGAGCTAGAGTCATCTTCTTCTTCTTCAAGTTCAGATAGTGAGGACAATGATATAGAGTCATCCACCTCTAGTCAGTCAGAGGATGAGGAGTTAGCACCTGACTCACCCACTTTTGGGCCAATTTGGGCTAGACAGACACTTGTGAGTGCTGGCACTTGGGCAGGAGATCCCGTAGATGATAGACGTATGAGGGGGGATTTTTAGAGAGATCCACATGCCTTCTTTGCTATAGTTTTAGATCCATAAACTTTTTAAGAGGCATCAGGGGTACTTGAGTGGGATAATGCTATGAAAGAAGAATATTCTTCCTTAATTAAAAATCACACTTGGGATTTGACTTTGCTTCCTAAGGGAAGAAAGATGGTTTGATGTAGGTGGATATATCGGACCAAGTTTGCAGCAAATGGATCGGTTGATGAGTACAAGGTGTGATTGGTCACCAAGGGTTTTTCACATGTGGTAGGCATTGACTACTCAGAGATCTTTATACCCATTGCAAAGATGACTTCTATCTGACTCACCTTGGCTATTGCCATAGCAAATGGTTGGGATGTGCATTAGATGGATGTGAAGTGTGTCTTTCTTCATGGAGACCTAGAAGAGGAGATCTACATGGAGCAACATCCAAGATTTGTTTAGGATTCTTCCTTAGTATGTAGACTTAGGAAATATATCTATGGCCTCAAAGAGGCCCCTTAGGCTTGGTATGCCAAGATGGATTCATTCCTTCTCATAGCGGGTTTAACTAGGTGCTATTCTAATCCCAATGTCTACTTCTTGCGATAAGATGATTCACTCTTGATTTTGGTTATATATGTTGATGACCTTTTGATCACCAGGAGTTATTCATCGGCTATTGCAGTAGTGAAGGCATCTCTTTAGGATAGATTTGACATGATAGACTTGGGTTTGTTGCACTACTTCCTTGGCATCGATATCTCACAGTCAGATTTAGAGATTTCTCTTGCACAGCCTAAGTATGCTCTTGACTTATTGGCTCAGTTTCACATGGTTGATTGCAAGCCATCTTCAACTCTCTTTTTATCAAGAGTCAAGCTTGAGGTTGATTGTTCTTCACCATTGGTTGATGCCACTTGGTATCGAAAAAATGTTGGTAGTCTCATCTACTTATCTCACACTAGGCCTGACATTTCATATATAGTGGGACTTGTCTCTAGATTCATGTAAGAACCCCATGAGTTGCATTGGAAAGTAGCTAAGAAGATCTTTCATTACATACAAGGTTTACATAGATACGAGATTCATTATAGATTTGGCATAGAGGTTGACTTGGTTGGATATATAGATTCTGACTGGGCTGGTGATTCATAAACTCGTAAGTCCACTTCTGGTTATAATTTCTCTCTAGGTTTTGGTCCTATCAGTTGGTGTAGTAAGAAGCAGAATGCTATTGTTATATCATCCATAAAGGCAGAGTATAGGGGAGCTGTTAATGTAGCTACTAAGGCTATTTGGCTTTAGGGGATTCTTTTTGAGTTTGCCATTCCTATCAGGTAGCCCACCATCATTTATTATGACAACTAGAGTACCATTCAGATTTGCAAGAATCCAGTTTAACACCAGCAGACCAAGCACATATAGATTCACATGCATTTCATTTAGGAGCTTATTCATAGTCAAGTCATTGACTTGATATTTTGCCAGTATTTAGAGTAGGTTGCAGACATCTTCACCAAACCTTTCACTGAGAGCAAGTTCATTCATCTAAGATCTCTTCTTGGGGTGTGGTCCACATCTATAGTAGCATCATCTTTAGGGGGGGCCTTCTAGCCTCTTCTTTCTTTTATATCTCTCTTTTGGGGGGGGAGTTTTTTCCTACGGGTTTTCTCCTTTCTCTATCTTATCGAAGATTGCATTTGTATATGGGTATCTCATTTCTATTTCCACACTGCCCACCTAAGCTATGCTTATGGGGGTATTAGTGTAGGTTTTTATTTTTCCCTATTTATTAATTGGGGAAATTGTATTTCTTGTCCATACATGGAGTTTTCCTACGTTTTTGGGATAGGCTAGCTTATGTGGAGGTGTGTGTCATAGATGTGTCATAGGTTTCATAAAAATGTCATAAGTAACTCCCTTAATGGGAGTTACTTCTCTATTCTTACAACCTTGGCACCACATTTCATGGAGGAGTTACATTCTATTCTTGAGGTGCCTTGTCCACCTTTGGTGGAGGAGTTACTTTCGTACTCTCGTATTTGTATTCCTCACTTTGGCCATCTCATGCTAATAAAATTTTGGTTTTCTCCATTTTGTCTTGTGCAATTTCTCTTATTGTGTTATTTTCAAATTGCTTTAGCATCTTGTGGTGTGCACTTGCTTCAACTTGTGTGATCACGTCTCCATTGCACTCTCATTATCTAGATTCTGGCAACAACTCTGATAGAGACCAAGGGCCTTGATATGAAAACTTTGGAATCACATCAAGCTTAGGTTAAAAAGGCCTTTAGCAAAAGAGATACAATAAGGAACTTTAAGGAAGGAGACCTAATCCTCATGTGGGATTAAAATAAGGCCAAATCAAGCAACTGCACCAAGTTTGACATCTTTTGGAGTGGTCCTTATGTGATCTATGGATGTAAAGAACACAAATGCTTTCCAGATTGTCCAATTAGATGGAGAGGTATTACCTATCCCAATCAATGGTATTCATTTGAAACCTTGTTATTGAATAGTATTACATCTATTGTAACATATTGTACATGTTAGAATAGTTTTATACTTTATTCTAAGTACCTTGTGCACTTTTATTTTATGTTTTATTGTTTCCTTTTCCAAAATGCCTCAGGCATTTTGTTGTGTTTTTTTTATTTTGATCATTTTTGCTTCAAGAAAAGTTTAGCTCAATTTCAAAGGTTAATGACTCTATGCCCAATATACTAGATAAATCAAATGGTCTGGTTTCTCTAGGCATAGCAGGCATGCTTCCCTACAAGTCACCAAAGATGTTGGGCATTTTTTGGCCCATATAAGAAGGTCTTGCATGGTTTGGTGAATCACACAAGTTCTCATGTCTTTTAAACATTTGGAGCATATAATATATTGTAGAGATGCTATGGGGTATGAAAAGTTCTTGGAATGAGTGTGGAAATTCAAGGGATCCATCTAGTTCTTCATTAAGGTCACCTTTACATTATGATCCACTGGTAGAGTGTACAAGTAGGTAGTTTGTTGAGGCCAAATCTGCATGTGTGGATAGGTAAGGAAGAATTAGTCATATGGGTTTATTTAATTTTGTGCCAAGATCATATGCACCAAATTTCAGGTCTCCATCCAAGTGCATCCAAAGATATGAAGGTCCAAGGTTGGCCTCTCAGCTAAATTTTGAATGTTTTCTCATAATTAGCCATTTTTCAAAAGGTTCCAATAGAGTCAAGTGAATATCTTCACAAATCCATATCTCACATGTGTGATAGTTTTAGGGGAAAGTGGTCACATGGATTTGTTCATCTTGGTCCCTAGTTACTACTTGCCAAATCCTAGGTCCTCTACTAAGGCAGAAATGAATTTATGCATGTAAAAAGTTGGATCTTTAGTCAATTTTCACTAAGTTTCCCATACATAGCCAAAAGATCTCAACCATTGCCAGGATGTCATAATGGACCAAAAATGGACCAGCCATCTTGATCATTGAATATATTCACTTTAAAATCTCCTAAGACCAATAGATCGAATGGGTTTGTCCTTTTTGACCTTAGGAACATCCCCTAAAAGTTTGAGGCCTCCAAGATTTTTTCTCTTCAAGTTATAAGCCTTTGAAAATGGACCTACAACATAAGACATTTGTGTAAATGTCAAATTAAGGATTGGAAAAAAATTTATGTTTAAATTTGAAGGTTCACAAGACATTAATCATGTTATATGTAATATTGAATGATGGTTAGTAGGATGTCAAATTTAAAGATAGAGCAAGATAAATCCCATCGATCTTAAATTTAATGGTCACGTGACTATCAAGGATGGTCATGTAAACATCATTTGATAGGGGTGAGGATGTCATTTTTAGGTGCATAAACTAGTTGTTGGATTTTGAAATAGTAGGTCCTAGTAGATCAATGATTGGTGTTTGATCAAACATTTAGATCTAATGATGAGTGGTGGTCAAAGAGTTAGTGAATCTCAAGAGTGAGTGTATGCGTAACATGTGTTAAGGATGCATACAATGAGTAAAATATTGATGATCCATAGGCCTCCATATAGTTTGAAATTGACAATGAGTTGAATCAACTTGTCAATGAGTTGAGTTAGATTTAAACTACTAATTAAATTAAAGATGAGTCCAATATTATCAATAGAGGTTAAGAAGTTGTTTTCAACCATGGAAATAGGGTTTTATAGGATCTTCTTGATACCTTTGAAATTGATTTGAATGCCATCAAGTGGTCAATTTGATGTAGTAAGATATAATGAACATATATGGATCATCATTAGGGTTAAATATGGACCTCTAATTCATATTTTTTGCTTAGGTAGGTTTATTTTTTGCAACAATGTTTTCCATCATGAGGAGGATCCGTGTACGCATATATGGGTTTTAGGTTCTTGTAGAGAAAAGATGGGCCTATTTGGACTTTTTATAATATAAAAAACTGCTTTATAGTCTATAGGTCTATAATGATTTGGAAACTATAGGAAAAATAATAACCTTAAATTGGTTTTCCACCTACAGATAAGCCTATGATCTAAATATGAAGGTAAAGTAGATATCTAATTAATGCAAAAGATCTTCATATTTTAGCATGGCCATAGTCTTGACAAACAACTGACTAAAAGGCACCGAGCCATGATTCAATCATATCCATGAGCATGAGGTTTTGTATTCAAGTGAGAGATGGTGTGAAGGATCAGAGAAATGGTCAAGTATTGGGACCTATAACCAAGAGCATTTAATGCATCGTCAAAACCTTTTGGAACATTCTCACTCGATAAGCCATAAGTAATATTCTGATTGATAAAAAGGTGGTAATGTTTTTATTGGATAAGGAGCAAAATATGGTGTCTTAAGTTCATTTAATGACCTAGGATGAGTTTTCTTTTTTGATAGTGTGCTCATGCATCCTTTCTAGCTACCTCTCTTCTTTTATATTTCCTAATCTCATTCCCTTTGAGCGGGTTCTCCGCTTTTAATATTTAGCATTTTTATTTTTAGAGGTAAGGATACTCATTAATACTCTTACAAGAGTGTGATTATTTGATAAGGTTAAAGCCTATTAAAATATTTTAAGAAGTACCTTATGAATTAATAGGAATAACTCTTTGCCCATCTCTTATCTTTAATTAGTGGTTAGCATGCTTGTGTATGGTGAATTTGTGAAGGAAATTCTTCATAGTTTGTTATCCCCTCTATTTTCCTCTTTGAATTTATTTTAAGGCTAACTTGAATGTCTAGATTAGTTTTCTATTTGGAATTTATTCCATGAAATAATTATGTAATTAGTGAGATTATGAGATTGAGTAAGCCATAGTTATCTTTTGTTGATCTAGTGTGTGTTTAAGCTTATCCGAGTGTCTAATTAATTTTGGTACATCACCCTTTTAGCTTTCTTAGGATCCCTTAACCATATTTCTAACCCTTTTCCCTATAAAGCATTAGTATAACATTAGTTTAGGTGAGCATCAAAGAGTAATTCATCTTACTCTAGAGGTTTGACCCCACAATAGGTTACCCATAGCCTGGGGTTGTCCCAATATTATAGCCTAGTTGGAGAGATCTTGAAGAAGCCTCTTCAAGGGTGAAAATTAGGCCTCTAATAGTAGTGTCAAGTAAGCTCAAAATCCCTTCATTTTTAGAGGGTAAAAAGGGAGATGGATGATAGTGGACCCTTCTTTTGGGGATGGCTTGCCCCTTCTGTAGGTGACCTGAGAACCATTATAAACAAGTCCATGTCTTATTTTAGTGTATATTTATCAATGCGAGAAGTCTATTATTGTTTTGTCAAAAGCTGATTGAATCTTTCTTTGGGATATACATATATATATATGTACATACATACATACATATATATGTATATGTACATACATACATACATATATAAGTATATGTACATACATACATATATATACATACACACACACACACACACACACATGTATATGTATATGTGTATATATATGTATACATACATATATATATATATATATATATATATATATATATGTATATATATATATACACACACACATATATACATATATATATATATACACACATATATATACATATACACACACACACATACATATACATGTGTATATATATATATATATATATATATATATATACATATATGTATATATATATATATATACACACACACATATATACATATATATATATATATATATATATATATATATATACACACACACATACACACACACACACACACACACACACACACACACACACACACACACACACACACACACACACACACACACAGAGAGACACACACACACACATACATATACATATACACATACATATACATCTACATGTGTGTGTGTGTGTGTGTGTGTGTGTGTGTGTGTGTGTGTGTGTGTGTGTGTGTGTGTGTGTGTGTGTGTGTGTGTGTGTGTGTGTGTGTGTGTGTGTGTGTGTATGTGTATGTATGTGTGTATGTATACATACATACATGCATACATACATACATGTATTTATGTATGTATGTGTATGCATGTATGTATGTATACATACACACATGCATACATATACATACATATGTATGTATGTGTATGCATGTATATATGTATACATACATAGATGCATACACATACATACATACATACATACATACATACATACATACATACATATTGCTTGTTTTAATTTTGACTATGGATCTTTTAATGATTTTGTGGTTTGATAGGTTGGGGAAGCTAATAAATGTGAGAAGCTTCCATGTGATTTAATGCTTGAAAAATGTTTGACCTAGACATCCTTTAAGGGATTGGTCTAGGATTTTAATTTATTTGATTTTGATAGCTAACCTTTGAGGGAGCAGTTTATCTCTTGAAGCAATTTTGAATTATTTTGGTAGCTATTCTTCAAGGGAGTAAGTTTGTAATTTTAGATATGAACCATAAGATATATTATTTTTTGTTATTTTTTTTGTAGATATAGACTTGCTTATATAGGCATAAAGTTTTCTTTTATGAGGGAAAAAACATAACACAAGAAGGTTAAATGATGGGTGATAGGGTTTTTAAGAGACAACAACCATGGGGATCCATCCTATAATGGATGAAAAGTATCCATGAGAATCATGAAATGGGTAGAGCCATGGTACCCATATTTAATATTTAGGCTAAAACTGTGATGGATAATCACATAATTTTTTGTTTTAATTGGTTGTCCTTAAAGTAAGGAGATGAATGTGATAACTTTGTAAAATAAGGGATGGGTTTAAGTTAGACATAAAGTGATTTATAACTTTCTTTAATAAAATAATGGACATATATGTGAAGTATTTAGGGGCTCAGGTTTTTATTTTACCTTAAAAGATGATAACTAGTAAGCTCCCAACCCATACTTATGCATGATGATAAATGGTCCAAGCCAGTTGAAAACAAACTTGCCCTGCTTGTTTCTTTTCATGTTAGTTACATGTTGATTTTACTTTAAGATGAGGTATCTAATATTTAATTTTTTCTTTACTATGTGTTTGTTATAAGCATGCTTGATTCTTTCTTAATAGACATAAAAATGTTTAAGCAAGGCTAAACAACACTTGTCAAGTAGCTCAAATTGGGCTAGATGTTCTTGAAGATAGTCTCCTTCTGAGATGATATCCTTTAGGGATATATGAAGGGATGGAATTTTTTATTCAATAGGTAAGACATCCTCTACATCATAAACATAGTCTTAGGTATTTCCATGAAACTGAATAAGGCATTCAAAGATAACCTTAATGGATGTCAAATGGTCTTTATGACATTTGGACTTATTGAGGAGCTCATCTACATAGTCTTCCATAGTTTTGTGGATTAGGTCATGAAATATGTAGGTCATGGAACATTGATAAGTTACACCAACATTATTCAAGACAAAAGACATGACCCTATAGTAAAAGGTTCCCCATGGGATTATGCAGGAAATTTTGTGTTGATATTTTGAGCTGATTAAGATTTTTTTATAACCAAAGAATCCATCCATAAGAGATAACATCTCATGGTAGATAGTTAAATCAATAATCTGGTCAATTCTTGGTAAAGGAAAGTCATATTTTAGATAAGAAAGGTTGAGGTCACAAAAATATGTAAAAATATGAGGTTCCCCTATAGATTTAGTGACAAAAATGACATTTGAGACCCATTTTGGATAGTCAATGGGTTGGATGAAGTTGATGGATAAGTTAAATTTAAGATCTTATTTAACAACAAGGGAAATATAAGGGCGCATCCTTCAAATCTTTTCCCTAACAAGATTGGCATCGAGGTTGGTGATGATGTTGTGGATGACTATGGAAGGGTTGATTCCTAGAATATCACTATAAGACCAAGAAAATGCTATGCTATGTTCATGTATAAAAGAAGATAATTTTTGATGCTCTAAGTAATTTTTGATGCTTGTATTTTCACCCTTGAGGAGATTCTCAACTTTTCTCATCCAAATGACAAAATGGAATCATCTCTCTTACCATGGGTGATAATTTTATTAAGATGAATCTCTAGATTAGGGGCTAGATCCCCTTGATGCACCTTTAAAGCTCTCTCTAATCTACCAATTATGTATGGAAAGGTTTAATAAAAAAAACTAAGAAAACAAAATGGTGATGCACTAATATTTATTATCCTCCTATTTGAATGAAAACCCACTACTTAAAGATTAACAAGGATGTTTCACACAAACCCTAACAAAAAAAAACATTTTTGCATCAATATTTCATAAGTTATATTCATAAAGGTACTTGAAACTTAGGAGGGTGATGAATGATTCCATGAAGAGAATACACATATACCACTGATAAGACTCTTATACACTTAATAAATAATACTTACAAAGACCTAAAATAACACCCCTTGTATACATTGGTAAGTGACCATATATTGACATGTTATAAAAGTAACTCTTTCACTAGTCATTATTAACAAGATTCAAACCTATACTCAATATTACAATATGTGAATGGTGAAATCACTTGTATATTTCTTCAAGAATTCTACAAGTACAAATCTAGCCCATTTTTTTCCAATAACCAGTAGAGTCTATGGTATGAGCTAATAGAATGCATATATATAGCCTTGAGAGGTAGAGAAATCAAAATAATTCCAAGGGTCACTTGGACATGTGTCATATTGAAATAATTAGTTACATTTGCATGAGAGAGAAGTGTGTGAGATATGCCATGTCACTAAATGGATCAGTTACAATGAGTTACAACTAAACCAAAAGCATTAATTACATTTTTTACAACTAAACCAAATCTTGAATTACATTTTACCCTTTTTTATCTCTTATATTCACCTTCAAGTTCCCATCGATCCTTTTATTTTAAACCCCAACAAATAGTTTCTTTATTCTAAAATTGATGTTTTGTAGGTCATCACTCCTTTAGGCATTTTCTTTGGAATATTTGTCTTGACCCATTTGTTTCCTTTGTATCAAACAAGTTTTTTTAAATAATTAATTCTTTTTGATTTTTTGTTTGGCCCTTCAAAATTTTCCTTTAGGTTTCTTGAAATGGACCTTCAGCTTTGGAATGACCTTTTCGGCTTTCTTCAAATGACCCTTCAACAATTTGAAAACACCCCTTCAAAAAAGTTACAAGTGTCCTTCAACTTTTGAAAATGACCTTCTAAAAGGAAAAAATACCCTTCAAATTATTTGAAATGGTCCACCTTCCCATGAAAAATATATTTTAGACTTTTAAAAAACATCCCTTCAGGAAAGTTGAAATATACCCTTTGAAAAAGTTACCTCAAACAATTTTTTTGAAATATTTTTTTTGGATTTCTGCTAAGTGCCCTCCATAAAAATGAAAGTGCCATTTGGCTTGTTGAAAATGTCCCTTCAAAAAAGTTGTAAGGTACCCTTCATAAAAATGAAAGTGACCATTCTGAAAAATGAAAGTGACCATTGAGAAGATTTGTAAGTGTCCATTTTCCAAAGAAAATACCCTTCAAGAAAGTTGCAAATGATCCTTTAGAAAAATTGAAGTGGACCTTTTCCCAAAAGGAAAGTACCCTTCAAGAAAGTTAAAGTTCCCTTTCAGAGAATTTGCAAACTACCTTTCATAAAATCAAAGTGGACCTTTTCCTAACAAGAGATACCCTTTAAAAAAATGGAACATACCCTTCAAAAAAGTTCTAACATACCCTTTAGAGAAGTTGTAACATGCCCTTTACAAAAGTTACCTTGGATGATTTTTTTGAAAGAATTCTTCTGAATGAAAAGTTTGAAAGAAATACAGTTAAGGAAAAAAAATTGAAAAAAAGTCTAAAATAATTAAGTAAAGGCTTAAAACAAAGACCAAAAATGAACTTTTTTGAAAGGAATAGACCTGTACATTTGTTGGGGCTTTGATAAAGAACACTTATTTTGAAGAAAAGATAAGTACTAGACCTAGCCAAAGATATAGACTTAGATGCTTTTTTCAAATAGGGGTGCCAATTTTGGCCTGCAAGGCCAAAATTTGGTCAACAAATTGGAGACTCATAGGCGTAGTATGCCTATTATACTAACTACACTAGTAGCCTTATCCAACTCAGGGCCAATGGAGTCAATGGATTCTTGAAGATGACTAATAAGGATTATGCCAAAACGAAACACAAGGAAACACACCACATAACAATAACAAGACCAAGAAAAAACAAAATAAGACAAGGATAAACTCACACATGTGTATAAGCATTTAAGAAATGTAGGAAAAATAGGAAACTGTGTACAAAGGAAAAGAAACTTCAATAACAATTATTTATGTATATCCCATTAACTGGGATATGTAACTCCTCTCCATCCAACTTTGAGAGTTGGAAAGCATTGTGTTGTTTACACTATGTGATCACATATGGGGCACTCCATAAAGCATCAAAATTTGTGTGCCTTCTAGGCTTGGACCTATCTTCATCCCATTTTAAGATAATATCTCCTTCTTTGAAACTTCTTAGTACAAATTTATTATCAAAATACTTATTTGTTTTCTATTATTGAGTAGTCATAGTGTGCATAGCTTGATCTCTTATCTCCTCAAGCTCTATCAACTCACATAGTCTGACTTCCATTCTCTCATTCTCCATAAATTTTATTTTATGTGTGAGTTCTAAAGCAAGTAACTCAAGTGAGATAGGAAGTCTAGATTCCATTCCATACATAAATGTGTGTGGTGAGTTCCAAATTACTCTCTTTGGGGTGATCCTATTAGCCCAAAGGGTTGTCTTCAGCTTAGTATTCCAACTAATTTGATTCTCATCCATAGTCCTCTTTATGATCTTGATTCAATTATTGTTTGTGTACTCAGCTAGTCCATTCCCTTGGGGATAGTAGTTGTAAGAGGTGTTAATATAGATGTCATGCTTTAAATCCCATTCACTTGTCCTTGTTCTTAAGAAGGCTAATGCATTATCTAAAATGATTATTGAAGGAGCTCCAAACCTAGTTACTATACCTTTATAGAATTTCAAGACTGATTTTTCATTTGCCTCCTTAAGAGCTATATCCTCCACCCATATTTTAAAGTAATTATTGGCTATCAACACCCACTTGTGACCAACACGAGAAGGAGGATCGATCAGACCTATGAAATCCAAACCCCATTGCATGAAGGGTTGCTCAACCTAGATTAGATAAAGAGGAAAGGTAACTAGATATTGTTTTACATCAAAAATAGCACACTTTTGGAATTTCCTTACCCAAGCATGAATGTCTTTAAACAAGCTAGGCCAAAAGTAACTAGCCCTCATAATATTAGCAGCTATGGTTCTTAGAGCAAAGTGACCACCAATAGGTCCATCGTGAAACTCATGCAACACTTTATCAATCTTAACCAAATCAATACACCTTAAAAGCACACCTAAAAATTCCTTTCTAAATATCATTCCATCAATAAGTACATAAGGAATAGATTACAACCTAAATACCTTCTCGTAGCCCTATCAAGACCTAATGGGCACTCACCAGTTTGAAGGAAATGGGTCATGTCCTAGGTCTAACATCTCATAGATTAAGGTATAGATGCTATAGGATCATCATGGAGTGTCAAAAAAACTTCACTTTTCTCTTTTAATTCTGAAGTAAGATGCTCACATAGTCCTTTTCCTTTCACTAGTTTAGTTGTTTTGATCTCTGCATCATACTCCATCACTTTGGTGATCTAACATGTCCTTTTATTGTTCAAATATCTACTCAAAATAAAGTCTTTCATGATAGGATGAGGAAAAATAATGTTAATCCTTTTGTTAGACAACATGTGCCTAAACTTCTTCAAACCCCTTATAGCTGAAAACACTTATTTCTGAACATATATGTATCTTACCTCATAGCCTTCTAA
This sequence comes from Torreya grandis, assembly GCA_037957365.1. Classification (NCBI taxonomy): domain Eukaryota; kingdom Viridiplantae; phylum Streptophyta; class Pinopsida; order Cupressales; family Taxaceae; genus Torreya; species Torreya grandis. The sequence goes on from JARHVA010003185.1 coordinate 1,533,405, forward strand.
ACCTTGACTAAAGAAGGCAATAGGCTATTCAAAATTTTCATCATTAGCTTGAGTAATCATGGAAAATATTACCTTTTAATACCCAAAAGTATACAAATTTAAGTCCTTGAATAAGTTTGGACTTGCAAGAGTAGGAGCTTGGGTAATGGTTTGCTTGATCTCCTCAAAACTTTCTTTCCTCCTTCTTGTCCAAGTGAATATCTCATCCATACTTAGCATGGAGGTCAAGGGATTGACTAGGTTAGAAAAATAAAGAATAAACCTCCTAATTAAATTTATCTTACCAAATAAGCTTTGTAGACCCATCTTATGTTTAAGTAAAGACAATGCCAAGATGGCACTTACCCTTTTTGGATCAATGGACAAACCTTTCTTGGAAACAATATGGCCTAATAGTTTGCCTTCATGAATAACAAATACAAACTTATTTGGGTTTAGAGAGATCCCAAAATCTCTAAACCTCTCAAAAATATGTCTTAGGTGATTTAAATGATCTTTTTCTTCCTTGGAGAAAACTATCACATCATCAAGATATACCAATACACTATCATTGACTAGTCCTTGGAAAGCCATATACATTGCACATTGAAAAGTAGCTTCAACATTTGACAATCCAAATGGAATCTTCCTATAGACATATGTGCCCCATTTGGTGGTGAAGGTTGTGTTGTATTATTCACTTTATTTCACCAAAATTTGACTATACCTAGAATAACCATCTAGGAGGGAAAACCTCTCACTACCTACCACCATTTATAGAATTTACTCCATAGAAGGGATGGGATAGTGATCTCTCAAAGATACTCTATTCATGTCCCTCAAATACACACACAACCTGATCTCCCCATTCTTCTTTATAATATGGACTAAGTTGGCCAACTAAGAATATTACTTGATGGGAAAGATGATTTTAGACTCCATCAGTTTAGTGAGTTCTTTTCTAATGATAGGCTCAATCTTGGGATTGATTGGCCTTTGTATTTTCTTGATGGGTTTAGAATTTTCATATATATATATATATATATATATATATATATATATATATATATATATATATATATATATATATATATGGTGTATTGAGCCAATATTGGGTCAAAAACCTTAAAATTAGTATACTCCCATGCAAAAATATCACTAAACTCCTTGTATAGATTAATGAAATCTTTATTCACTTGACCATCTATGGATTGAGTTCCATTGACCAAAACCACACTATCATTTCTAGATAGGCCAGCTTGTTTGCCCAATCCATGCAATTATTTTTGAAGTATATATTTTTGCCTTGGTAATTTTAGAAAATGCCACAATGAAATATTCTTATGAAGCTTCTTCATCTGGTCCACCACATTGATGGAAGGATTACTCACCTTGGGGTTCTCTTAAAGAACATTGGCACTTTGTGATGTAGCATGTGTAGGTAGAGTTGTAGCAGCTGGCCTAAAATTTAGAATCCTCTAATTTTATTTCATTTTAAGAGTTGTGTTATACCCACTTACCATAGGAGATGATGTAGGAGTCATAATATATCCTTTATTATATCCTTTAGCTTCATCGACAGCCCTCCTTTTAGATCTAGTATTAGAGGCAACACTAGTATTATGATTGCTTGTATTCCCCATGTAATTAATGGCACAAATCTCACCCTAAAAATGATACATGATATTGGAATAAAATAAAACTATCCAATTTCCATCCCATATTTCATTGGCATCTCAAAATTTTAAAATTGAGATTTTTGATCACCTTGTGTAGTCATGCCTTGATTTTGCATCTCATTGGCATAAGTAACTTGTTCTTAACCATGTTCAAAAGGTGGATAGTTGGGTTGCTCTTTGATTAAATATTATTGAGTGGGGACAAGGTCTTTAGATTATGAGGGATCACTAGGATTATAGATTTTATAATTATTGACATGGGTTATTTAGCCTTATCCTTGTATTGCCTTGAAAAGGTTTGTTTGTTTGTCTAAACTAATTGTATGATTGGTATGGCCTATAACCATGGGTTTTTTGCCTTTTGAGAGAAACCAATTCATTAGTAACACTTTGGATCAAAATTTTGACTTCATGTATTTCATTGGTAGGGGCAATGGTAGATTTCTCTTGACCATGCAAAGGAGATAAAGTGGGCAATGCAATTTGACTAGGAGAATGCAAATCAGGGAATAGTGGCATTAAAGGCCTAGGATCTATATTTTTCAATTAGACAAGCTAATTCTTAGCATTTATGGATATTTCATAGGTAGGAGGCAATTTGTTTTCACCCATGGATTCAATCATCATGGTAATGTCACTATTCAACACTTTCAAGTAGTACAAAAATGCATAGTTTGTGGTTGGCCTCACAAGAACTAGGATTATGTCCCAAGTTTTATAGAACCTAGTATTACAATCCTACATGAATTCATATGGTTCCCTCTTTATTATGTTCAATTGATTAGATAGAGATAGGTGATCACTCTTTTCCCCAAACCTATCAGTCAATAGGGTCCCCAACTCATCCCATGAGCCAATAGAATTTACAAGTAGGGTCTCATACCAATCTATGACTTTACCTTTGAAGTACAAGGAAAAAACCTAATAGCTACATTTTCTCAGGTAATATTGTGGATATTAAAAAAAATTATATATTCTAAATGTTCTCAATGGTAGTAATTAGACCATCCCCACTAAAATATGGGACACTTTTGAGGGGTGCTCTTGGAATTTGATCATATTGGGCAAGATGCAAGGGAGATGCCCTAGTGAAAGGAATAAAAGGTTGTCTTTTAGCCATGGGAGAGAAGTGGGTGAGATATGCCATGTCACCAAATGGATTAGTTACAATGAGTTACAACTGAACTAAAAACATTAGTTACATTTGTTACAACTGAACCAAAGCCTTACTTATATTTTGCCATTTGTTATCTCTTATATTTGCCTTTAGGTTCCCACTGAGCCCTTTCTTTTAAACTCAAATGGCTAGTTTTTGTAGTCTAAAATTGATGTTTTGTGGGCCGTCACTCTTTTGAGCATTTTTTTCAAACTTTTTGTCTCGACCCTTTTGTTTCCTTTGTATCAGACAAGTTTTTTGAAAGAATTCATTCCTTCAAATTTTTTGTTTAGCCTTTGAAATATTCCTTCAGGTTTCTTGAAATGGACCTTTGGCTTTGGAATGACCCTTTTGGATTTATTCAAATTACCCTTCAACAATTTGAAAATACCCCTTCGAAAAAGTTTCAAGTGTCCTCTAGATTTTGAAAATGATATTCCAAAAGGAAAAAATACCCTTCAGATTTTTTGAAATTGTCCACCTTCTCATGAAAACAATACCCTTTAAACTTTTTGAAATCATTCCTTAGGGAAATTTTAAATATACCCTTAAAAAAGGTTTTCTTGAATAATTTTTCCAAAATAATTCTTTTAGATTTTCTACTAACTTCCCTCCACAAAAATGAAAGTACCCTTTGGCTTGTTGAAAATGTCCCTTCAGAAAATTTGTAAGGTACCCTTCAGAAAAATGAATATGACCATTCATAAAAATGAAAGTGACCATTTAAAATATTTTTAAGTGTCCACTTTGCAAATAAAATACCCTTTAGGAAAGTTGCAAATAATCCTTTGGAAAAATTAAAGTGGACCTTTTCTCAACAAGAAAGTACCCTTCAATAAAGTTGAAGTGCCTTTTGGAGAATTTAAAAAGTACCTTTTGGAAAAGTGAAGTGGACCTTTTCCCAAAAAAACATTCCCTTCAAAAAAATGGAATATACCCTTCGAAAAATTTGTAACATACCCTTTGGAAAAGTTGTGAAATACCCTTCGAAAAAGTTGCCTCAGACAATTTTTTTAAAAGAATTCCAATGAATGAAAAGTCTAAAAGAAATACACTTAAGGAAAAGCTTTGGAGAAAAAATTCGAAAGAATTTAGCAAAGACTTAGAAAAAAGACAAAAAATGAAATTTTGAAAAGGAATAGACTTTAAAATTTATTGGGCTTTGACAAATAACACTTTTTCTAAATAAAAGCTAAGTATTGGACCTAGCCAAAGAAATACACTTAGATAATTTTTTGCAAATAGGGTGCCTAATTTTGGCTAGAAGGGCCAAAATTTGGTCAACAGTAATATAAAGATTGAACAATTTTGATTATGTGGGGTTTATTCTGAGTGCCCAAATAGATATCAATGGTATATTCACTCAACATGGTCAATGTCTCAAGAGGAAAGGATTTGTAAAGGGATAATCTTCAACAACAAGATAGGTGAGAGGGAAATCATCATCCTGACACTAGATAGTATTAATGGTAGGATAATCATCTTCCACCAACTTAGGATGAGTCAAAGGAATGGTTCTAGTTTACCCATGAGTTTGATAGGTTAGGTATCCAGAACTAGTCATATTGATAAAATTTTTAGGAGGGATCGAATTGAAATCATTAGATTTTAAAGAAGGAAAGGTTAGTGAGGATGGGGTTTCTTCCTCAATGATGGTGATGGAAGGTGGGTTGGTTAGTTCTTTTGGTTGGATGAATCCAAGACCATGTCATTTATGAGGCTTTTGAATTTTACAAAAGATAATATTGTGTGGTCCATGTTCATAACAACCTAAACTGAATCCTTTACAAGCACACCAATAAAGGTATGTTTACGCAAACTCTAGTTTATCCAAGAAGGAAAAATTGGAGGTGAATGATTTAATGGAATATGAGGCATTAGAAGATGAAGGTGGTTTATTAAGTTCCCCATAGATAAATTTAGTTTTACAATTAGGAAGACCCAAATGGATGATGGTTCTAATGAATAAATCATAATTAGGATGTTGATCTAGATTTTTGTACTATTGAAGAGTAGGAATGGTATCTAAAATTAATAGGCACTACTCTCTGAGTAAAATATATTGGAATATGTATTCTAATGGATCTTTCATAGGGATTTAGGAAGAATGTATGGTCAAACTTGTAGAATATTTATTGATGGAATGTGAAGGGGATGCATATTTTAATGGAATGATAACATCAATGGGGTGATAAGTCATATTGCATGACTTAAATGGGATAATGTCATCTAGAATGGCATGAACTTGACCCTCATGCTCAAATTTGAGGTACCTATGCAAATTTGATGGTACACAATCCATGGTTAGGATCTAAGGGCATCTAAGTAACATGTATTGAAACTCCCCTTCTACAATGTAAAATAGCTTGGGGAGAGTTTGAGGGCCCAAATGTATATGAAGGAAAACCATCGCCAAGGTAGTTGTCATTGTGTCATTAAAATATCAGAGTAGGATATTGGGTTAAGACATGATTCTCTCATGAAGATTAAGTTGATCATATGCATGGGATGAAATGATATTGATGTTATCTCCCCCATCAGTCATAACCCTTTTGATTTAAGTTTGATTGATGTGGGAAATGATAAAGAGGGGAGGATTTAGATCATCTAGATGGATAAGAGGTATCTTATAATCATAGAATGTGATGAGGGATGATACTTGGAGTGATCAAACAAGGGATGTTATAGGTTGAGTATCTTCAAGTTAAATCTCAATCTATTTCAAAGCCTCCATCATAACTTGATAATGTTGGGGAGAGGTTTGTATCAACTCATACAAGGTTATTTTAACTGGGGTTTGGTGAAGTTATTTAAGAAATAACCTATGTATTAGTATAGATAGGTTGGATTGGGGTGTACCTAAGATAAAAATCTTGGGCTTTCATGAAGGTAATTGGGATGCTTCCATAGAGGAAGGGTATGTACATAAGATTAATTATTTGGCTTTCCTTTTATCCTTTTAGCTTTGTGATTGAGTGACCACATGGATGGCATTAATTTGGAATATATGTGGTCTAGTAGGATTTTTTGGTTCCTATGTACTCTTATATGAGAATTTGGAGATAGGTTTATATGAGTTGGTAGTTTTAGGTTTTTAGTTTCAAAGTGGGCTAAGATAAATTTTCTCTATCAAAATATCATCCACATCACATATTTTCTGTATTATGTGTTTAATATCTTTATAGTTATCCATGTCATGTCTAGGTGTCGTATGATATGCACAAATTAAGTTATCATTGAGCCAAGTTAGTTTTGGGATAAGAGGGATGAATGGTTTGATGGGAGGTAAGACTATGTAGTAGTTTTGTAGAAACCATTATAAGATGGTAGAATAGGATTCTAATAATGGTGGTAAGGAGGTGGAAGGCTTGGTTTTTATTGTTAAGTTTAGTACCTTTTTAGGGTTAGGCTTAATGAGTGGAGATTTAGTTTGTGTAATGATATTGGTAGATGTTTTTGAGGTTGAGAGTTTGGTATGAATAGGTGGAGGTGTGGCTAGAAGAAGAGGTTGGACTTGTGGTTTCTTTGTTGGAGGGATTGACTTTTTCAACAAGGTGGAAGGGTGAGGTCCTAAAATAGATGAGGGGTGTGGCCCTAAGATGAAGGATAAAATTGAAATGGGAGGTGAAATTATTTTAGGTTTCTAAATCCTGGGTGGTTCAATATTTTTATTTATTTGGTTTGTGGATTCTTAGGTGGGATTACTGGTGTACACTCTAATTTCAAGGGTGTATCGGTGAGATTTTGAGTGGGAAGTACACCTAGGTTTATGATATTTTTCAATGGGGTAGTGGATTTTTCTTTGTTTGTTTTTGAAGGAGTTGGGTTGGTTAGTTTGTTTGAAGTTTAGGATGTGGATGTTTTTATTGGTTTCATTGAAGTACTAGTGGTTTCATTTATGGAGTTTGAAGGTTGGTGGATAATGGTTTAGTTGGTAATTCCTTGCTAGGGTATGGAAGTCCAAGATAATGACAAAATGTAGCCTGGTCAAGGTTTGGTTGCGATAAAAATTCTATATTTTGGACCAACCTTGAAAACAGTTTATAGATAAGTTTGCCTTCCTTAATGGTGGTTTATAAGGATGTACCCAGTGGCTATAGAAGCGAAATGGTCACATTTTCCTTTTCTTATATCAAGGGTTCTAAGGAAAATGTGGGTGACTTAACTATGGAAAACATAGGTGAAATGATCCCTTCCTTAGATATGATTTTTGAAGGAAGTATACTTAGTTATAATATAGAATAAAATGACAAGGGAGTGATGGTTTCCTCCTTCATTATGCTTTTTGAAGAAGAGATGGGTGATTCTAGTATGGAAGTAAGTGGAGTAGGAGTGGTGGTTTCTTCCTTCATTATTATTTTTGAAGGAGGGATGGGTGATTCTAATATAGAAGAGAGTAGAGAAAGAGTGGTGGTTTGGGTCATGGGTTTGTCAACTATAAGTTTATTAAGAACAACATTTACCATATGAACATCATGTTTGTGGGATGTTTCCACATTTGAATTCTCATTGTTTATGGGAGGTGGGTGGTTTGGGAATGGTTGACAAAATATGTTAATCACATGATTTGGAGGTACATTTGGGTTATCCATTACAAGATCACCATTTTCAATCAAGTCTTGGACTATGTTTTTAAATGTTTTGCATCTATCAACATTATGCCTAATAATGTAGTGGTAATTACATATCTCATTTTCCTTATAACAAGTTGGTATAGGGTATGATGAATTAAATTGTTGAGGTGGTTTGAGTATAAATTTATATTATGGATGCTTTCAACATTTATCCAAAACTGAAGCATAAGACTCCCCTAATGTAGTATATTGTTTTTTCATAAAGCAGTTTTGGGATTTAGCATTTTGGTTTGAAGAGGTGGATGGTTGGATTGGTTTACTATTAGAGGTCAAGCCATTTTAAGTACAATGACATTGGCTATTAATTTTTATTTGGCATGGTTTGAGGGTTTAGAGGAATCTTCGATAGATTTTAAACTAGAATTATTATTCCTTAGATTATGTTTACCTTCATTCATTGCTCAAATTTCTAAGTTCCTAGCCATGGTAAATTCCTCATCAAAGGTCTAAAATGTTTGAACTTAGAGGGTAGATGAGATGTGTTTAACACATGACCAAGAGAAAAAATTAATTTGGGTTAGGGTAAGGAGAAGGAGAGTTGGTTGATTAACCCTCTCTAATGAGAAAAAAAAATGGCAATGGATTCATCCTCAAATTTATAAATAGAATAAAGTAAATTATAAATACTTTCTTGGAGATGTTGATGGAAAATTGGTTTAATAAAATTTGAGCAAGTTTGGTGAAAGAAAAGAGGGAGTGCCTAGTGATGGCACTGTACCAATCCAACACAGGTCCCACTAAAGACATGGGGAAGGTCCAGAGTAGAAGAGAATCATCATAGGCAATGAGATAGTGTGCATGCATATATGCTCTTAGGTGTTGTTGGGGATCTTCCTTACTTTGGAATTTGGAAAATTTGGGAATCTCCCATTGAGTGGGGTAAGGATGGATTGGTATGGAAGGGTGAATGGGTTCATTACAAATTTGATCATAAGATGAAAGATTATGGACTCCTGAAATGGATGTCTCTAAAGTTGTCATCTTATCCATCAACATTTTAATGAATTCAATTTGTGGTTCACCCCTATAATTATAGGGTATGTGTTGTTGGGGTTATGAGGGTGTAATATATTGCATGTTATAAGGTTAGGTGGAGGCCACATATTGGTAATTAGCCATGAAAGGTTGGAAAGATAGAGGAGACATATATCCTTGTGGGTTTAGGATATATCCTAAGTTAAGTGAATTAGGTATTTATTGGGACATGGGCATGGTTAGGTTTGTTGGTTAAAGATGTTTAGTCACCTTGGTACTGATGGGTGAGAGAGTGGATGGTATGGAAACCACTAAGTTTTGGAAGGGGGTAGATGATGTTGGGTTTTGAGTGGCAAGAGGTAAGGAAAAAATACTAGTGGAGTGAATACAAATAATATGTGGTGTTTGTGTGTCCATGGGTTGATTTTTACCTACATTTGATAGGTTAGTGATGAGGTTGGTGGAAGTAGAAGGTGATTGGGAATTGGTTGGTAGAAGGGAATCTTGGTTTTGGGTAATAGTGGCTGAAGGGTTATTTGTAGAATATGAAGCTTGAGTCACCATGGATTGGGTGGTAGAGATGGTGGTAACTAAAGTCTCATCCATAAGGTAAGTGGACATACTATAAGGTGTTTTAACAAAAAGAACCAAAGTAAGGGTATGGTTAGTAATTTTGGTAAATTAATGTTAGAGGGCCACAGGGTTATAATTAAGGAGGTTGGTGAAGTCCATATCACCTTGACAAAAAGATCGAGGCATATTGAGACTCCTAAAATGGTTGGGAGAACTTTTTACATCTAGAGTGTGATCTATAGATGAAGAAGAGGATGAAGGTTAGTGGTGAGGTGGGTTTTGGTTTTCTTGGTCTCTATCTTATTATCATGTCAATACCATGTGATAAATGGTGGAAATTTTGGAATTTTGGTGGAAACAAACTCACACACTTAAAAAGAGAGAAAAAACATAAAAAAATTAGGGGAATTACACACAATCTAAGAGTAGGTTAGATCCTAGAGTTATTTTTATCTCACTTTTAGGCATATGCCTCAATTTTAAAATTTTATGAGACTCTACTTGGTTTGTGAAATGGGTACTATAAAAGAATTATATGGATGTTTTTGGGTTTATTTAGGCTCAAAATATCTCTATAATAGAATTTATACATGGATTGATATTGGGGCCTACCCCTCACTTCACACACTATAGTGATAAGGGTTTCAGGTGCTTTACTAATATATACCAAATTACCAAAGTTTATACTCAACCATTGTATTGAGTTGGTTTTCCTCTTGGTGGTGAAATCCAAGTAGGATTGTTGGGATGAAGGTTGATACTAAGTGATGAAATTCTAGTTGGTTCCCTTATGTTAATGTTTGATGAACTAATTGTATGAGTGGTTTGATATGTGTGTGACAAAAGCGATTGATATGATTGATTTACTCATTACTTAAGCCATGTTATTTAATAATGCAATAAATCAATGGATGAAGGTTGATTTTAAACCCAAAAATAAATTTTAATTTCTTTGAATGAGTATAAAAAAAACTAGAATCCAAATAAATGTAGAATGAGGATGCAAGTCCTATCCTAAGATGAATACCCTTTTCACATTTTATAAATAAAATAAAATGAATGATTTTAACTTTTCTAAGAAAATAAATAAAACAAGTACTTAATTTTGATTTTGAAAATAAGAAATTGAAAGTTACAATTTTCAATTTTAGAAATGATGAAAAAGATGTTTTAGTTTAAGAAACAAAGAAGTGCAATGAATGATTCTTTCACTAATGCAACTAAAATGTCCTAAAATAATTAAAAACCCAAGAAAAATCTAGGGTCCCACAAGGTGTGCTAAAATGTTTCACTATGTTTTTTGAATTTTTTTATTTTGATTTTTAAAACAAGTAATACTAAAAGAAATGGTGTAGGTATAGATGAATCTAGATGTAGTTGCATGCTCTATGATCTAGATGATGTGAATAAATCATCTTTGCCTTGGGAGAAATGACTTAAAATAAGAATGAAACTAGAAAAGGGATTGATTATTAATATTAGAGGGTGGATTTCCTAGTAAGTGATAGATCTAAGAATTATAAGACTTTATTGGAAGGTTGCCAATCCACTTGTTTAACAAGTTAAGTTATAAAAAATAATGATAAGAGATGCTTGCATAAGGTAATGAAAATTAATTAATCATAATGTAATAAAATTATTTTCAAAATAAAATGATTGATTTTAACAAAATGACATTAACTTGTTCAAAATAAATTCTAAAGTGATAAAATATGATTCAAAAAATTGCTTTTAACTCTATCTTGTAATAGGGATCAAAAAACAAGATTTTGGGTTAGGGATGATAGGTGATTTTAAATTGATATTTTTGGGGAAAATATCATATATACTGATTCTAGTCACTGGGTAACTGATACTATTTAAGGGTAACTAATTTTTGTTAAGGGTAACCATCGTCAGTCAAGGATAACTGATGCTAGTCACTATGTGTTTATCAGAGTTTGGTTTTGGATAAAAATGGACTTAGGCTGGTTTCAAAAGGGGTTTATGAGATATTTAGGGGTTGGTTGATGGCAATAAATATATAATAAAGTCTTATATATATCAAACATATAGATTTAACACTTGAATTTTTGGGAATGGTTAGCGGGGATTTGGTGGAAAAGGGAGTGTTTGGATTTGTAGAACTCCAACATAAAAGAGACTATGGGGAGAGACTAAAAGGGAGTGAAAGAAATAAACTACCAAAACCAAAATAGCTAAAATTATAGCAAGTATATGATACTTAGTTGTTTTGGCCTCGAGATGACTTGAAGTTGAGTGTGTATTGATTGGAAACTTGGAACAAAGTGGGAAGAGTAATGTTGCTTAAATCCTTAGTATTGAAGTTATGAATCACTTTCTGATATCTATATTAGTTATTTGGTTCAATATAAAACTCATATTTGCATAAGAGTTTTTATTCTTTATCAAAATGATTCAACCTCCTTAGTAAGGGTCTTGGGGTAACCTTAAGTAACCGATGTTAGTCCTAGTCAACTGACATCGATCGAGGGATGATCAACATTGATCAAGGTGGAAATGGTCTAACTTTCCCAAAGTAGTGTTTTTCACTTAATTTTGGTTGTTAAGACCATTAGAAGTGGTCTGATCTCATTTAAGAAGGCATGGTCATGCAGGAAGAAATAGTCTAGGAGGTTAGGACCTTAAATGCTGAGGTAAGAAATGGTCTTAAGGCTAGGTGTTGCTATTTTGGCCATGGGTTTAGTTAGGGTGAGTTATAAATAGGATTTAATAGTTTTATTAATTAATTAACTAATTAAAATGTGTGTAAAGGGGTACAAGGCTATTTTTAAAGGGTTAAGTAATGTTTTAACCTAAGGGGGGTCAATGGGGTCAAAAGGGTATGTTATGATGTCTAGAACCATTTATGTGATTTTATAGTTTTTACACATGTGAAGGATATATGGAAGTATTTAAAAATGAGAGAGGTTTTTTGAGTATGTGATTAATGTGGAGAGTGCATTTAAAGAGGCATAAAGGTAAGTTTTAAGGCCTAATGGGGTTTATAGGTCAAGGTCTAGTGAGAAAAGAGAGTGTGGCCTAATGAGGGGTCGTGATCAGATTTATAGGTTTTTAAGATCATGTAAGAATTTTCAAAGGATAGTATGTTTTTCAATTTTTTTCATATATTTTGAGGTCATCGTGTGAAGGATAAGGCATGAAAAGTTGTTTGGAGGTCTCTCGAGTGCTTAGAATGAAGGGTTCTCAACCTAAGAAACATTTTATTATGATCATTAGCTCATCAAACCTTTGCATGTGAACTTAATTATTTCATGGTTGATGGGGAAGGGTATTGGCTCCAAATTCTAGGTATTAGTTTTTAGATTGAGGGTTTATAATTTATGGATGATTGATAAGAGTGGAAATAGGTTTAAACCCTCTTAGAATGCTAATAAGGACCTGATGTTTAAGTTATTGCTAAAAATTTCTCATGATGGTATAAATTTCTTTAGAAATCTATTGGATATTTTTTTGGACTCTCCCAAGTCCCTCCAAGTAGTATTGGTTAGAGAGGAAAGAGAAAATGTTGAGTTACAAACATGGTTTTGAAGAAGTTGTTGTAGCTATCAAAAGTTGTATTAGAATTAGTAAGAAAATGGATGGATGAATAAGGTATAGACTCATGTTTTATGTCCATTAAGGTTTATAGACAATTTATATTCCTCAAGTGTGTTAATCTAGTCATAAAATTTAGCCAGTTGCTAACAGGTCAAATGGTACAAATAGTGAAAAACCCAAGCAAAAGTGATAAGATGAATTGGAATGTGTTTTCATGATATAAAGATGAAACCAAGTGCATGGAGATGTTTTTTAAGAATATTATTTCTTATTAATTATTGGTATATATCTTTAAAGTTAGGTATAGTGGTGAAAATTATGAAGCCAAAATGGCTTGTTTGACTTAGTGAGGTCTATGTGTGCTGAGGTCAAAAAATTGGTCTATAAGACTAATAGTTGACACTAGACCATATGATGTTTATGTTTTAATATGGTTTGGATGTGTCATAGAATATTTTTAATTAATTTAGAGTCTTTTAATGTGTCTCCATAGGGGTTGGAGTTCAAAGTCACCATGACTCATCTTTAAGGAAAACTAACAGTTCTAAGTGAGTGAGTTATAGAGGTGTTTTTATGTCCTTATCTCCTAAGTGGAAGTGTATAATGTAGTTGGTGATGACATTGAGGTCAATAGGTTTTTTATAAGTTATTTATTATCATGTTTATGTGACTAAATGATATGTTATATTCATTTTTTCAACAAAGACTTTTCTATGTGTTTAAAGGCCTAATGTGAACAATGCTAATGGAGTGTTTCAAGTGGTGGTTGGATCTAAAAGTGTTATGAAGATCAAAAGATGTTGGATAAGGAATATTTTACTATTTTATGAAAATTTTATTATTTATATAGAGTTATATATTTGTTTAATGGGTCATAAGCTAACATGTCCTAAAGTAGGACTAATGAAATTAGGTCTCCATGAGATCAAAAGAAGGATTTGGTCTATTTGAGTATTGTTTGACCTAATGTAGTGATTTATTATATATTGTAACATGTCTTAAGGAATATAGTGTGTGAAATTTTAGTATGTAAGTTTGTGTGGCCAACTAATAGGTGTATGAGCAAGAGTCTTGTATAAAAACAAGACCTTTTACGCCTAATTAGCTAGTTAGTTGAATTGAATAGTGGACAAAATGGGATAGAAGATCATTAAGTGTAATAAGGTATTATATAAAATTATAATAAGGTAAAGGGACTATCATGGATATCTTAAAGGATTTATCAGTCTTGAAGAGACCTAGTAGAGTGAAGAGGCCTATAAAGCAACTTGAGAGGGATAATAGTGTGAAGAGATAAATAGGTGGTCATCATTAGTTGGTTGAGAAACATATTTTTATGAAGGTGATAAAAAAATAAAGTGGATGAGTTGGTTTTGACTCATCTATGGGGTTGTTGCCTCCTTACAAGTGGGTATTTGCTAAAGCTTAGTCAAGTGGGTTCTTGGCTAGTTGGAGTTGGTGCTCTATGTGGAGTTGGTGTTTCACTAAGTTTGGTTTTTATCCTATAGGATTTTAGTCATTTTTATATATCTATCAGTTTTATTACCATTAAGGGTTTCCCATAAATGTGATTTGTTATTATGTATCATGATTATATGGATAGTTACTTATGATTTCTAGTTCTATATGTTTGTTTGAATGGTTCATGATTTATTATGTGTAATTGAAAGAAAGGTTTTGAAGACTAATTCATCCCCACTCTTAGTCATTGTGCTTCCAACATGGATAATGAATAATATTCCTTGAACATTCCAACCTCTCCAAAAATTTTACAATTGACATAACACATTTTACCAATCATCAGATGAGATCCATGAAATGTGTTCTTATTATTAAAATAATCATAAGTGCCCCACCATAATTTTTATGGGATCTATTTCTTAGATAATTTATGTGGAACATATTTTGGGAGACACAACAGGGTAAACTTGTGCCCTGTGACCATAGTCCCTATATAATTAGGGTAGATCCAATAGTCCTCTTTCAGAATAAATTTATTAGTGATGATCTTTGATACTTTGGGCAATTGTGCCTCATGGATAACCCTATATACCTAAGGATACATTCCATTTGAAATTATGACTATATTTCTTGTGTAGGCATAGATGTTCATGAATGCATAAGAATCACATTTTTTATTCTCAATGTTGTATAGAGATTTGCTCTAGAACTATCTATTGTGCACATATACTATGCCATCAATAAATATAAGAGCTAAGACATAATGTATAAGTGTCCTCCCATAGGCATATTATATTTGTGCAATAATTTCTCTTATAACTTAGTGCTAATTATTTCTCCCATGACAAAGGTTAACTCTAAGGTCAACAAAAAATCTAGAAGTGGAACCCACTCTAGGTGAGTAGAATGGATTTTAGGGTAGCCTTATAACTTATTAATAAAGGACATTTAAATGCATATTCCCATAAAAAATTTGGTTATAGGTAATAATAACATTTCCTTATGGATAATAGTTTCTCCAAGGTTAATCTTTTTGCTTAATGTTTTATCAATTGAACTATTTTTCTTCCACATTATAATTCTATGCAAATCAAATGTAGCATCTATATTAGGAAAGGATAGGTATTAGGAAGGAATATATTGAAATGTAGGTGATGATAGTTTTATTCTCTATGAAAAATAGAAATGTGGCCCCAGTTACCTTGTTCACAAATAACAAGTCCTATAGTAGGTCAATACATGGCATTACCTCGAGCTTAGATGTTGAAAAGTGAAATATTTATCACTTAAGTGGGAGTAAATATATATCCAATTACCTCTATAATGGTGTTAAATTTTATTCACATGTATGGGCTTATACCTTTCTAATTGTGTCTCATATATCTGAGTATTTGGGATATTCAACATCAAACATTATCAAATCAAAAATGTTCTTGTACTATGTAGAGTCCTTGATCAAAAACATAGAAAGTGGTTAGACTCACCTGAATGTCTTAGATGAATAATTAATTATTAATTTTATATGATCATAGAGTTTAAGTTATTATATTTAATAGATTAGATCCTATGAAAGCAATTCACAATCTAAATGAAGGTAACAACGGATTATAGTTCTCTCAAGGATGAAAGTTCACTTGAGATCACCTAGAATCAATGCACATAATGTTTTATTTTAATTCAGTAATATATGTTTGTGTACTCAATTCCAATTCATGCACCATTAATGCCTAACATATCTATATTGTTTTTAATCATTTAATTAAATATTTTCCACTTTAGATTGGTAGGTATGACACATAAACATTATAGATATTTATAAGAATACCACATCATTGTCTTTGATAAGTGTCATCTTATCTCTCCTTTTGCTCTTATTAAAATATGCCATGGAGGATTTCAGTATTTGGATATTTGATGTTATGTTATATTAGGTTCAACCCATATTATTATGATGGAAACCCATTTTGTGAATAAAATTTATGAATACTTAAGACATTTTTTGTGAAGTTACAGAGTTTAATTTTTTTGAAGTCCAAGTTTTGAACCAAAAGTTCTAAAACGTAACTTATGAAAGTTTTTATCGAAGACCAAATACTTTCCAAAAACTTGGGACAAAAGTTTAAAGACCATTTTAAAATAATCTATATGACTAATTTTGCTAGAGACTAAATGCTCTTAAAAAAACATTGGCCATTTTTTCTTAAGATGTAAATGCCAAACACTTTTGTTGTAGTACAAAATTTGCAAAGTATAAGAGTTCCAAATAGAGTCTATAATAAATGTGAATGCTTAAGACCAAAAGTGTTATAAAAACCTAGCAACAAAATTTTTGAAGAACATTTTTTGTGAATGTTTAACAAAAGTACAATAGATACAAGAATGCCAAAGATCAACTTCCAAACAAAAGTTCTAAAGAGCTAATTTATGAGAATAACACTTTTATCAATAGTAAAAATGTACAAATATCGAGACTTTATAATAATTGAACATGTTCTAAAAACTCGTGTATATGTAAAACTTCTAAAGAGTTTTAATAAGTTAGTCTGAATAAGCTAAACATATGAAAATTCCCATTTGCATTTTTACCAAATAACGAAGTTAGGTGTACATATAAATATCTATGGAAGAATATTTTCAAAATGGGCCTATAACTTTTAGGATATAGTGGGTCCCTATTGAAAATAATTATTGGGGTATGTTGAGTATAACAAATGGTGACTCACAAGAGGAATACTCTCAAGTATTTGAGAACCCAAAACCTTTGGTTAGAGATCCTAGATTAAACACAAACTATTTTACAAAAGAATAATTGAATTAGATACATTAAATAAAATCTTAATAATAATATAATTACCTTAGTCATACCCTTAATCTATGTGCGAGGAAGAGATTTCCTTTTTACCCTTTATTATGATGATGTTAGCAATGACATGGGATAACTATAGGTTTCATTCTGGTTTCTTTGAAAAAATATTTAGAACTAGGGAAGCTTGAGCATTACTCTGCTTCCAACCAAGTATCCATATCCCCAACAAAGATACCTTTTGTTCTTCTTCTTTCATCGTATATTTTTTCATGATGTGTGGTACATTGATCTTATTTCATCATGTGAGCCTTTGATCACCTTTATATTTTATTTAGGTTTTATTGATCACTATTCTAGTATTTATTCAATGGTAATGTGGCCATGATTAATTTTCTATTGCATACCTAAACTTTGAAAATCTTAAATACAAGGTTATAAAACCTATAAGCAAACTGATTTGTGTGCTTTATTTTATGCCCTTCCTACACTAATTATTTATTTTTGAACCTTTCTCATAGATTAAAATTTTATCTTTAAACATGGATAATAAAACTAGTAGATTGGGTACTTACTCAAGTATACTAGGAGAAATTAATCAAATTGACACAAAACAAAAGACATATAATCTAGAAAATAGGGAACTAAACTAGGGAAAACAAAATTGTCATGACCATTTTTTTATCCAAAGGATGGGCACAAAAACGTGATTACAATGAACAAAACATCAAAAAAATGGATAAAAACTAAATTCAATCCAATCAAAATAATAATCCACTTGAATTCTAACACTATCTTAAAATTTATAAAAAGGATCATATAGGTGTAAGCCATTAATTCAGAAACCCAAAGTCTTAATCCATTCAAATCTACACTCAATCCATTCATGTAAATGATTTATATGAAATTCACATAAATATATTATCAAATTTTACCTTGCCCATTGCCAACATAGTCAAGATCCATGTGTTCACTTTGGTAGGATATATGTCCACATCCACTTCGCTTTGAGCTCTCAGGGCCAGTCTTTCCACTTATATCCTCTTAGGAAACTTTGTGATAGGATCCATATGTAATTAATCCTCTACTCACTACCTTGCCAATCTACATGGATAGCATGGCATCTTTGGAACTACAAAATAGTGATATTGTTCTACGTGGCATCATCCCACTAGCCTATAAGATCTTCATATGATATGGATGAATTCATAATAACAAACCAATATGATTTGGCCATGTGGCCACATCTTGCTCACCTGATTACCCATAATCTTTTCACTCTACATAAACATTCCCAAGAGAATACCTCACTAGGATGATATCATGTGGTAGCATCCCACTCTTCCACATTCTTGGATGGTTTAAAAATTACACATATATCTATAGGATAGTGGGTCACTGAGATGGTTTCATGTGGCATCATTCTACTCCTTCATTATCTTGACACTATCCATACATTAGACCAAGATAACATCAAACCTGGATTAGTAGGATGATGACATGTGTCTTCTTTTGAACCACTCCAAAAAAGCACAAAATTTGGCTAAGGTAGAATTGAAATAAAGGGAGCGAAAGTGATTAAATAGCTAAGGATAAAATCCAAGAAAAGGCTCACTAAAAGCACCTAGGGCATCAACAAATATATGAAATATTCATTTAAGTGAACCCTAATAAAAATATAGATAATACAAAGAGGAGCATATAAATATCTTGTCAAAATAGCTAAGGTAACCACCACATATTTGAACCTATGCAAGGAACCTGTCAAGTGTCTTAAGACAAATGTTGTGCAAGGTAGCTTACACATTTGGCTAAGGATAAAGGCTAAAGTGAGATAAAAAAAAAGGCACAAGCATTTATAAACTTTATCTAAAACATCTATTCTGATCGGGGCATCACACAACTTCTGACTACACTTTTCCAAAGACAAGCCTAAGTTATTTATGAAAACATATTTCATATATATTGATTTGAAGATCCTCTCTTTCAAAAAAAAGTTTCCAAACATTTATCCCAAAGACCCAAGTATTTTCTAGAGGCACAATCACTAAGAGAGAGGGGTGAATCAGTGAGCCCAAATAATCCATCTTCAATTTCAATCCTTTGAAAATCTTAATCAATTATCACAAGCATTCATGAAGCATACACATCATTTATAGCAATAAACAAGAGAAATAATGCAAGATTAAGCACATAACACATGAAATATATGGGAAACCCTCTTGGGGGAGAAAACCCATTGGAACCTACAATTAGACTACTATCCTATAATAATAAGAACCAATTTAGACCAACTATAATTGATCAAGAAACTACCATCCCTTATTTTAGTGAGACTATAATCCCACAAGGAGCTACTACACCTATCTAGATGAGTTATCACAAAAACTAGATATTTATAAAGTTTCACCTTACAAGGAGGATAAAATCCCTTAGATGTTGAGAAAACACAAAAAAACCTATGAATAAAATACCTCTTGAACATTGATTACCTACTAATCTGATGGAGATACAAAGTATATCAACTCTTTTCAACTCTACACACTCAATGCATCCAAATCCACCTTTTGGATCACTCTTCAATCCTTAGAAATACATCTACCACCACATCAAAAACATGACCAAATGGTTATACACATAGTATATACTCTAATATATATGTCAAATCAGCCATCAAACTTACACAAACATCTATCCTTCACTCATACTCAAAGCATCTAAAACATCCTTAGGGATCACCCTATACCTCTCTACTCATCCTCAACCTAAAAGAGCAATATTATGACATCATAAACATGACCCATAGGTCATACAAAAATTCCTAAATCTACCTACTCATCAACTCATCTACTGGGTACTCTCCATCTCTTTTTCTCCACAAATCTCACATGCACACCTCTTTCAAGTCTAGAAAACATCACATTTATTTTCACTATTTATAGAGAATTCATGAACATCACTATCTTGATCAGCCATTATAGATGCCTTAGCACTTATGAATTCTCTAACATTGAGACACAAGTTAATACTATTCTCAAAGAGTTAGCCATAGCATCCATGGGTCACCCTTAATTAGCTACACCTTTCAATTAAGCCCTTATAGGTCTCATGGAGACCTATCCACCCATTTATAAACACATCAAGAAAAATAAAAGAACAAATGACCACTTTCAAATGCATAGGTCTTCTTGACATGACCCATTTGACATATTTAAATGATCACAATCATCTCTACTCACCTCTACATATGCTCAATCAACTCAAACAATGACATTGTACATAGGAACAATATGAATGGACACATAGTTAAATTTTTAAGCATTGTTCATATTCAAGATAGATTAATAACACATTTAAAATACATATATATTATACTCATAGAGTATAAAACACTCTCCAATAGCTAAGTCATAATGAAACATTGAAATAACATCAACACAAGCTCAATTATCCTTCTCAAGTCACTTATAGTCCATGGTGAAACACACAATAAACTTTGGAGCATAATATATTTGATTATACAAAAAATCATACCATATAACTAGGTTCACTAGACACACCATGAATTCCTATACAATTTTTATTTTTACATCACCATCAAATTCATCTTAGATTAAAATTTATACTCAAAATATAGAGCACTAGTTTTACCTTCATAAAATTCAAATGCCAATGGTCATAGTTAAATCTCAAACACCTTGCCATCATCTCATGTCCTTTCTAATTAGATTAATCATGCATTATTGATCTTATTTTAATGAGCTTGACCTTTACCTTGTTAAACCTCTATCACTTTGACATCTTCACTTTAATATGCACCATTGATCTTGATTAGTACAAACACCTGCTCATCATTAATCTTTTGAAGAAGCTTGGTATTTACCTCTACTCAACATTAAACATTCAACACTTGTCCTTATCTCAATACTTATTTATACCTTGGAACAAACATGCTCCATTTATATTTTTATAAAGAGCTCAGTCTTTACCCATTTTAAGCATTAAACACTATTACCCATTTGACTTATTACGCACCATAGATATAGATGTATGAACTCCCAAAAACCATTGGATCTCCGTTTGGTCCTAATCTTTAAAATCATGAAAAAATTACCATGGTGACCATTTAAATCAACCTCAAAGTCCAAATTTTCATATATATAACTTTTAAATCACTCGCTTGCATGTTCTCAAATTTGAACCATAAAAACTAGGCAAAATACTAAACAAACCCATATGACCATTTCCTCCTGAAACATCCATGTGTGTGAGATATGACATCACCAAAACACTTAATCAACTAATTATTATACTTATAAAAATAATTTATTTAAGTTTAGTTTCATTTTTTTAGATCGATCTTCAATGCAATGAAACACAGACCATTAGATCTTCTTTAGAAATTTTGGCTAAGTGTTGAAACTTAGTGCACTTCTATCTAAGGGACCAACTTTGTACCCACATATCTTTTGATCTGATAAATTGCATGATATAAATTTTGTAAAATATAATCTCCTAACATAGGATAATCCAACCATATATCGATTTTATCATGAAACCTTCACATGTGTGAAATATAATGACATTAAAAAGCCTCCTCAGATTTATCTGTGATAGAGCCAATTATGCCAAGAAGAACATAATGAAGAACTAAATGAATTATACTCATGGACACAAGAACTAAAATCATCCTTTAGCTCTGATAAGATCCCTTTCACATCATAAAATCACCATACTCATCCATAAAAATTATAAACCATGCCAAAACTAAAGATCAACCAAGCCTCCTTCAAGCATATTAGGACAAACACATTGCACACTTTGTCATCATCACTTAGACTATCAAGGAAATTCATCAAATCATTTTGACACCTCCATGACATCACCATGACATAATTTACAACTATAAAACAATCTTCCCCTTTGTCATTGATGTCAACAACCATCATCTAACAATATACAACTCACCTTCCTTCTCTCTCTTCAAGCATTCCCATAATGGGAACTTTCTCCCCCTTTGACACAATGAAAAAGTGGGAACCAACTGATCTTGAGGACCTAAAAATACTACCAAAAATATAATACCATGTTATAAATATATTACAAACTCCTCCTTACCTTGAACCTACCTCTTATTGACTTGACAACATCTTCTTGCTACATGCCAACACTCTTTAACCAAGCACTAAAACCAATGAAGAAAGAACACACAAAACATTAAAATATGATGTAACTCACTAAGAAACATATAAGAGGGACTCTCCATAATATCTCTAAGCCATTTCACTTCTTGAGCATGTTTAGATCTCCACACACCATAAAGAATCATCACATAGGCTTACTAGCCTTCTCTCCTAAGCCACCTCAAGGATCATAAAAAAAAATTCATTGCACTCACAAAATAGGAAAATTTTTATTAAAAAATCCTAATAAATCACCTCAAAATATACATAAATTTATTTTTTGGAGAAAATAATAAAAAAACACTCTTCTTCACACTAGGCATGTCTAGTCTCCTTATAGCCCTACCTAGAACTTGCAGAGGCCACAACTTTTTTTTGACATAAATTAAAGACCTGAAAATTAATATATGAAGGACTCTATTATCCCCCTCAATCACACCAAATTTCATCATCTATCTCATCATCTTCAACATAATTCTTTCACAAACCTACTAGCTAATTAGTCCTCTATCTTGAAAAAAACTTAAATAACTTGAAATCCACAAACTTTCATATCTCTATAAATCTTGATTTAAAAATACATTTGGCCAATTAAAGATATTAATAAGCTTTATATCTCAACCCATAAGTCAAACTAATTTTCTATCAAATCCTAAAACCTTAGAATCTCAAAACAAATAAGGTCAAAAAACCTCCTTCCAATTAATGCCATCCTCTAAAAGTTCTTTCACACCTAGAGATAACCATCACACACTTCTAAACCAAAATTTGATACTCCATACCTTTAGAAAATTTGACTTCCTATAACCCATTTTAGACCTGCTTACCTTTAAGGAAAAATTTAAAAAATTGAAAGCACTAAAAAATCTTCAATTTGACTTCAACATACCATCAGACCATAAAACCACTTAGAGCAAGCTAGAATAGTCACTAGACCTTTTTGAGCATCAAAATCTTCTTAAGATTTCATAAATATCATTATTACATCTAGAAACAACCATTCTAACCCTTCACAATTGTTCCTTTACAAACCTCTGCAAGAAGATCATGAACTTGTTGCTCCTATTAACCAATGACATTATAATGATCAACAGAATTCTTGGCAACATAAGATCATTAATTCTATACCAAAATAGCATTGGTCTAAAAGACCAATCAAAAGTCAACATACATTTATATTGATTTGTCATTATGCTCTTGAGCACATAAACTTGCTTCTTCACAAGAAAGATGTCTCTTAATAAGCATAGGTAGAGACACCCTACTTGATAATGTCCTCAAATAATGTGAAACCAAGAGTTGCCCACAACTCCTCATATTCCATCTCTTCCTTGGTCATCTAATACTTATAGTTCTTCTTCTTCTTCTTTATAGGCTTAAGATAAACAACTTGCTCATCCACTACAACATTCTCCTTTTCTTCTAAGATTGGATTGATAATACATGGAGACAACATAGGCTCATGACATACCTTTTCATCTAAAGAATCCACCTTGTAGTTTGGAACCTCATCACTAGGCATAGACAACTGATGTTCTCTACATGAAACTTGATAAAAAAAACAACAAAATGTTCACCTAAATGTTACACACCTTAGAACTACACTCAACCAATACCTTGGTCGTCTCCTTGAGCTTGATCTTTTCATTCTTTTATTTATACTTGTTAACAAATGTTAGAAATTTAAACTCTTGTCTTTCCTTTATGTCTATCATGGAAAACATACCATATTTAGAATCATTCTAATCACTCTTAGAATATTTATCATAGTTTTTATTACCAACCTCGTTCTCTGTAGTCATTTTAATTTCTTGACTTTTGAGCTTAAACTGATCTACAACACTTTTATCTAGATAAATTTTCTTAATAACCTTTTTAACTAGTCTGATTAACAATGATAATCTTTGGTCTCCATAAATAATAATGACCTTTCTTATGCATAATGGAAGTTTCATGTCCTTTAAGATACCTTGAGGAATTTTTGACTCCACTTGGGTATAAACTTACCATATGACCTCTCTTATGACCATTGAAACAAATAACATCATTTGTTCGTTTTGATAGATTTTAAATGTGAGAAATATTTGGCCAAAAACTCCTATCATAGCTCCATGAATTTTCATAATTTTATGACTTCCTTTTATAGTCCTTAGCTTTATGACCATACTTAATACATGTATAACAATGACCATGGAATACACTAGCATACCTTGAATAATTTAGTTGTCTAATATACCTTCTTGCATTAATTTCAAAGCTTGCATTCTCCTTGACATACTTAGGCTTCTCATACTTCTTTTATAGCTTGTTCAACTTCTCTATCTTGATTCTGACCTTTTCATATTCATCTTTCAGGGAAACAAGATTAGTCTTCAATTGAACATATTCAACTTCTTTAGCTCTCATGATTGAACATGCAGCCTCTATCTAAATTTTAAGAACTTGGATAGTCTACTTATCCCTCTTAGCTTATTTAACCATGCCATCCTTAATTCTACATGCTTTTTCTTCAAAACTACTAATATTTTCTTCAAGACTTTTAACCATTGATACCAACTCAAGATTTTCTTTCCTCAACTATTTATCCATCTTTGTACCACTTAAGATATCATTCACATTGTTATGATTCCTCCAAAGGACCTAATCAAATACCAATTATTATAGGTATAATCACTGAAAGGGCGGTGAATTAGTGAGCCCAAATAATCCAACTTCAATTTCAATCCTTTTAAACTCTTAATCAATTATCGCAAGCATTCTTGAAGCATATACATCATTCATAAAAATGAATAAGAGAAATAATGTAAGATCAAGAACATAACACATGACAACTTATAATTAGATTAATATCTTATAAAAACAAAAAGTATTTTAGACCAACTAAAAATGATCAAGGAACTACCATCCCTTATTTTAGTGAGACTTTAATCCCATAAGGAGCTACTACACCTGTCTAGCTAAGCTACCATAAAAACTAAATATTTAACATGTTTTACATTGCAAAGAGGCTAAACCCCCTAGATGTTGAGAAAAAATAATAACATCTTTTAATAAAAAAATATCTTGAACACTTATTACCTACCAATTTGATGGAAATATAAAGTATATCAACTCTCTTCAACTCTAGACACTCAATGCATCCAAATCCACCATTTAGATCACTCTTCACTCCTTAGCAATAACTTTGTCACCACATCAAAAACATGACCAAATTGTCATACACATAATCCATACTTTGATCTATCTCTCAAATTAGACACCAAGCTCACATAGACAATATCTATCCTTCACTCACACTCAAAGCATCTAAAACATCATTTTGGATCACCTTAAACCTCTTTGCTCATCCTCATCATACAAGAGAGCTAATATGACATCAGAAACATGACCCATAGGTCATACACATAGTCCTCAATATTATCTACTCATTAACTCATATATTAGGCACTCTCCCTCTCCTTTTCTCCATAACTCTCACATGCACACCTCTTTCAAGTCTAGAAACTATCACATTTTGTTTCACTATTTATAGAGCATTCATGAACATCACTATCTTAGTCAGCCATTAGACATGCCTTATACCTTAATTATTCTCTCATGTTAAGACACATCTTAATAACATCCTCAAAAGGTTATCCATAACATTTATGGGTCACCCTTAAGCAACTACACCTTTTAATTAGGCCTTTGTAGTCCTTATAGGTCTCATGGAGACCTATTCACCCATTTAGCACTTCATCAAGTAAAAATAAGAAAATAGGACCACTATCAAATGAATATGTCTACTCCACATAACCCCATAAACATCCTCAAATTATCATAATCATCTCTACTCACCTTTGCATATGCTCAATCAACTCAAATAATGACTTTGTACATATGAACACCATGAACAAACACATAGTCAACTTATTAAGCATTTGTCATACTCAAGATAGATTGATCACACCTAAGAAATACATATATATTATCCTCATGGAGTATACAACACTCTATAATATCTAAGTCATCATCAAACATTGAAACAAGATCGACATAAGCTCAATTATTCTTCTCGGGTCACTTACAGTCCATGGTCAAACACATAGTCAACTTTGGATCACAATATCTTTGATTGTAAAAATAATCATACCATCTAACTAGGTTCAATATATTTTCCATGGAGTCCTCTACAATTTTTTTTATAACACCATAAAACTCATCCTGGATCAAAAGTTATATCCAAAATATAGAGCAATAGTTTTTCCTTTGAAAAATTGAAATGCTAACAGTCATAGTTAAACCTCAAACACCTTGCCATCATCTCATGTCCTTACTACTTAGATTAATCATGCACCATTAATATTATTGTAAGGATCTCAACCTTTACCTTTTTAAACCTCTATCACTTTTACCTCTTGACTTTAATACACACCCTTGATCTTGGTTAGTATGAATACCCACTCACCATTGATCTTCTGAAGAAGTTTGGTCTTTACCTCTACTCAATGTTAAACATCAAAGACTTGTCTTCGTCTTGTTGCTTCTCGACACCTTGAAACAAAAATGCTCCATTTATATTTTTTTAAATATCTTGGTATTTATCCAGTTTAAGCATCAAACACTTTGACCAATTTAACTTAATATGCATTTTATAAATCTAGACGTACAAGCTCCTGTGAACCATTGGATCTCCATCTGGTCCTAATCTTTAACATCATGAACAAATGACTAAGTATGGGTACCATTTACATATTCCTATAAATTAAAATTTTCATAGATATATCTCTTACCTCACTCACTCACATGTTCTCAAATTTGAACCATAAAAAATAGGCAAAATACTGAACAAACCCATATGACCATTTCCTCCCAAAATATCCACATGTGTAAGATACACCATCAACAAAATATTTAATCAGTTATTTCTTGTACTAAGTCAAATAAAATATTTGATCTTAGATTAATTTCACTCTATCTATATTGGATGTGATGAAATGTAGACCATTATATCTTCTTTATAGAGTTTGGCTAAGTGTTGAAACTTAGTGCACTTCTGTCAGAGGGAGAAAATTTGCAACCACATACATTTTTTTGTGTTAAATTTCATGATCTATAATTTGCATCATATAATATATTAACATAGGATAATCTATACATATATCAATTTTCTCATGGAACCCTCAAATGTGTGAGATATAGTGACATTGAAAGGGCTCCTTAGATTTATATATCATAGAGCCAATTATGTCAGGATGAACATAATGAAGAACCAGATGAGTTCTACTCATGCACACAAGAAATCAAATCATCCTTGACCTCTGATAGAACCCCTTTCACATCTTTAAATCACCATACTCATCCTTGAAAATCTCTAACCATGCTAAAACTAAATATCAACCAAGCCTCCTTAAAGCATACTAGGATAAGCACATTGCCCACTTTGTCATTGTCACTTAGACTATCAAGGCACTTTATCCACTCACTTGGACTCCTCCATGACATCACCATGAAATGATTTAAAACTCTCCAATAGTCTTAAAAATTTATGTTCATGATTTTTGTCTGACAAGGTCACTACAATTTCTCTGAAGACTAATGTCTAGAACAAATTCACTGACATCTCCAAAATTATTTTTCGTGACAATTATTTTGACAAATTTATTAAAAAATCTCTAAAGACCAATTTTCTTCAAAAAAATGTTGTATTTTAGCAAAGGATTAGCCAATTATACCAAACTTTGAATAAAATATGAAGCCTCAATCAAAGACACAAGCTGAAAGGGGTCAGCTTAAATAATATTAAGGTAAGAATCCTTCAACAAAGTAAGAGTTTTATCCTATTTACTATTAATCATAGAATCAAGATTTAAAAAAGTTTAACAACTTTATAAAACAATCTAGCTAAATAATGGAAAAAAAAAAACAACTCAATTACAAGGCTTAAAATATTATTTTACAGACATCCATCTAATTCTCAACATCATAATAAGATTTTAATATTCATCTTAATTTTTATTCCAAATAACAATCCATGTCTCAAAAGATACATTGGGCCTAGTCATTTCTCAATCTCAATCCAATGTATTAATAATGATAATCATTAGGAGAGATACAGGCATAAATAAGGAACTACTTCCATCAGTATTAAATCAATTAACCCATTTATCTTTTAAAAAAGAGGCCATAAGGTTAAAGAGGATATTTTGTCCACATGTATACTCATTCCCAAGAATCATAATACACTTAGACATAACCATAATAATTTTAATGGTTATCTTATTAACAATCTATATTTTAATTCACAATAATAATATCATGGCTTTACATCTAGGTTAAACTAATTTTAGATACACTAGAATTACCTTAGCTCATCACATTCATATCAAAAGAGATGGTCAATGCTAAAAATGCCAACAAAATATAGTCCATCTAAGTATAATCCATATTATGAATGGGTTTTCCTAACCATATTCATAAAAGTAACACATCTTATATCTTGATCTTCTTAAGAATAGGCATAATATATCACATGCCTTAACATAATAATAGTTATTCACACACACACACACACACACACACACACACACACACACACACACACACACACACACACACACACACACACACACACACACACACACACACACACACACACACACACACACACACACACACACACACACACACACACACACACACACACACACACACACACACACAAATATGGTTCATTCAAGTTAATACCATTAAAAAGAACATAAGCTGTAATGCATAAAACAACCACATAATATTCAACTAAAGATATAATATATGTATTAAGGATAATAACTTGGATAGGATCAGTCATGAATATACAAGCATGCATTAGGATTCTATTTACAACAAGGATCCCTCTTAAGGAGGTCTACTAATCTAATAGAACAAGTAGACTATAAAATATTTCTCTATAGTAATCACTAGTACATTTAGCTGGTAAACTTAATAATAATAGTGGCTCACATTTGGCCCATAATCAATCATTAAAACATAATTATAGTAATATAAACTATAAAAATTTAATTCTTGACTCCAAGATATTTATAGAAAGCAAAAAACCATGAGTATTCAATAACTAAATACAA
Source organism: Torreya grandis (assembly GCA_037957365.1). Classification (NCBI taxonomy): domain Eukaryota; kingdom Viridiplantae; phylum Streptophyta; class Pinopsida; order Cupressales; family Taxaceae; genus Torreya; species Torreya grandis. The sequence continues at coordinate 1,562,512 of JARHVA010003185.1, forward strand.
GATTCTCTTCTTTCCAAGTGCAACTTTAGAAAAAAAGGTGCGATCACTTCCCAACCTTTTGACATCATCAAGAGACTACTCTAGACACCCCCAATCAGGACTCCTAACTCCATTAATGTTCACATTATGGTGAAAACTAAATAAAATCAAACATCAATCAAGATGTCTTGGGGTCAAAGAGATAACTACTCATATGGTGATAAAAAAACATCTTTAAGACAATAGGTTGTCAACCTTAAATCTATTACATAAGCATAAAAGCATAATAAGGCACACTAATGGGTAGAGACAAAAGGCATATAACCAATGAGATATAAATTATAGAAGTAGCATGAGAGGGATTAGGAAATATACCATCATGTCCTACATGAGAGGCCTAACCCGTCTTCCATCATGAATAATGTGACCTTTTTACACATTAAAAGTCTTATATGATGAAAATGTAGTATCCATGTAAGCAAAAATACCATAGTTAGCACTATCATGGAAGGATATCTCAATTCCAACTCCCACACAAGGGTATTAACACTATGGGGTGACTCAAGCCTAGCCACATAGAAAATAAATAATGGGAATAAGTAAACCAAGTGATCTTACTCCTCTTGAACATAATATATCTATCAAGAATCACATAAAATTCATTAATAAATCTACAAGATATTTCATTCAATAGGATACCTACCATATGATCCAGTCCATTCCATAGATATATTTTTTAGGTTACTACTAGTTGAGTCTCTTCCTCTCTATGATCTCTTCTTATTATTCTTTCCTCTTTTAGGCTGATCCAAAAAGGCTCCTAAAATTCAAAGTTCATATAATAGAACCCTTTTCCAAGAGACACATTTTTTAAATAGGTCTCTCTCCTTCTCCAAAACCAATCAAAACATGGCATGTGTTTGTTATTCCCTTGGATCAGCCAACCACGCATGTTAGTTATCCCATGCCTTCTTAATGGAAATCTCTTTACCAGTCCATAATGACACATGGAGGCTCTAGTAGAGTCCTATGGTTGCTTAAAAAATAATTCACCTCCCTACATAGGGCTTAGATAAAGTTAATTAATGGACAAGTCCATAATTTAATAATAAGGTAATCTATACATTGGTCTACTTCATCCTCATGCATTCAAGATGAGCAACCAAATATGGTTTACCAACCTAGTAGTGATTATGATGCATTTAGACATGCTAAGAATAAATAATGGGTTGAATAGCACATAAGGCATTCAATTAGGATCAAGTAAGGTTAATGACAAGATTTAGGTTAGAGGTGTGATCACACATGATACAATAATACCTGGCATAGTCTGTTTTACCTTCATTGGCAGTGACATGTTCTTGCACACTTATTGCACCCATTAAATCCATTATCTTAATAGTTAAATATTATAATCATAGCATGATATATCATTCAATTTAATCCAATGTATTTACCTTATTAATAAATTCACAAGGTCATGAAGTGATATTAATTTCAATTTCAACATAAGGAAATAATTGAAGAATTACATAGCTAACTCTTACCATATTCATGATCCACTCACCTTGAAATCAACACCACCATAGGAGTATCATCATTGATATTCATAATTACCTTGGTTTCTCATGAGGGGCCTGACATTCTCCCCCACCTAAATGTTGGATTACTTTGCTCATCAACAAGGCTTCTAAATCCACTTAACTAATGGAACATAATCTTGGATTACTTAAAACTAATCATGCCATTCCTTTGTATTTCTATCAGCCCTTGAGTTTCTTCATCCACAATTTATAAGGATATTTAAGCACATATGAGGATCTAACCCACATGAATACAATCTTTTGAGTCATATTTTTATTTTAAAAGTTTGTATAACCCTAGATTATCAATCTTTAAATACCAATTTTCTTATTAGCTATATAATAATGTGACATAACCACTTCAAAATTGAAACATTAAGTCATGAATTTCATTTTTAGGATGCAATTATTTATTCCATTTCCTCAAGATTTATACTTACCAAAAATTTCTTTGGAAATGATTACAATAAGGTTGAATAGGCAACCATCATGAATATGTTGTTCATAGACCACCATCACATAGTGTCACAATAACATATATTAACATGCATACAAGAACAAAATAACTTCATGTAATTAAGGAGGAATCTACTTATCCATTTCCCACAATTTTCATACAAAACTATTACTGGTATTTTCTCCTTATAAGAGTTTTCCATGACTAACTAATAGGGATGATTCAATTATTAATTAGAATAAATTGAAATTCATATTAGTAAAATCTCTCTAATTCAGATATGGAAATGGTTCAGTTTCATACCCAAGCCTTAATTTACTCAAGGTTATATTATGACAACATATGTTATAATTACATTGGATTTTGGTTTAGTTTCAATTAATTTATGAAGAAGGTGATCCATTTTGATGCATATCACTATGTAAAATATATCTATCTCAATCCATTAAGACCCATAATTTATTTTATATATGCATGAGAGTTCAATCACTCCTTGAATATGCAATTACCTCTTAGAGAGGAATGGTAATTTCCAATCATAGCTAAATCATCCTATTAAAACAACCATCAATCTTTAGTCATAGCATTCTAAGTGAAGTTTAACCATATTGAGTTCACATTTGTATCATTAGAATAATACAAGGTAATGTTGAGTTACCATAACCTTAATCTATATGAAACACATAGGATCTAATAAATAATCATAGCATGGGGAAATGCCTCCCATAAAATCCATTCTACTATGGAAGAATAAAAACATGAGATTTCCTCCTATTTTCAATATACCATTCCATTCATGTAATGTTTTAAGTAATCTACTACCACCATACCCTTCTATATCATTCTGCTCTTAGGATCTCAACCTACCAACCTAAATATTATGTTTAGTTTAATATGTAGGGGGGTCTCTATCCTAGATACAACAAAAGCAAACATTCAAATGATTAATCAAGTAATGTAAATAACTCATGAATAAAATATTGGTAGGCAAGTTGATATATCATAATATTTTTACCAAAATATTGGGATATCAAGAGGATTTATCCCTCTATTTCATCCTATCATCGGTCATGTGAGGATCAAACAATCTTTCATTGTGTCTTGCATAAGAGGGATTTGATACATTGCCAACTTGATAACAATTATAAGTTATTCATTTTGTAGGTATCCCTTAGGACATTGGTCCCCCAACTAAGAGAATAATATGTAAATAAATATGCATGTGGCCTTTAAGACATAGGTTCACTTACCAATATAGTAAATATTAAGATATCCCTAAGCATATCAATGCGTAGAGAGCAATAAATAGTCTATATGTAGGGGCCACTGGGATACTTGTCCATTAACCAACACAATGGATAGAGTGAAGAGACACCTCAGTGCTCTTGAGACACCTTAGATTATTTTAATTTTGTTCTCATAAATTAAATAGTATTCTAAATTTAATCCTTATATTTAGTAAGCATAAGGGTAATGCTATGTTATTAATCAAATGAATATAATAAAAAATATTTAGTGAATTTTAGGCTTATTAACACCTAGGGCTGATATATTATATCTTTGATGTATTGAAAATAATTTAGGACCTCCAATGTCCATTAGACTTTAGAATATTACTTGATCATTTCATTCAAAGGTTAATGTTTTTTTAAAATCTTTAGATAAACTTTGTCACAAAATTTATCTTCCCAAAAAAAGACTTGAGCTAATTGTTGTTTAGGAATGCAATCTTTGAAATCCCTTAAACTTAATTTAGGTCAATTGTAATTATTTATCTAGTGATAATGTGGCCTAAGAGCTTGCCATTAATAAAAACAAATGTGTTCTTCTTATGGTTTATAGATATGTCAAACCTTATGCATATTTTTAATATTGATTGTAGATGGCCTATGTCATCAATTCTTATCTTTGAGAAAATAGTGAGGTCATCCATGTAAATGATTATGTATTTACCATTTATCCCATGGAATGCATGGTATAATTATCATTGAAATGTATATATTGAATTAATTAGGCCAAATGACATCCTATTATATGAATAAGTACCCCATTTTATGTAAATACAATCTTCTTTTGTCTTCATATTTGACTAACACCTAGTTATACCCTGAAAATCTATCCACGAAGGAAATCATTCCTAAACCACTTACTATCTAGATCACCTCATCCAAGGAAGGTAAAGGATAGTTATCTTTATTATAATACTCATATAAGTTTCTAAAATCAATACATAGTCTAATTTTCCCAATCTTCTTCCTGATGGAACTAATTTTTCATTTAACAACTTTTCCACTTCATTCTAAATAAGAGGCTCTAAGATAAGATTGATCAGACTCTATCATTGCATGTACAAATTATGGTCTAGATTTAGTGGGATTGTATAGGTAATGACCCTTGGGTCAAAAAATTTAAATTATTTGTATGCCCATGTAATCACATCTTTATATTGGGTGAGTAAATCCATCACCCTTTGTCTTTATTCTGGAGTGTAGCTAAGGCCAATGTTTAAGTAGTGTGGATCACACTCATCCACTAAATTACCCTTATTAAATTTAGAATAATTTAAATTAGGCTATATTTTCTTCTATGCTTTGGGATTCAAATCAAATTCTATTTCCAAATAAACCATTCCTAAAGGAAGTTAGTTTTCTTTCAATTGAATGACTCATTCTCCTAATTCATCTTGGCATAGATAACTAATCTCTTTATCATCAATGATTTGAGACTCAAATTATCCTAAATTAGTCAAGAATTGGATGATATACTATTAATAATAAAAGAATTTAAAATTTTCCATGTTATTAGGAATATATGGATAAGGTACTAACTTGATGGAAAACCTCTGCACCTTGAACTCTTTTAGTGGTGCTAAATTGACACCTAAATTAGTTAGTGAATCAATAGTCTAATTTTTTTTCTAGGAACAAACACTATATTGAAGTCCTCAAAGGACTCATTAATACCAAGATTTATGTTTTTACCTCTTTAGGTATGATAAATTGCATTGGTATTTATTCTTGACCTAATTGATTCTTAGTTATGAATCTCCATATATCAACTACTTAACATTGTTTTTAAGAGAAAACTACAAACCCAAAATTAGTGCCCCATATTTTACTCTATTATTGGTGTAAGAAAATTATAATCTATATGCCACCAGGTATTTATTACCTTGTGGATCAACCAATTCAACACCAATACTTGATCCTTTCTTGGACCTTACACTACCAAAATTGAGAGTTCACAATTGGGAAGGTCCTTGGACTTTTGGTTGTTATACCTCATACTTTGTGGTAAAGGTATAAATTCTAAGGTTAGGAGATTTTTAGCTTACCTATTAATTATTAGTGTTATATTTTATGATGGTGTGATTCACTCTTGATTCCCAATTAATTAAAATTTGGTTTTCAATACTTCTCCATGGAAAATACATATCCATTCAACATCTTTGACTAGTATCTACTATGGAGAAGATTGTATCCCTCTAGTATATCCACCATAAGTATGTCAATAGTCATTTGTACACATAACTTAGATTCCATTTCAATGCATATATTATTGAGTTCTCTAACTATATTAACCACTATTTTATCTAGTTGTATAACCATCTTGTTCAATGGGCTTGGATTTAGTCTAATCTTTTGAAAAATATGAGCTAGTATCACAATAGTTGAATCTCTAAAATCAATTAAAAAATTATGAATATACTTTATAATTGTTCTAATAGTCAATAATAAAGGATGGAATTTTGGATGACTCTTGTATTTAACATTTGTATGAATAGCCTTTGTCTTCTGTGCATTAGATTTTCTTATAATAAACATCCATATGATCTCCTTTATTTAGTGATCTGAGCTAATTCATGAAGAGTGATGTTTGATTTAATGTTATTCATGTCTTTAAAAATGTTGTATCCTCATTTTACTTATTCCTCCTTATTATAGGGTTGATTATTCCATTTTGGGGGAAGTATATTATTATCATCATTTAGATTTGGTAGAATAGTGGTATTATTTGGAGGAGTATACATTGTGAAGGGATTATTGTTCCATAGGTTTTAGTTACCCTTTTGGTACTACTAGAAGGCATGTATCTCATAAAAATTATGCTCTAGTTCATTTTCATTCTCACTTTGGAAAGGAGACTTGTGAGATTAAAATACCATAGTGGTCTTTGACGAACTATATTCAGGGTAGAACTTTGGTGGATTGCTCATCATTTCATTCCTTATGATCTCCATTTATAAGATTTAAAATGTTTCACAAAATTCAAGATATTCAAGTTCATCATGCTGTGATGTATTATGAACTCTACACCAATTGGGAAGAGATACTTACACTATATTGATTTCTAGAAACTTATTGGGTTGTTGTTATTATACATTATTTGTAGATTGATTGAAAGATATGGTATATCTTTGGAACCTATAATTTTGATTATTGTTTTGGCTAGTATCATTACCCATCTTCCTCTACATGCTCAAAAAGTCATTACTCAACTTTTGAACCATTATTTGTATAGAATTCAATTTTGCTTTGACATAATCCACACCCTAGGAAACTATAGTGTTGAATAGGATTGAATGTTAGTACTGTTGATGACCATTCATCTATACATGATTTTTTATATAACCATAATTTTGATTTGGTGTTTATTACATTAGAGAGGGTAGTGGATACAATTGATTTTGATTGAATGCAATAACATTTTGATTCACATGAGGCACGAGAATTCAAAGCTAGGAACTAACATTGATATTATGGGTGCCTGTTATAGGAAGATTGAACAATCATTCAATATTGATAGCTTCTTAGTATGCTAATAATAGAGTGCTAGTAGTAGTATTTCTTCATAGAAATGATGTGATTATTATATCCAATGCATTCTTGTACATATCCAATGATAAAAATTGATCTAATTTATATGTTAGAATTAACTAGGTGTACATATTTTTAGATCTTATATTGAAATCCTAGATTGGCTTATTAGGTTCACTATTCATACTAGTGAAATATGTATACACCAGACTAAGGCTAGTAACTTGTCCAAATTGGGATAGAATATTTTTTGACATGCATCGTAGGAAGTTATTGAATTTTATTGAAGATTGAGGTACCAATCATAGGCAACATCCTAAAATGTGAATGAGAAAATCTTGTATGCAACATCTTCATCAGTGACATTAACCTAAAATCAGCCTTGAAGGACAAGATATGCTCCTTTGTAGTTCTTCCTCTTGAAGGGGAGAATGAAGCTAGATACTTCTCTAAATTTATTGGTAAAGTGTGCATATATCTTGGGATGGCAATAGCTTAACTAGCTAACCAAGGTGGTTGGGCCATATAATGATTAGCATGCTAAAAATTTCTTATTGGAGAAGGTGTCCTAGCCTAAGATACTATAGGAATAACTAGTATATATAGGACTTAAATGTAGTAAAAAATGTGAAACCAAAATATTTCTTAGGATATAGACAAGGTAACTCTCTTGGGTGTCTCTAGTATAACTCAAACATAGGGGATAACCTCTCACTAGGGAAGACATATAAGTGGCTCTCCTTCTAGAACCAATTTTTTCCTATTTATGTGGGTATTATGTATGTCCTCAAGCTTAATGAGGTATCTTATAAAATATTATGAGTTAAATGGAGTTAAAATCCACTCCAAGGCATGAGTTAAAGGTATGGATTAAACAACTAAGTGGTGGAATAGTAGGTTGATCATGTAGGTTGTTAACTAGGTGTGATTGTGGGTGAAATGAAACCTAATAAATAAATTAAAACATATTTAAGTTGGATGTATGTACCTTATTCTAAAGTGGGTAGATCTCAATTAAATAAACTTCAAAAATATGGAAGGGTAGAGTAGATAAGAAGGCTCTATGGTCTCAATAGATTACTTTTAGGGTTGGTTTTTTTGTAGACAAGTGTTTTTAGAACTAATGTTTGATGCTAGTACCTATTTCACAATCACATACAAACACAAATATGTAGTCTAGGAATATATAATATAGGAAATCAAAGATCTTAGATAAGGTTTCTCCTTTTAGAGTAGTTGTTGCAAACCCTTAATCAAGATATTAAAACTCAAATAAAAAATGTATCTATGGTAACTATGGCTCACACCTAGAAGACTTTACCAAAAGAAAACACTTATGCACACTATTAAAATTGAGACAGTAAAATTATTTGAATATAATCAATAATATTTGCTAATCATTAAATAAATATTACACATTTAAAATAACATACATCAATGATAACAAAAGGAAATCTCCATAGTTATTACACAGTTCAAATTAATGAATAAAAACAACCAATGAAATAAACACTTAATTACATAAAATTTGAATGGAAAAGCGTATACATATTTACATTCCAATAAAAAATGACTTCTTATACTGATAATTTTACAACCTATTGAAATGAGGGATTTACATGTATAAATAAACTTGGGGAGGGGTCACCTCATCCTCCAATTTTATGCAAAACTCTAGTTACATGCTATTAATCAGAATCTTAATCCTAATTTGATGCCAAAAACTACATATACAATGACAATTGATCACAACTGTATCCAAAAATATATTTAGCCACATGATGCCATGAAACATGTGCATGCTTAAAAATTAATAATGCTAAATAATACATGCATACATAAAGTATGAGAATAATATAATTATATTTACTAATCTTAAATGCAAAATTACATATAAAAATAACTTTTAATAATTAAGGCTTATTCAAACTCAATGATTGCATGGCTACACTTGACATGGTGGGAGGTGATGAATTTGATGGTGGATATGAGATGGGAGGTGGATATTAGATGGAATTTATGGGTTTATCCTTATTTATTGCCTTTAATTCCTAATAATAATTGAAACTGACCCCATGCTGAAAAATGATGATGTTCATGTTCAAAAGTGGTGGTTGATGTACCCAGATTGATTTCTCCATTAAATGTGCATGCTCATCCTTGGTGGATATTGAATTAATCTAAAATATTTGAAATTATATAACCTTCTTCCTTGAAAAATTTAGCTTAGCCTTAATTTACTCCAATGCTATCCCTTTAAGATTATATTTGTAATTTCTAAGGCTTGTTAGAGGAGTTGACCAAAACTAACTCTACTTATTAACTACCTTGTAGAGTCCCTAGCCTGGGAAATCTTTAGTTCATACAAAATATGAAAAATAAATTTCTCATGTTGTATTATTTTTTTTAGTATTACCTCTACACTTTATACCCACTCTCATGCTTCTTGTGTTTGGTTGACAACCAAATTGAGGGCATTGATGCCTATAATGGTGTCATTAAGTTGAAATGACTGTAAGCCTTATTTTTTGTGTACAAAACAAAGAATTTAAATTTATTTTCATCTTATTTTAAATTATTAAATAATTTTATTATTTGAATGATATTAGGGGATAATTAAACCCTCATTAAATCAATAGCATCCAAAATATTATATAACATTATGGTTGTACTCTGTACATCTATCTCAATTTGTCTAGGAACATGAATAGTTTGTTATTATTCCCAAACCTATTCTAATTATTTCTAAAGATCTCTACTCACTTACTCAACCCCCTCATGATGTCTAAGAAAATCATTCTTCTACATTTCCAAATAATATATAAAATATTTATTGTAAGTATACTACTGAATTATCATGTTCTTTCTCTTGGAAAGAGAAAAGACATCATCTCTATTCCAAAATTATTGCCCTGCTAGCATTGTCTTAAATATCCCTCTTATTTACTCTCTAGATACTCCCTATATATTTATCAAAGATTGAAATTATAGTGGGAAACTTAGTTATTATGATATTTTGCCTTTATGAGGCTTGAGCTTCTAGGTTTGTAGCCCACTATGGGATCACCATTTGAATTAAGTCAATTGGATGAGTGTCCTTGGTTTTGGTCTCAACCAATAGGTTCCCTAAATATTACCTTAGGTATTTTACAATTAAAGGGTCTGGTAGTGATATCTGAATGATCAATGATCTTGGACTAGTCAACACGACTATATTGGGGTATAGGGAAGATTGTGTATATCAGCTTCTTATTCCCAATATTTTTATATGATACTACAATATTAGTCTCAATAAGACTCGACGAAGGCATTGACAAGCCTAATTGAATGGAATACACATGTAATTATACACTTGCCAATGCTCCCCTAGTTTTATTACTATGTATTATTTTAGACTTAGAGGTAACTAAGGGAATGGTAGAGGTAACAATAATGGAAGTGGGAACAATAAATGCTAAAGAAATAACTATAATTGTAGAAATAGGTGAGACTATGGAGACAACAAGACTATAAGAAATAAATTCTACATTGGGAACACATAGTATGGTAAGACACTAGGACTATAAGAAATAAGATCAAATAAACTAACATACACAGAAGAAATAATTAACACTAGTACTATAGAAACAAGATTACATGAAATGATAGATAGAACTACACCCTCACTTGATTTGTCTACTTCAACTTATGATTTTCATTTATTTATTTGGAGGCTCAATAATTTTACTCTTTTCAACTCTTCTAACTTATCTTCATAAATGGGATCACTTCCTATAGATGGTTTATCATGCCTTTTAGGTCCTTATATAGATGACATATTTATAATTGTGTTCATATAAGGTTCCTGGTCTCTAGGTTTCTTTTTGTAATAAATATTTACCTTTTTAGTTGAGGAGGAAGCTATCTGAGTGGGGGAAGTTGGGACTTCCACAGTTGAAGTCACATGAGCTGAAGTGGCATTAAGAAGAATATGGTCTTATGAATTAGAAGAGTCTATGCAAATTCTCTCCTCTTCTCTTCTAAGGAATTTGTAATGCTAGGAACCTCTTTCACCCTAGGATATTACTTCACATAAATCATCACAATGGTTGGTGTTTGGGATGGTTACCCTTTATCCAATGATGGCTAGGAAGGCCTATTATTCCAAAAGTCTATTACAACCCATCCACATAGAGGCAAAATCCTAACTTGGGTATCTTTAATTTAAATTGAGGGATCCCCTTATATTATTTTCAAAATTTATTCAATCAATCCATCCATTTAATCCCTTTATAGGCCATGGGCATCACTCTTAGTATTAAAAAAAAGTCATGGTCATAAGTTTCATGTTGGTATAGAATATCAAGACCATGGATGTGCTTTTGAATCTGACCATGAGGGTCCACATATCTATGTGGTAGGGTGGCCAATGAATAATATTAGATAAACTCGACAACCTCTCCAAAATGCTTATAGTAGACATAGCACAATTTTATTATCATAAAATGAGAGATATGAAATGCACTCTTATTCTTCTTCTTCTTCCAAACCTCATCATTGCCCCACCATAATTGGTATGTAATCTCCTTCTCAACTAATTTATTTGACACATTTTTTAGGAGATAGAATAGGGTAACCTTGTTCCTTATGACCATGATAACCATATAATTAGTTTATATCCAATAGTCCTATTTTGGCATCAATAAATCAGTGATTATTTTTGATATTATTGTAAATGGTGCCTCATAGATATACCTCCATACTCGAGGATACACATCTTATATAATTTTGACTATATTTATTGTGTAAGAACTAATGTCCATAAATGAGTAAGAATCACATATTTGATTATTAATGTAATATGGAACGGGTTTTAAGAGTGATCCATTATGTACATAAATTATGTTAATGACTGCATCAAAGATCTAAGGCATCATGTAGAAGTGTCCACCCATAGGCATCTTATCTTTGTGTAATACTTGATCTTATAGCTTGGTGCTAATTATTCTCATAGGGCAAAGGTTATATTTGAGGTCATCAATAAATCTAAAAATGGAACCCACTTTATGTGAAAAAGTGCATTAGAGGGTAGCCATATAACCTATTTAGAAGGGAAATTCAAATGTGGACTCCCATCTAAAATTCAATTATAAGTACTGGTAGATTCTCCTTAAAGACAATAGTTTCTTTAGGGATAATCCACTTGCTCAATTTTTTATAATTGAATTATTATTTTTCCATTTTATAAATCTATGAAAATCAAACTTAGTATATAGGTAAGGATAGGTAACTTTGGAAGGCATCTGTTAAAATGTATACAATGATAGTTTTATTATCCATGTGATGTAGAAAAGTGATCCCAGTTACCTTTCCCACAAAAAACATGTCTCTTATTATGTCAATGCATGGAATTACCTTGAGATTGGTTGTTATAACATGAAATCCTTATAATTTAAGTGGGAATAAATCTATAGTTTATTTATTCTACATTGGTGTTAAATTTTGTTCACATGTATGGGCATTTACCTTTCTGATTACATTCCATAGGGCTAAGTAGATTGGATATTCATCATTGAACACTGTCAAATAAAAAATATTGTCTATGTACTCAATGGAGTCCTTGATTTAGAACCTATAAAGTGGATAGAATTACCTAAATTTATTGGATTAAGAAGCCATTGTTATTTTATTATTCTCATAGAGTTTAATTTTTTTGATTTAATGACTTAGCTCTTCTAGAATAAATTCAAAATTTAAACATAAGTGACTAGGGATTCAAGTTCTCTCAAGGATACAAGTTCACTTGGGCTCATATATAATCAACATGAATAATTTTTTATTTAAACTCATTAGTATAAATTTTGGTATTCAGTTCTAGTTCATGCACCATTAATGCCCAATTTCTCTAAATTTTTTTATTTGCTCAATTCAAAATTTACCACTTTATTTTGGTGGATATGCCACATAGAACTTATAGACATTGGTAAGAATTCCATGTCATTTTATTTGACAAGTGTCATCCTATTTCTCTTTTATCTCTTATTTAACTATGTGATAGAGGTTTTGGTAGTCAGGTGTTGGATGTTGCAATATAACAAGGTCAGCCCAAATTCTTGTGATGTAAACACATTTTGTGAAAAAAAAGTTATGAAGACTTATGGTGGACATATTTTTTGAAAGTTTTTAAGTTTTATTTTTTCAAAGGCCAAGTTCCAAAACAAAAGTTTTGAAACTTAATTTTTGAATTTTTTTTCCAAAGACCAAATTCTTTGTAAAACCTTGGGACAAAAGTTTCGAAGACCATTTTAGAATAATTTATCTAATTAATTTTTTTGAAGACCAAATGATTTCTAAACATAAAATATGACCATTTTTTAAAGAATATGTAAATGCTAAACACTTTTACCAAAGTGAAAATTTTGTGAAGTACCAGAGTTTTGAACAGAGTCTATGATAAACATGAATGTTGAGACCAACAGGGTGATCAAAACCAACAAATGAAACCTATGAAAAAAAAATTTAAAGAACATTTTTTGAAAAGGTTTAACATATTTTCTAAGGATCCAATAATTCTGAATCATGACTTCTATAAAAAATCCAAATATGTAATTTATGCAAAAACACTTTTTGTGATAGGAAAAATACTTGAAGCCCAAGACTTTATAATAACTACGCATGTTATAAAAACTTATGTTTATGTAAAATTTATTAAGAGTATTAATATGTTAGTATAAATAAGTTAAACAAAATTCCCATTTTCATTTTTACCAAATAACAAAGTTAGGTGCAGATATAAAGATCTATGGAAGAATATTTGTTAAATAGGCTTAGACCTTTCATGATATAGTGGATCCCTAATTGAAAAAAATAAAGGGGTATGTTGAGTAGAACAACTATGTTTCTATCAATGAGTATAATATGATATCATTTTTATAATTATTGGTTATTACGGTGGTTCTCAAGAATCTAGAATTAGATATGTGATTATAGGAATTATTTTATTTTAGGGAAGGACACTACAAAGTGTATTTGGTCTATGAGTTTGAAAATATACTAATATCATTAATATATTGATAACTACATAAAATAACTATTTTTTATCCCACCATCCCATATTTGATGTATATTACAAGTAAATTCTCATGAATGATCACTTATTGGTGCATCATAAAAATTAATGGTTGAAGGTTCCTAGGGCTAGGCTACGAAAATAACTAGGGGATATTTGTATATAATTAAAGGTATATGGAACCAAAAAGATATATACAACATTAAATAATGGTTTGTGTATTAGGGTATAACTCTTCACTCCACATAATCATGAAAAGTTGATAACTACTAAGCTAAAAATGATAGTTTTATGTTAATTTTAAAACTACTAGAACACATTTTATAACCTAAGGAAAGAAGAGATAAGAGAGAAATAAAATTAATGTTTCCACCTTGTTACCACTTTACAATCACCAAGATCCAAATTGGAAGAGGTGAGAGAATATGGTGGATATAATTAGATAACGTTAAACCACTAAAAAATGTTGTGGAAATATGCCTTTGTAAAGAAATGTAATTATAAATGTTAGGAACCTTGTTATATACACATTAATATAACAATAAAAATATAACCAATATGCACTTAATGGAAAGATAATAAACATATTATATTTAAAATGATATAATCTCACTATAAATTACCATGGACCCCTTTTGGGGGAACTTCAATTAAGCACAACTCAATACAAAATATTCAATAGATGATATTTCCTCTTACGAAAGCCCTCTACTTATTCTTTTATAATAAATATATCTACTACCTTCCATACATGTGGTATAATTCAAAATAACAAATGTGATGACTTATAAAACATACTAATTCAAGATTTTATTAATTATATCTAATATAATCTAATATATTTAAGATGAAGGGGTCTTGATGTCATGATATTTATACAACATACATTGTATTTTAAAATGTTGTAATTAACCATTATGAAACCCCATCTCCATTCTAGCAATTAAAAAATATGAATCTATATTCCACTCTTAAATCCATCTTATATATTAATTTAATAGTTTTAATTCATGTGTGAAGAGGGCATTAAAAAATTGAATCTATTAAGATATAGCCAAAACCTATAGTATTATATCAAATTTATGACCATAGGAAATGATACTGGATTCTAACAAGTAGTGAGAATGGCCTTAGAATTTCAACTAGAGTTAATACAAATAAAATAAAAAATGTATATTGAGGGTGATATGAACCTAAAATAGTGTGTATTGTAAAAAACTTAAAAAATCATTTTACCATTAAATCATTTTACTTTTTTAATGTGTAGAAAAAACATACCATATTTATCATAAACACCAATTCAATGTGTACAAAACATTAAACCCCAAGATCTAGATATCACCCAGACTTACTGGAGGAAGTTTCATGAGAAGTATATGGTAAATTTTATGTATTAATTAAATAAAATATTTTGTATCAAGATCCTTAGCCAAAAATTTAGAATCAAACATAAAAATTGGAAAATAAACACCCATTATTTATATTAAATTTTATCACAACCTCATATAGAAAATAGGGTAACTAAAATTTTAAATAATATTTCTAACATGTCCATAGTTGAAAAACATATAGAATAAATATACCTGATACTATTTCCTTGTAAGTCCTTCAATTTTAATACCAAATTAGCATCTTTATTCTACCTTGAATCATTTTTTTAATTCAATCCTTTGACATTTCTAGGGACCCCTACTACAAAAAAATAGTGAAAAATATGTAAAATAAGTTTTATCTTTTATAGGCTCAACTCCATCTTTTTCCCATGTAACCCACCCATTATATATTATAAAAATATATTTTTAAATCTAAAAACCTATAGTATGGGGTGCTATATTTTGTATATTTTGATATTAAACCCATAATATCAATGGATGTGTTAAGCTAATGCCAATTTATTATTTACTATGTGACATTGTCATCGGCTATCATATATTTATATGTGTGTGTACCTTTTTTTAAAAATAGTGCCTTTAGTTAAATTTTACTATAATCCAACTTTAATAGGATAAAATTACACAAATGTAGTGTTATTTCAACCAAATTTAGAATCAAATAAGTTTTTCCTAATAGATAAGGGAAAATCATAGAGTTAAGATAAATCAAAGGGTTAGAATATTGTTTAAGAAAATAATAAAATATAAAATTAGTTTTCATTTTCTGTAAGCTACCTACAAATCCATACATGTTGATGTTTAATACTTAAGTATCACTGGCCAATAATAGCAGTTAACTAGTGGATATAAAGTTACCATTAGGCCCTTTTTGACTTCATATTACCCCTAATGATTTAGGATATTATATAAAGTCAGTTACTACACCTATTATAGATTATGTTATACAGGTAGTTATCCTCCATATTTAGACTCATTCGACATAGTTATCTATTAAATCTACTCAAGTTTATTCTACCTAGAATATTCAAAGGAAAATAGTGTAATTTCCTAGATGACATATGGGACAATGCCCATTATATCATAGGGTCATTTAGGACTCATCATATCTAGTATTCACTCCACATCATATATTATAGTTAGTTATAGTTAAAGGTGTTACATAAAAAAACAAAAATATAGGGTTCTCCTCTAATGAAACTAATTTCATAGGATATTTTATGACATTGAGTTACTCATTGCAAAAATAACACACTGAGTGATGATGATGAGGGTTATGATGCAACACGAGATCCTTTTTTATATTTTTATTCATATTCACATCCAACTGAATATCTTACCAATTATTCCTATAGGGTGACCCTCTCATGTTTGATACAAGAAATTCCTATGACCATCCCATAGATAGGTTAATTAGTTAGTATCGCCCTTGAGACATTTTCCAAAAATACATAAAAATTAAAAAATTAAAAAAAATTTAAATATTCCAAAAAAAATCAACACCTCAACATGAAATGATTGATAGTTAAATTTTTCATATATGTTATTTATCATATGTTTGGTAGCTTACATATCCTTTTTAAATACATAGTCATTTAATAGTAAACATGAGTTATGTGTAGTACATACATATACACTTGATACATAAATATATAGATGTTGGACCTTCCTATACCTAGGGAAAATTAAATTATTGGGGAAATCTTCTTCAACATGTTATACTATTAACATTTATATATTTATATGACTTGTCCATTTACCATGATGAGTTACTTTTATTGCTTAGACATGACCTGATATTACTCATACTCTATACAATTTTACATATATATGCTATTTTAATATGATGTGACATTTACATACTTGGATGGTGTCTACTAAATTACATGTTTTATCTTTATTAGATGTTATTTAATTTTATAATAGGTTATTCATTACTTATTTATTATATGAATCCCTTTGGCATTGTGTATACATTATTTATTTGGCATTATTTATGGATTCTTAACCTTATGTGCAAGGAATTTATTTCCCCATATCTACAAATCCTTAGCCTTGTGTGTGGGGAAATCATTGCCCTTTGTATGTATATCATTTTCTTTATGTGTGAAATTATGTTTTATATTATGTAATATATTATGTCCATCACGGCCATGATATTTCCCATTTAAATTATTACAATTTATGAATTTGTTGGTGGTTTTATCCATATCATGCACCTTTACTATGTATTCTTATTCAATAAATTTGTTAATGATTTTTATGACTATACACCTAACTGATATGTATATATATATATATATATTAGCATGACACTTGTATTCTTTGCATCACATATGTTTCATACATTATTTGATGACATATTAATTAATATGATGACACATTTTCTACATGTTGACATGATTATACATGGTTATATATTTATAAATAACATGATATAGTTAAATATTATTTTGAGATGAGTGACTTGCATGATACATCCCTCACCTCAAAATGGGGGAATATCAGTGGGCTTATCATAGAGTCTTAAGATTCCATAAACAAATAATATAGTTTTTGGCACAAATTATAAAAAAATAGAGTGGTTTATATATGAAATTGGAATAGATATTGAAATTTTTTGGGAACATATGAAAGACATGTGCATTCAATTTATAGGCCATGCCTTATAGGATGTTTATATGTGCACATATTCAAATACATTTAGGGGCATATGGACTAATTTTACAAGACATAAAATATAGACAGATGGTATTTTATATAATATTAGCATTTACTAGTTAATATTATGGGGCATTAATATAGTTCAAAATACACATTATCATAATTTACAATAATAGAACCAATTATGGGGAATGAAGATTATTGTTTTCAAAGTGCATTCAATAGTACCTAGCAGTGAGTACCATTGAGTATACAAGTCCATATACATTGGTTGAGTCATGTTTAAGTGAGTAATGTTGTTTAGGTTCATCATCCTCAACAACTTTGGCATTACTATATGAGCCTAATATGTGGCTCCCATCTTACATCTTGGTCTTTAAATATCAACACAATATTAGATACATGGGTTAGTGTAGTTGAGGTTTTTTTAATGCTCAATATCATTGAAAACCCTCCCTTTACTTCTCTAATTAGGGTTGCATCGTTTTTATTCCCAATCCATGGCCACTCCTTAGTTACAAAAAATGGGAATTGATCTCCCCCAATTATACAAAAGGGGTTTAAAAATAGGAACCATTATCCAATAGTTCAATAAGTAAGCATCATATTCAACAAGTTATATGGAAACATAGTTCAACCACATACATGTGTACTCTTTCATTAATATTAAATTTCAATTTTATTTTATGGATTTTCAAGTTTCATTTTATAGACATTGACTATTGAATTTCCCTTATAGGTTTGCTTGGAGTAGGTTAATGTTTGGAGCATCCCTAAAAGACATTATTTTTTGCACACTTAGATACATCTCTTTATCTTTCTACTATATTATTTGTATTAAATTTCAATACTATAATAAAAGAGGACATTTGTATACACTAAAATTTAGTAAATGATACTTGGAAATGTCATTTTTGACTTAACTTCACCCTAAATGACTTGTGTGCACATACATGTCTCTCATCCACCATTATCTCACATATGAATTCATTTTACAAGTTTAACCCTCCCAATTTTATATCATTCACCTATATGAATTATCATAGTTTGTGTCAAACTAGTTAATTATCATACTCAAACATCTACATATCATCATATCAATGCAAACATTATAGCCTATTATCTAACAATACCATATGAATCTAACAAGTTCATCTCGATCCTATCAACAATCACTTTTCAAAGTTAAATCATTCCAATGGATTATTATATATTTTTTACATATTAATGGCACGAAAAAGTACCCAAATGGTCTCAAATAAACACAAAATAGGTATCATCCTATTAGTCATATAAAATTTATCAAATAAGTAGACGTACACATTTATACATTCAAATGGACTTCCCTATTATTCTAAATTTACAAATAAGTCACTAATATCATGTCTTAGCCATGTATAAAGTACTCAAGTTATAAGCCAAAGTTTATAATTACCAATTTAAAGGGATAGATTACATGTTTAATCCATTGAATGAGTAATAATACACATATTCACTTAATTGGAAAAATACATGTGGTTTGACTTCCCTCTTTGAAGTAATATATAAGTAAGTATCACTCAACTAGGGGAGTGGTTTGGGTCAATTCAACCCACATTTCATTGTATTTTTTAATATTAAATCTATCATTACAACTATACCTAGGCTTTCAAGTGAATAAGATAGATTTTTGGGAGTTATGCACACATTCAAACCATAAGATCACATAGAGATCTAAAATACAAATAAGTGCACCTTCCTATGTCAAAATAGAGGGAAAATGTATAGATTTAAAAACATAGAAAGTAAATGTATCGACTCAAGGCTGACATTACTATCTAATAAAACACAAAGATATAGATCCCAATTCGAGCAACTTAAAATCTAGTCTTCTATGATTATTATTACCTACCTATAGTATCAATATTATATAGTAAAGGGAACTATTCAGTATTATATCATTTGTTTTACTTTATACATTTTATAAACCTATAATTCCATATTAGTTTCAATATTTTACATTTATATTTGTACATTACTTTATATATTTGTAATATAAATCAATACACACACACACATATTATTAATGTTATCATTAATCCAAGATAGGGTAAAATATGTAATTATAT
Source organism: Torreya grandis (assembly GCA_037957365.1). Lineage (NCBI taxonomy): Eukaryota > Viridiplantae > Streptophyta > Pinopsida > Cupressales > Taxaceae > Torreya > Torreya grandis. The sequence goes on from JARHVA010003185.1 coordinate 1,582,559, forward strand.
TTTTATCATTTTTTAAAGATTGAGATGATGTGGAATTGGAAGAATATAATAAAAATAATTTAGTCTCCATAAACTCTAGAAGCTAACTATCTAGACCTACTTCGATGAGTCTATCAACCCTTACACACCTATGTCAGATGTAGGCATCTAACCTTTGGTGAAAATATCTCTATAACATGTGTCTAACTATTTTGAAATGGATAATTATGACTGATTGTAAATTTTCATCTTGTGTGATATCAAAATATCATTATGTACAAGTCCAAAAAAATGCCTCCTTTAGTTTGAAACCCTAGTTATGCTTTTAAATCTACATTTGGGACAAAAATGGAAATAAATATAGGTTGAGATAATCCCAAATAACCCTAATAAGTGGTTTATTTATTATTAAATTCTCAATACTCTAAAGAGGGATCAAAGTATACATATTTCTCTTGGTTATATGTATGTGTATAATAGTTCTTCTTTAATGTTAATGCAACCTAAGATCTAACTTCCAACACTTGAAAATGGTAGAATTGACTTGGTTTAAGTGGCTTATACTTGGTTAGGGACTTTTACATATGATTAATTTATTATTTAGGATATTTAAGGAAATCCTTCTTAGTGTGCAAGTAATAGATAATATCTTGCTTAGTAATTTATATGTGAGTGCCAAATAGGGAATAAGCTTAGACCTATTATATATAATACATGAATTTTTGGGTAAATTATGAAATTATTGACATGTAGAATGTATGAACCAACCCATAAGGAAGATTTTAATTTTGAAAATTATTACCAAAACCTATGTGGATATGTCTGAAATAGGTGGACAACTTTAGAAATCTAGAGCCTTCTGAATATGACTAGAGGCATCCAAAAAGACACAAATATTTAAATGATGATCAAGATATAAGATCATTAAGATAATAAGTAAATTAAACACATACTAGGGAAAACTTATATGTGACTAATATAAAATTGAGAAGTTTAGGATAATTGAAGTCAAGTAGATAGGACAAAAGGGTTATACAAGAGCCAAATGTGTGATCACAAATCGTGAAAGGTAAATATAGGTCAAGACTAACATTTTAATTTATTTATAGTTATGTGGTTTACCTATTGAGTTCTTGTCTACTTAAATTCATTTATATCTTCATTTGGAATTTTTATCTTCCATGATTTCTTAGATGATGAAGAAGTTGGAGATGATAGAATGAATGAAGGATAATTTTAAAATTCATCTAGTGCTTGCTTCCTAGAAAGTAAATTCATATTGATAAATGATTTCTCTAGTAGCCAAAGATAGAATCAAATTTTGAGAATGAATGAGTTTTTGTTTTCATATGCACATTTTGAGAACTATATTTGAATATAATAATGAACCAAAGTGAAGAAAAAATGAGCAAAGGTGGCATACATTGTGAAAGGGGTAAGATATTAAATAGAAGAAATGAATCATGATAAATAATATAATGATTATGATTTAAAATGTGGAGAGATGAGAGTGAATTATCCAAGGTCAAAATTATGTTTGACTCATATGCATCATAATTATTTTTTTATGTGAGTTTTATGCACACTAAAGACCTCACATATTATCACCCTCTCATTTCAAGACTATTGTTGGTACAAACTAACTCCATATGTAGTTTGTGTATAATATATATTAAAGTATACACTGCTACCTTAGATAGTGTAAAACTTCTTATTAGAAACTAAAAAAACCTTGGGAATTGACCTATAGATATTTGATTTATTGTTAAGATGGGTCTCTAACTCTAATAATGGATCAAAACAAAATAAACAACAAAAAGGGATTGGTGTAAAGAAAATAATATGGAATCTTAGGTCAAATGAAAATGCTAATTTTTAAGGGTGCCCTATGAATATTTATTAATTTTACCTCTATATATTAGGTATTACATGGATTAAACTAGACAAATAGGGTAACTAGTTTTGGGAAAATATAATAAGTTCAATCACTACTTTATTATCCCAAAATATGAATAATTATAAATATTATTGACCAAAACTTATGCATATATTTTTTAGATAAACATGATAAATCATAGATATCAATCAAGATATAAAATAACTCATCATAATAAAACACATATATAACATATTTTAGACTCATATCTATTGATGATCAACATTCCCCTATTCTCAGAATGGGAACCCTCCTTTCTTCAATTTTCAAAAGTGCCCAAGATGCTAAGCATATTAAATCATTCGACTATATGGATAATTGATTGAATTTACCAATGTTTGTGTTTTTGGGATTTTTGGTTAATCATTAATTTTGTAATAGGGATTGATACTGAGAAATGATCAAATTATTACAAGTATTCTTTAGGTTTTATTCAATAATGAATTATTAACCATAGATGGTTCAATAATATGCATATAGGCTTTCACTAAATAGGTACAACCTGGATCTCTAATAGACATGAACATAACAATATTAATTAATTATTATTAGATTAACATTATGTTGTGTTTAAGAAATTTAATTATAAAGCTTTGCTTTAAACTTGTTTAAATTTGCCTAAGATGGAAAATGACACCTTCAAGAAGCTAACTTATTTTTTCACTTGACCTCATATGATGTCAAATTATATTTGTAGTTTATGATGCCTCATGGGTCATCAAAATTTAGACTATGGCTTAAAAGGATAAATGTCTAACTCATCAGGCCTCACAATACCTTAAGGATTCATTTCATCCCATGCAAAAAACTTGGATAAAATATACCAAGTTTATGAGCTACATGGCATCATCTAGAGGGATCACAAGAAGCTAGACATTAAAATTTAAATCCGAAGGCTATGTGTCAAGATCTTATCTCCCATGAGTGAGCCCATCCAATCTAAACTACCACATATCCCCCATGTATCCTTATATAGTAAAAAACCCATGAGTTGTCATTATATGTCTCAATGATAATTGGTCAGACCTGAGCATCCTTTTGAGATGATGCATGTCCCCATTGGGTCCATCTAAGGTCACCAAATGTCTACACAACATTGCACCCATCCAAAAATCATGAAGATATTTCAAGGAAAACATGTAGTTTCATCCAAGTTGTTAGATCAAGGTTTAATGATATATATATCTATCCAAGGATCCTTTGGAGAATGACACTTGGTATAAGAATTAACAATACCTTGAAATAATGATGTTTGTCCCCTTTGGGGTGATGCAATGATGACACATGTAATTCCCACACTATTTATATTTGAGATCCATAAGAACACCTCTAAGAGGGATGTGTGCCTTCACTCAAGCCATCCAATTAGTGCCAAGTTGTCAATAGTTATCCAAAAGCCTCTCAAGAGAAACACCTAGCAAGGAAAGCTATGATTTCCCATGAGAGAGACACTTGACATTCCCATAACCAATCAGAATTGAATAACACCACTGATAGATCATTGTAAGATGCCACATGGTGATATATAGATGAGCCATCATGAAAATATGAATTATAAGAGTATGTGAGGCAATCAAAAGGTGACATATGTCCCAATTTCAAGCCAACTAGGTAGCTTGGTCATATTCAATCCATTTGAATAGTTAGTTGGATTTAAGGTGGAAAACACATGTCAAAAGGTTGAAATATTTAGCTTTAAATTTAAAATTGATGGAAAATTAAACACAAATTAAAGATAAATTGAAATATGGTATAATCAATTAATAAAAGAAATAGTTTGAAGTTGTTTCAAATATATGTAAGGTTAAAAAGCTTTCCATTAATACAACACAAACTAGGATCACCATCAACATTGCATTAATCAAAGTGATCATTTAAAAGGATACACAACCAAGGCTATTTTTATTTCCATTTTGAAGCTATAAATGTTTGCTTTCTCTATTGTTAATGATATTAAAATTGAACAAATTTCAATTCATTAACAAATTACACTCTTGACCATCATTATTGGAGCTTGAAAATTATATAAGGATACAAAGAAACATTGATTTCTACCAAAAATATTTCAAAATATGGCACAAGTAGGTCCTACTCTAGGTAAGGGAAGTTCCCTTGAGAATGATGACTTTATATTTTAGAATGGTACTTCAGTCATCCTTAAAGATATTAAATTTATTCCCAAGGAAATAACATATGGTGACTTGCATTACAATATCATGTATTTTAATGTAGAAGTAACTAGGGCTATTGATGAGAATGAAAAAATGCTTCATATACTCCAAATAGCTTTTGATATCCTTGTCATTAATGTAGTTGGTCTCCACAAGGCCTTAGCTAAACTAGAGGTCATGCCATGCATTGACCTAGTTTATGGTATTTTTAGGAGGTCAAAGTGTAAAAATAGGTTGATTAAATCAATATACCAAGGGATACCTATTAATTTTAGAGTAGTATCAAGCTTCAAAAAATACTATGACCTTGCCTCACTATGGATAGAATATAACTAGGTCATCATTAATAACTGGTAATGAAGTACACTCCTTAGAGAAGCTCTTGGCTTCATGGGTGACTGACCCAATAGGAATAATTTTCATGGATGATAAAGGAAACTTACTAATCTAATAATTCAAACAAGGATTCATAACTGGCTTATCCCTCCTAAATAGAATATTTGGTAATCCACACATTGTTTATGTGGACATAAAGATTATTCCATTACTATAAATAATCCTAGAAGACTTTTGAATTCTTCCACTTGGGGAAATTATCATCAATAACTTGGTGTATGTAATACATGACACTTGTAGGAGTGGTGACCCTTTATTTATGATGAGCTACTTATTATATGTAATCTATGTAAATGCTCTACCAGGGTGATGTTCATGGTCTTGTGAGTGTCCAAAAGTTATGCCTCAACTCTTTTCTATGATGCATATTCATATATTAAAATTCAATATAAGAGTGATTATGGAAGAGTTTCTACCCAATTTCATATTGGTTGATCAGTGAATGCAATATGCATAGGGTTTCCCCTAAAATAAAGAAAACCTTGAAAGACATGGATAACTACTAGATATACCTAGACTGCATGGTTATCAAAATAGAGGGAGTGATGGTGGGCCCTCTTAGAATACCAAGGTTTGTGTCAATGATGTTGACTAAAGAATAAATGGCCTATAAAATTCTACATGGTGTTGATGGAATCTTTAAGGATAAGAAGAAAATGCCCCCCATAAGGTCACTTACAAATTGGGGAGGACCAAGATTAGTAAGTGGTAAGATATTTTTATAGATCCTAGCCATAAGGATTCGTACCTAATGCCTAAAGATGACTTCAGACCATGTGATCCCAATAAATTCATTACCAAGCATATATTTAGATATAAATAAGATATAACAATGGAATACAAGAATAAAGAATAAGTCCATGAATGGATATATAGAGATGATATGAATGATGATGTGGCACTCTAGAATGCAACAATGAATAATATTGAATTGGAGCTGAGATTGGATAAGGAGAAGACAAAATAGGATATTTAAAATTCTAGACCACCACCAACACATGGGAAGATGTTTGATGCCCACCATGAAGAAGGGTAAGATGAAGAATATAAAGACAATGTTCCTTTTGTTAGGAATAGGCCAAGTAAACCTCCAAAACTTGCCACTTTAAACATCCAAGACTTACCCCCAAGCTTTGAGTAAGGAAGATATAGTAGTCAGATTGATCCTCTTAAGGACCCAAAATAATATCTTCATCTACTATGGGAGCTACTCTGGGAATCCTATTTCAACCTGACCCTACTGTTATTAACCTTGAGGAATTGGAACAATGCATTGAGATCTCTATGGAAGAAGTTTAGGCACTGTACAGTACAAACATTGAGAAATTTTACAAGAGGAAAATTGAGCCTAATACCATTATGAGTGGAGAAAAAACCCCTCCATCACCTTCTAAAGTGATTATAGGGCCTCCAATGCAATTAACTCTTATAGGCACCCAAGTTATGCAAGAACAAACAACTTATCCCTCTCCAAGAGTTAATCTATCTATTCCCATTATTACCACTAGAATCCCACAGACTAGCATTGGAGAATAGGATCATAATGTAAGTGCCTAAAAACTAAATTATTTTCTAGTTGTAAGTATATTTCAAACTACTTTTTATTTTATATTTTCTCCTCTTCCCCCACTAGCTTCAATATCATTAGCAACTACAACTACCACTACTTGATCTTTAGTTGATATTAGCCTTGGCCAATCTAGTGGTTCCTTGGGATTTACCATCCCACATTTCATTTCTCATGCCACTAAAAATATTTAATCTTCATTAAGCACTAATTACAATAAGACTATTAGTTCCACTTCTTCTCAGGCCACAACAACTAGTGTAACACTTTCTATTAGTTCCCCTACATCAACAAGACCATTAAGGCCCATTTCAAAACTTCTAACCTTTCCAAAGACACCTCCACCTACATCCCCATTGAATGTTGATATGGTTGTAAAGGTGAGTGTTCACCATAAATTGCCTTCATTTATTATAAATATGGGCCCTATAAGAAATCCATTTGGCATACTTGGGTAGATAGACCCAAAAAACTTGCCACACATTCCTACTATATCTCTAGCCTCCACTTTAGCTACACTGCCTCAAAAAAATATAATGCCTAATATTGTTCCAAATTGTGTCACATATATTATAATGGTATAAAGACAAGAGAGACCTCAAATAGTCCTCTCTGCACCATAGATTTGACATAAAATTTGATGCTACTGAAAGTACCATGAAAAGAGTGGTGAGAAGGCAGGTTGAAAAGCCCCAATCTAGCTCAGTTATTGCTAATAAAAGTGAAGAATCCCTCTTCAATTTAAAACATAAGAGGAAGTATGGCCTAGGTGAATTAGAAGAGTATTCAAATGACCCTATGTCCATGGTCCAAGTCAATGTAGAATCCATAGAGGCCTTGATGAAAGGTATGTAGCAAGAGGTGGATAGATTGAAGGAGAAATCATTACCTATAGTACCAAAGAATACTATGGTCTAAGTACTAAATTTAATAATTAATGTCTTTAGTTTATACAAGGTCATGAAGAGAAGGTAAGAGGATGAGAATTTCTAGTTTAATGTGGTCATTAAATATGACCAAAAAATTGTACTCTATGATGCCAAGTTGGAAAACTTGGCTAGTGCTTCAAGGAACAAGTTCTAAGACGTTAAGACATTTCCACTTGAAGACATAATCATGGCATAGAATATAATGATGAATATAAGGAGAATATTGAAAATGTGGTTAGAAAAATTTAAGAATATTACTGCATCTTTAGAAAAAATAGAGTTCAAGATTGCCCTATTACTAAAGGATGTTATGGTCACTAGGGTGACCAAACCTAATGGTAGCTTTATGGATGACTAGGATTTTAGGGCTCAAATGAAGGTATTTGTTTCAAAATTCCAATAAGATAACCAATGACAAGACTTCCACTAAGGTGATGAGCATTATGGCTTCTGATAACCAAAGGCTAGAGAGAGATAATGTTACTAAAAAAGTGTTGAGACTTGTACTTGTAGAGCATGGTAGGCTTATTCAAGAAATGCCTAACATATTTCAACCTATGATCTTGGATTTTGGTCAAATTTAATAGGATTACTTAACATGCACTAAATTTTGGATAAGGGAGGAGGTAGAGAAACAAATATTGCAATAACAAGTTGGTCAGCAATAGTGAGCACCTCAATAACCTCCTCTAGGGCCTTGAGGAATATTCTACATTATTTTGTAAATTCAAATTTAGAATATTCCCTTGTAATATATGGCACTTTAGTTATTGTTATGAAAAAGATAAAATCCACTTGGCAATATTTGGACATATTTTAATGGGCCCAGTTGAACTTGTATAGACATTTTGATGCCTAGATATAGGGGCATTCACCCTCATTTCAAAAATAGGAACAATTATTAGAAAATTAATGCAAAAGAGGTAAGAATTCATGAGATTATATGTATGATCTATTGTGTTTTCTATAGTTTTTACTTTTCATGCTTTTATAGAATTAATTGTTTCTTTTTTGTTGACCAATCTGGAAATAATATCAATGTATGCATCTGTTGGTTTGAGTTTAACACTAGGTTAACAAATCTTCTAGTTTATGTGCTCTATTTCATATTATTTGCATTTGAATGTGTTTATGGAATTTTATGTAAATAAGTAATTTTATTTCAACATATGCTTTCATATATATTCATTTCCTTTCCTTTAAAGTCTTGATTACATTCATTTGCATTTGAGTATTACACTAGGGTTGGTGATTTATAGTTTTACATGTTATTTTCATAGAGGTTAAAATAATTGACACCTCTAACCATCCAAAGCAAACTTAATTTTTTGCCCTACCCTGCGTAACTTTAGATTTACCCCATGAGTTACTTTAGTTTAGCTCATTATGTAAATATTCATAGTTTATTTGTCCTTAAGTAATAATTGGAAAATTTTAGAGAAATTTCACAAATATTATCAAGAAATAAAGTGTCACTATTTTATAATCTACTATCCCTATAGTACAGTTTACTTGAAGACTTACAAGTGGTGGCCATATCTCTATTGTTTTTTCTATTTTCAGTAGTATTAGTGTAAAACAAATCAATCCTTGAGTATTCTAGGACTTAAAATTGAGTTTATTAATTTCATCCCATTCCCTAATGACACATGGAACATATTAAGTACATAAATAGGAAGGAAAGAGATGGTGCTAGAAGGAGGGCCCCTAAGAAATTAATTTCATGCATCTTGGTAATTATCATGTACTTCATTAAATATATGCATAATTATTTCAAATTACATACATATTATTAAATAACATTGAAGATATGCCTTATTTGTATGAATATTTATATTATTTTAAGGATTACATCAAATTTAGTGTTCACTCGTATACATCTAGAAATATTTTTAAGCAGAACCTTAAAGATAGGTGAAATACCCCATCCTATAGGCAGACTGAGGGTTGTTTTGGTTATATTTAAAAGGTTGTTAGGAATTTGGTAAATAATCTAGAGATTTTTGAGAATTTGTGCAAATGTTAATCTTTGAGACCTCACTTTTACTAAATCTAGACATTTAAGATTGCAATTTCTCTAATTCACTTGGGATAGAGTAAAGCTTTATGTAGCTTTGTGTTGAAATATATTTTGAAATGTTCAAATGCTCTTAGATTGTTAAATTGGGCATAAAAATGCTTTAGAATATTGGTCTAACACTGATATTTATAGGCTAATGTACAAAACTAACAATATCTGCGTAGGTATTGAAAAATATAAGGTTTCAAGGCTTGAATCTTCAATGATCAAGGTAAAGCTATTTGATCTAGTTTTGTAAAGACTTTTATATAAGAATTTTACTAATATTTGTAATATTTGACACCTATGAATCTACGTTTTAATTTCTTCTACTCTTTTGTTATTAATACCTATTATGCATCCTAGAGTTGCTTAGGATTAGAACCAGATCTTGATTTGAAACTAGGGTCCTTTTAACATCCTTATAAGTTCATAGGAAGGCAACAAAAGACAAAGGTAAATGTATGAATTCTATGACCCAGCCAAATTCCCCATCTAACAAAAAAATTTCACCCCTCTTTCCAATCATGAGATAATTAGCTAGATCATCCATCAATGTCCCTAGAGTTATGCATGATCTACCAAAAAACCCATAAAAATATTTTCCTCTCTTCACCCACATTGGTAAAGTAACTATTGAAGAGCATATAAATTCATTTAAAACATCTTTGAGGCTACTTAATGAAATTCACGAGGACATGGCTTGCTACTTTTTTCCTTTTACATTCTGAGATGTGGCTTATGATTTGTTCATAAACTTGTTAGAATATTCCATCACAGGATGGGATCAGTTTGATGATACTTTTATTTACCAATTTGGTAAGGTAGTAAGCCTAGGAGTTATGTATCAATAAATCACCACCCTTAAAAAGGACATAAAGGAACCAATTAGAAGATTTAATGCAAAGTTCCAAAAAATGCATAGCCTGACATACTCATCTTATAGGATGGTAGATAATTTGGATTTATAAATATATAAAAATGCCTTAGACTTGATGATAATGATCTTCCTAAAAAGAGCCTTGAATATTAACATGTTGCCTTTGGCATATGCTAAATATATACATATTAATGAGAAAATACACCTGCAGGGGTATCCCACCTTTGCTATACAAAAAAATGACCCAAAAATACCTTCTCTAAATTTCCTACCCTATATGAATTAGAATCTATCTGCATTAAACCAAGTGCTAATAATTAACTAGTTATTAATCCATGGTGTACCCAACCAATGACTAGGATTCTTTAACCAAGTGAATGTTGGATCACATCCCTAGAATAATATTAGTCAAACATTGGTGCTTTTAAATAACACCAACATTCAAAATATAACCCAAAACAATAAGTTAGAGCCTCTAAAGGGAGAATTATATTTGATATAGATAACCATTCATAAACTTACCAATGATCTCTTGGATCTCAATAAATAAATGGGAAATATTGGTGAAGGTTATAATAGAAATTATAACTTCCAAAGATATAACAACCCATTTAATAGGTCTAATAATAATAACAATCCCCCCTTGAGTAAGTTTCCATATATCAACATTTGTGAGCTAGCCTTACCCAATTGGTATCGAGTGCACAATACTGCTGGATATGGAGAACTAGATTACATTTAATTATGTCATACATTTGAAGCCATTTAGAGAAAAATGGAAGGGTTTGAGATTAATCCCATTAATTAGAGTAATGTTAAAGTCTTTGATAATATAAATTATACTTCTAGACATCCAAAAATAGTCTTCATGGTTGAGACCTATAATTTTCCCAGAGAAGATGAAAACAAGCCTAAAGATAATATTGAGGAAGTGCATGCTTTCCAACAATACTAGAGGAACAACTATGCTTTGAGAAGTAAATATCAAAACCCACCTCTAACAACTGCCACTCCACCTAATAAAATAGATAGACCTCCTAATAGTAGGATAAACAATAATCCTCCACCCCCTAAAGGTAATGAAAGTCATCCAATAGTAGAAACTCCCTACACAACATCAAAAGGTTGATATAACATAGTAGAAGATATGAAGAAGATTAAGGCAAACATAACATTGCATGAACTCACTCAAATAACTGAACAACATGATTTTCTATTAAATAATTGAATAAAAAACCTAGCTCTAGCAAAGATAAATTGACTCATGTAAATATGGTAATGTATAAAATTAAGCATGAATTTCTACCATTTCTATTACCTATAAGGATTTTTAGTAAGAATATTCATAATTACTTGCTAGATTTTGGTGATTCAACTAACATTATGTCTTTAGGAATCTATGAAAAATTAGGATTAAACTCAATCAAATCAAAGAAGGTAGTGGTGAAATTAGACAAATCAAGAGTGAAAGTGGTGGACAAATTGTTAAATATTCCCATATAACTCACTCATGAACCCTGAATCTAGCAGTTCATCACCATTTAAGTCATTGACATGCCTGAGGCTTACAAATTGTTATTGAGTAACAATTGGACTAAATCATTGAATGGATATATATCCATTGATTATTCCCACATGTGGCCACCTTGGAATATAATTCTTAATCAAATAAAGATTGACTGGGAACCTAAAATAAAATATATGATCATTAAATATAATGCCAAGAATGAAAAGGTAAATTACCAATCCTCTAACTTAGTTGTTTACACTTCAAAAAACACTAATGTTGTTACAGATGATAAGGTGAAGGAAGAAATTAAAGGTTTATAGACATTACTCTTTGATGATGCACAAGTTAAACAAGGTTTTAGCATTAGAATTGTTCTGACAAATCTTGAAGGAATACAATATCTAGCTTTTTATAGATTATAGTTCACTTTTACTAATAATTTAGTAGAATATAAATATTTTATTTTAGGACTTTAATTTCCAACCAAACATAAGGTAAAATAACAATTATTCTATGGTGATTTAGAATTAGTTGTTATTCAAGGCATATATTAGTGTAAGCTTTCCTATTTAAGAAAGAATAAATTTAGAGCTTGGGGTTTGATTGAGTATTTCAACTCATTTAATATTATTTCCATACCTAGGTAATAGAACAAATTTGTGAATGCTCTAACTTTAATAGAAACAAACCTAGTGCCTTAAGAGCCTTTAATCTTGCAAGATTTAATTATGGAAATGATTTCATGCCCATTTATGCTAGATAATACCAATCACTTCTAAGTTTTTGATGATGATAAACAAATAATTGACTTCATGTGTAATTTTGGTGTATTCAAATCCCACGTTATTGATGAACATGATGAAATTTATATAATAGATTCAAAGGATAGTGAAGATGGAGTAATCTAACTCAAGTATAAAAAAATCCCTAAGGGCATGGTCTCCTTAGATCCAAGTTGATAAAAAACCCAATGTAAGAAAAGAATATTATAAGCAAGTCAACTTGGGAAATAATAAGAACTAGAAAAATGTCAACATTGGTTTAGTTTACACTGATGAAGAGCTAAAGGATGCCACTACCATTTTAACCTAGTTTAAAGATGCCATTTCTTGGTCATATGATGATCTTAAGATAACCCATTCAAAGAGTCTTGTAGACCCTTTAGGTAAAGATAGAGGCCAGTGAATCCCATGTTGGAACCACTTATTTATAACTAAGTGAAGAAATTTATGGATGCAAGGCTAATATTTCCCATATGGCACTCGACATGGGTTATAAATCTTGTGCTAGTCCAAAAGAAGAGCATAAAAATTAAACTCTATGTCAATTTCAAAAACTTCAATAGATACTCAGAGAAGGAAAATTATCCCTTTCCATCCTTGGATGAGGTCATTCAGTTAGTGAGTAGGTCTAGAATAATATCATTTTTTGATGATTTTTCAAGCTACAACCAAGTCCCAATGAATGAGAATAATAGAATGAAAACTATCTTCACCACCAAGTGGGGAATGTTTTCATACAAATGAATGCCATTAAAATTGATCAACACAAGAGAAAATTTCTAAAGAGTAATTGACCATACATTCCAAGGATTAATAAGTAAGTGCATCATTATTTACATGGATGATCTAATAGATTTTTTTTAAAATAGAGGAAATCACATGATGCATTTGGAACAATTGTTGGATAAGTTCAAGAGGTATGGAATTTATTTAAACCCCAAGAAAATTATCTTCTATGTAACTAAAGGAAAAATTATAGGACATGTAATCACCCAAGAAGGTATGAATATTGATCCTGATAGGATAAACACAATTTCAAAGGTAGAAATCCCTAACAATAAAAAAGAGTTGAAATATTTCTTTGGTAAGATTAATTTTGTGAAAAAAATTATCTTTAGTTTTGCAAAGATCATAATATCACTCAATGTGATGCTAAAGAAGGAAGAAAAGATATAATGGAATGCTAAAGCAAAGAAGACATTTCAAGACATTAAGTATGTTATTACTCAACCTCTTATTCTGATAAGTTCTAATTTTAACAAAGACTTCTATCTATACTCTTTTACTTTTGATCACACTATTGCCGCTATCTTGATGCAGAAAGAAAATGACAAAGATCACCCTATAGAATTCATGAGCACCAAATTGAATAATATGGAACTTAACTATCATATTTTGGATAATCAAGCCTATACTCTAGTGAAGTCCATCAAGAAGTTTTGATACTGCATCTTGTGGAACAAGACATATGTCATAGTGTCTGATCTAGCTTTCAAGTTGATGTTGGGGAAAAATGAACATAGATAACAAAAAGGAATGTGGATGACCAAAATATAATAATATTATATAGAAATAAAATTTTATAAGTTAGTTAGAGACCAATGTCTAATCTAGATCATTAAAAATACTAATCCACACATTGACATTTTTTAGGTTGAATCAGGCCAAGTATCTAGTGATGATTGGTATAAGGATATTACTCACTATTTTTCGCATGGATCATGTTACCCACACCTTAAAAGGGAGGAAAAAGGTCCCTCTAACTGAGATCATCTTATTTTATGGTTAAAAGGGGAGTCTTTTATAAGAAAAATTATGAGTAGATCTATCTAAGATGTGTTTCAAGAGATGAAGCAATGGAAATCATGAACTATTTCCATGACAAATTGGGAAGTGGTAACCCTTTAGGTGTAACACAATTCACAAGATATTGAGAGTAGGCTATTATTGTCTAACCATATTAAAATATTCCCATGCTCATGTGTGAATTTGTCATCAATATCAAGTGTTTTATTGATGAGAGACAAAGGTAACCATACCTTCATAATCAGTGATTGAAATGAATCCATTTTCACAATAGGGCCTCAACTTCATAAGAGTGATCAATCCTAACTCCTTAATAGGGAATGGATTTTTACTCACTACCATGGATTATTTCACTAATTGGATTGAATCAATACCCACCAAGAATAGTAGAGAAATTGCTGTCATAAAATTTATAGAATAAAATATCATCACTTTGTTTAGGACGCCCTTATCTTTAGTATGTGATAATGGCTCAGTCTTTATGTTAGTCAAATTCACTGAGTGGGCATATGACAATCAAATAGTCATCAAGTCTACTTAAAACTATTACCCTTAGGGTAATAGAGTTTTAGAATCTACTAATAATAATGTGATGAGTGCCATCAAGAAATCTATAGAGAAAAAGGCCATATAATGATAGTCCCTACTAAATTATGCTTTATGGGAAGATAGAATGAGATACAAAGAGGCTCTTAAGTCATCCCCATACCTACTAGTCTTTGCATAGTAACATAATTTTCTTATCACACGAAAGTTTCCCACCTATGAGTTTATGGCCAAATATATAGAAGATGATGAAAGAGTACAATCTTGATTACTAAACATCATCGAAATAAAAGATGCTAGAGATGAAGCATTGAAGAATTTCATCAAGAATTAGGATGTTATGAAGATATGGTTAGATAAATGAGCCAAAGTTAAAGAATTTTACATATCAAACTTGGTACTATTTTGGGATAAGGCCCATGAGAACAAGGGATAACATGACAAGTTAACTCTTCTCTAGATTGGACCATATCAAGTGGTAGAAATACTAGGCAAAAATGCATTCAAGCTTAAAGACCTACAAGGTAATGACTCAACCTTTCCAATTAATGGGAAGTACATGAAACTTATTTATTTACTACTCTATCATAAAATCTATAAGGACAATAATATTGTTTAGAGTTAGATTAGGTAGGAGTAGAGTAGTTTCCTTTCCTACTTTGCTTTACTATTGTGTTCTTTCTCCCTTTTTGCTTGTTGTTCATTTTTTATTGTGTGTTATAGCTTAGTAATAAGTCCTTTGGAAAAGAATTGATTGGCTCAATCTATTTTAGACTGGTCTTAAAAATAGGAAGAAGGGATTTTTGGTTTTAAATAATGGCTATCCAAATTTTGGAAACCTCTAGTAGTGTTTTAATTTAGAAAATTTGGGTGGGATCAATTAGATGTTAATTTTCCATGAAAATCCTAATTCATTTTAAGACTGTAATATAGTTTAGATGAATGAAAGTTTACTTGAAAAAGAATTTTAATCTATGTGGACCATCATACTATCACTTAAATTCATCAAGTATATTGTCAATGCATAACTTGATATCTAAAAGTGAATTACATCTAGACTATATGTTGACAAAACCTTACACCTAGATAATTCTAGTTCCCATCCATTCTAGTTTATGAATACAGGTATAACAAAACCAAAACACCAAAAAATGATACACCATGAAGTGAAATCATAAATTACTTTTAGATTCCATAAATAGTGATTTAGGCAATATCTATCAGGGTTATGGATTCCTGGTTGGCAGTACAGTAAGACCCAGAGTGGAGCCAAAGGTATATCTATCAAGCTTATCGATGCCTTGTTGGAAAAAATTAGTACCCAAGCCATCCTCAACTAATAAAAGTATAATTATATAAAATATAAATATTTATTAAGTCATTTCATGTTTAATGTCTTAAAACTTGAAATTCATCATTTCTGAGCCTAGTGGTAATGGTTAAGGAACCTCAAAGCATACACACAGTATGATTGTCTACAAGGTTTAAATGTTATTTCAATCTTGTGGGATTTAATTAGTTATAAAAAAATGGTTTTGGTACTGAATGAAGATTCGAATTAGAAAACTAATTTTTTAATTTATCTTTTAATAAAATATCTAGATTTTAACATTTTGCAATGTTTCCTCGTATAGGTCACCATTTATTAATGATCAACATTCCCCTATTCTCAAAATGGGGAATCTCATTTTTTTTAATTTTTAAAACTTCCCAAGATGCTAAGAATATTAAATATTTCAACTACATAGAGAATTTATTATATTTACCAATGCTTGTGTTTCTAATATTTTTGGTTAATAATTCATTTTGTAATAGGGATTGATACTTAAAAATTACAAAATTATTGCAAGTCTTCTATACGTTTTATTCAATAATGAATTATTAACCATGGAGGGTTTAATAATATGTAGATATGATTTTACTAAGGAAGTGAACCTGGCTCTGTAATAGACATAAATATAATAAGCTTCATTAGGTTTTATTAAATTGACATTTATTATGTTTAAGGCATTTACTTGTAAATTTTTGCTTTAAACTCATTTAAATTTTCTTAAGATGGGCAATGACATATTCAAGAAGCTAACTTAGTTTCTCTCTTGACCTTTCAGGTTGTTCAATTAAAGTTATACTTTATTATGCCTTATGAAAAATCAAAATTTAGACTATGAACTAAAAGGATAGATGTCCACCTCATCGGACCTTACAACACCTTAAGGATTCATCACATCATATGCAAGACACCTAGATCAAATCTACCAAGTTTTTGAGATATGTGGCATCATCTAGAGGGCTTCAAAGAAACTAACCATTTGAATTCAAATCTTAGGGCTACATGTTGGGATCTTATCCCCTATAAATGAGCCCATGTAATCTAAGATACAACACATCCCCCATGCATCCCACTAGAGTACAAAACCCCATGAGATGGAATTTCATATCTTAACAACAATTGATTAGACCTAAGTAGCCTTCTAAGATGACATGTGTTCCCCTTGGGTCCATTCAAGGTCACCACATATATGTGCCACATTACACCCAGCTAAAGCTCATGAAGAGCTCATGATGTAGACACATAGTTTCACATGAGTCATATGATCAAGGTTTGATGATATACAACTATCTGAGGATCCTTCTGAGAATGACACTTGGTAGAAAAATAAAAAATAGCCTAAAAAAACAATGTATGTCCCTTTTGGGCCCACATGATGATGCCACATGTCATTTCCAAACTATTTATATTTGATATCTATGAGATCACCACTAAGAGGGATGTATGTCTCCACTTAATCCATTCAATTAGTAAGAAGTTATCGATAATTGTCCAAAAGCCTCCTAAGAGAGACACCTAGAAAGAAAAGCTATGATTTCTCATGAGAATGATGCATGCCATTCTTGTGGCCAATTAGAATTGAATAATGTCAATCGAGAGCTCACTATGAATTAAAATATGCCATGTGGTGAGATATAGATGAATAATCATGAAAAATTACATTTTGAGAGTTGGTGAGATAATCAAAAGGTACCACATGTCTAGATTTCAAGCTAACTAGGAAGCTTAGTCATATTCAAGACACATGAATGCTTAGCTTGATTTAAGGTGGCAATCACATGCTGAAAGGTGTTAGTAGTTAGATTTAAAGCTAAAATTGATGGAAAATAAAAGATAAATTAAGGCTAAATTGAATTATGGTGCAATCAATTCTTAAAATCAATAGTTCAAAGTTATTTCAAATATATGTAAGGTTGAAAAGTTTTCCATTAATATAACACAAATTAGGATCACCATCAACATTGAATTAATTAGAGTGGTCATTTAAAAGGATACACAATCAAGGATATTATTATTTTCATTTCAAAGTTATACACATTTTCTTTTTTTGTTGTTTATAATCTCATAATTTGATAAAGTTCAATCTGTTAGCAAATTGCATTCCTAACTGCCATTATTGTAGCTTTCAAATTGTCGAAGGATACAAAGAAAAATTGATTTATACCTAAAGTATTACAAAATATGACACAAGTAGGTCCTTCTACTCTAGGTAAGGGTAGTTCCCCTAGGAATGATGACTTACTATTTTAGAATATTACTTCAATCATCTTTAAAGATACTAAATTTATTCTCGAGGCTATAACATCTAGTGACATACACTATAGTAGCATATATTTTAATGTAGAAGTAGCTAGCTATATTAATGAGAATGAAACCATGCCTCATATAATCCAAATATATTATGATATCCTTGACACTAATGTAATCAATATCCATAATGTCATAGCTAAGTTAGAGGTCATGCCATGCACTGATCTAGTTTATGATATTTTTGGGAGTTCAAAGTGCAAAGATAGGATAATTAAATTAATATCTCAGGGGATACCTATTTATTTTATGTTAGGACCAATATTCAAAAAATACTATTACCTTCCCTCAATATAGATAGAATATAACTAGGTCATCATCGATAATTGGTATGAAGTGCACTCCCCAAAGAAGGTCTTAGATTTATGGGTGATTGACCCAACATGAATTATTTTCATGGATGATAAAGGAAACTTGCCCATCTAGTAATTTATATAAGGAGTCATAATTTCATATCCCTCATGAATAGAATATTTGGTAGTCCACACATTTCTTATGTGGACATAAGGACTATTCCATTACTATAAATAATCCTAGAAGACTAGAAAATTACTCCACTTAGGGAAATTATCAATAATAACTTGATGTATGTAATACATGACACTTGTATGAATGGTTTCCCCTTATTAATTACGAGCTACTTATTATATGAAATCTATGAAAATTCTCAACTAAGTCAAATCTCATGGTCTCTTGAGCATCCAGAGATTGTGCCTCAACTCTTTTCTAAGATGCATATTAATAGATTCATATGTACTATAAGAGTGATTATAGAATAGTTATACAATGTGGTCTATTGAGTGATAAATGTAATTAAAATGAAGAGGGTTTCCCCTAAAATTAGGAAAATATTGAAAGACATGGGTAGTTACTAGTTATACTCAAACTACATGGTTATCAAAATAGAAGGAGTGATGGTAGCTCCTCTTAGATTGTCAATATTTATGCCAATGAAGCTAGATGAATAATAAATGGCCTATCAAATTCTATATATATTTAATGGAATCTTCAAGGACAAGAAGAATATGGCCCCCCATAAGGTCCCTTACAAATTGGGGAGGACTAGGATTACCAAGTGGCATGATTTTTTTGTAGCTATGAGGTATGGGGATTCATACATATTACCTAAAGATAAATTTAGACCATGGGATCCCATTAAGGTCATTGCCTATCATCTATTCATATTTAATAAATATGTATCAATGAAATATGATCATAAAGAAGAAGTCCATAAATGGATATATAGAGATGATCTCAATGATGAGGTGGTACTCTAGAATGTAGTAATGAAGAAAATTAAACTAGAAATGAGACTAGATAGAGAGAAGATAAAATAGGATATTGCTATGTCTCAACTGTTAGCAGCACATGGGAACATGTTTAATTCTAACCATGAGGAAGGTCAAGATGAAGAAGATGAAGATAATGTTCTTTTTGTTAGGAACATGCCAAACAGACCTCAATAACTTGCCACTTCAAGTATTTTTGACTTACCCCCAAGCTTTGAGCAAGGAGGATCTAGAAGTCAACCTCACCCCTCCTAAAGACCCATAATAATATCTACATCTACTATGGGAACTAGTCTATAAATCCTATGTTAACCTAACCCTACTATTATTGACCTTGAGGAATTAGAACAATGCATTGAGATCTCTATGGAAGAAGTGCAAGAACTAGCTAGTAGAAATGTTAAGAAAGCCTACAAGAGGAGAAATAACCCATCCACTAGATTTTCTAGTGACTACAAGGCCTCCATTACATGTAACTCTTATAGGTACCCAAGTTGTACAAGAATAAGCAATTATTCCCTCTCCAAGAGGTGATCCATCTAATATTGGCATTTCCACTAGGACATCACAAAATTCCTTTGGAACATATGCTCCCAATGCAAGTGATTCACCATTGCATTATTTTCCAATTGCAAGTACATTTTAGACTACTTTCTATTTTATATTTGTTCCTCTTCCCCCATTGGTTTTAGTATCATTAGTAAATGCAACTACCACTACTTGATCTTTAGTTGTTAATAGCCTAGGCCAAACTAGTGGTTCTTTGGGATTTACCATCCCCCATTTAATTTCTTATTCCACTATAGATATTTCATCTTCATTAGGCACTAGTTCTAGTTATACTATTAGTTCTACTTCTTCTTAGACAACATCAACTAGTGCAACACTTGCTATTGGTCCCCTTACATTGATAAGGCCATTAAGGCCAATTTAAAAAAATTCACATTTTCAAAGCCACCTTTGCCAGCTTCCCCATTCAATGTTTCAATGGTTTCAAAGGTGATTTTTCCCCCTAAATTGCCTTAAATTATTCTAAATATGGTCCCTATAAGAAATCTATTTGGAAAACTTGGGTAGATAGACCCAACAAACTTGTCAGACATTCATGTTGTAACTCTAGCCTCTACCTTAACTGCACCACCTCCAATAAATCCAATGACTAATATTATCCCAAATTGGGTCACATATATTATACTAGTAGTAATACAAGAGAGACCTTAGGTATACCTCTTTGTACCACATATTGGAATGCAATTTGATGCTGATATAGGTACTATGAGAAACATGGTGAGGAGGTAGGTTGAATAACCCCAATCTAGCTCAGTTGTGGCTCATGAAAGTGAAGAGTCCCTCTTCACTTTAATAAAGAAGAGGAAGGTTAGCCTAGGTGAATTATATGAGTATGTAGAGGACCCTGTGTCCATTGTCTAAACCAATGTAGAATCCATAGTGGCCTTGATGAAAGGTATGCATCAGGAGGTGAAGAGATTGAGGGAGAAAGTATTGCCTATAGTGTCAGATAATACTATGGTCCAAGTAATAAATTCAATCATCAATTTCTTCAGTTTATACAAGGTCATGAAGAGAAGGCAAGAGGATATAACTCTATAGTTTAATGTGGTCATTAATTATGACCAAAAAATTGCACTCTATGATGCCAAGTTGGTAAACTTGGTTAGCATTGCAAGGAACAACAAGTTCCTAGACCTTAAGACATTTCCACTTGAAGACATCATTATGACATAGACTATAATGATGAATATAAGAATAATATTAAAAAGGTGGATATAACAAATTAAGGATGTAACTGCATCCTTAGAAAAAATAGAGTTTAGGATTGCCCTATTTCTAAAGGATGTTATGCTCACTAGGGTGACCAAGCTGAATGGAATATTTATGGATGACCAAGAATTTAGAGCTCAAATGAAGGTATTTGTTATAAAATTCTAACAAGACAACCAATCCAAAGACTACCACTGAGGTGATGAACATTGTGGCTTTTTCTAAACAAAACCTAGAGAGAACTGAGGCTATTAAAAAAGCATTAATACATATACTTATAGAGCATGACAGTCTTATTTAAGAAATGACTAACCTATTTCAGACTATTCTCTTGGATTTTAGTCAAATTAACCAAGACTACTTAGCATGCACTATATTTTGGACAAGGGAGGAAGTATATAAATAAATATTCCAATATCAAGCTGGTTAACAATAATGAGCACCTCAATAACCTCCTCCAGGGCCTTGAGGAATATTATGCATTACTTTGTAAATTCAAATTTATAATATTCCCTTGTAATATGTGGTATTTTAGTTATTATTATTTAAAAGTTAAAATCCACTTGGATATATTTAGGAATATTTTAATGGGTCCATTTTAACTTGCATAGGCATTTTGAGCCCTATATATAGGGGCATTCCCCCTCATTGTAAGAATAGGAACAATTGTTAGATAATTAATGCAAAAGAGAAAAGAATTCATGAGATTGTCTATATGCTCTGTTGTGTGTTATGTAGTTTCTACTTCTCATGATTTTGGGGAATTAATGGTTTTTTATACTAAACAATTTGGAAATAATATCAATGTATGCATCTATTGGTTTGAGTACAACACTAGGTTAACAAATTAGTTGGTTTATGTGCTCTATTTCATCTTATTTATAGTTGGATGTGCTTTTGTAATTTGATGTGAATAATTAAATTTCATCTAACATATGCTTTTAGATATATGCATCTCCTTTCCTTTGAAGTCTCAACTTCATTCATTTGGCTTTGAGTATTACACTAAGTTTAGTGCATTCTAGTTCTACATGCTATTTTCATAGAGGTTAAAATAATTAACACCTCCAACCATATGAAGCAAACTTTAATTTCTACCCTACCCTACTTAACTTTGGATCTACCCCATGAGTCACTTTATTTTATCTCATTCTATAATTATTCATGGTATTTTTTTGATTAGGCAATAATTATCAAAGTTTAGAGAAATTTCACAAAGATTAAAAAGAAATAAAGTGTCACTATTGTATAATCTATTGTCCCTACAATAGGGTCTACTTACAGAGTTACAAGTGGTGGTTAGATCTCTATTATTTAATTATTTTTAATAGTATTTATGTAAACAACTCAAGCCCCAAATATTTCAGGACTTAAAATTGAGTTTATGACTTTCCTCATATTCCATAGTGATATAGGGAACATATTAAGTGCATCAAAAATATCATTGTCTACAAGCATTACCAATCACCACTTCACCATAAGAAAATGGGGAACCTTCCATAAAAAACACACATTAATAATGAAGACTTTTTTACAATTTCTTATAATCTATTATGTCTTCTATTAATAAATGTTACCTTAAAACAATATTAAAATGTATTATATATAGAAAAATTAGACCCATCTCCAAAATAAAAATGGAATATAAATCATATATCTCACAACTAAGTTGGTTACAACAACATATACTCAGAAGATAAAAAATGAGACCTAAAATTAGGACACACCATTCCCATTTTGGGACCATTAAGATATATAATTCTTTCCATTTATTTGGAATATGCAATGGGACCACCCCTTAGTTGTCTTTGGGATTCTTGTGTTTTTAGTGCTTGGGAAATTAGGTTAGCCTCTTGATATGGTTTGGAGATATTAACAAGTGGATATTATAAAATTACCTCTCCACGTGTCAAGAAATATTTATGGGTGTTCTAAGGTAACTCCAAGGTGTTCTTTATTTAATTCACCTTGTTAATAATCCCAATCTCTTGTGTGTCTGATTCCATGATGTGGTGAGCTCCAACCTTACTAGTTTTAGAGATCTTATTACTAAATGTAGATTCAAACCTTTTAAGGTGCACTCTAGATTCATCTAATCTAATGATTATTCCATCTAAATTAATTAAATGGTAATGTTAACCTCCTTGAAATAGGCCAAAATTTTATCTATATTATTTTATAAGGGAAAAATTGTTTCCTTCATGTCCCTTATCCAATATTCTAATGAGGTTCTCATTTCCCCCAAAAAAATTTGATACAAGTTGAGATATATTAATGGCATGACCTTTAATTAAGGGAATATCCCCTTGATCACAACTACCATTATCTTTTGTTTATTAACCATTCTAATAATGTGCTCCAAGTAACCTTTTTTTTTTGATAAAGTACATTCACTTTTGTAAGAGTTTTCATCACTTATCCTAAATCAAAAAATAACTCAGATAGTGCCTCTTCTAAATTATCTATTAGATCAATTGAGAAAGTCCTCTTCATTTGGGACTCCAAGAGTTTAACTTGTTCCTTTAATAATTTGATGATTATATTTATCATATCATGAGAATATCTAACAATAGAGTATGGGTCTTCAAAAATGTGTTTTTCCTATTTTCCTCCACTTTTTGGTTAGGTATAACAAGTCATCCTCATTTTACCATATACAAAGATCTCCTTATTGTGTAAATATCTAGGTCATGACCCTTTTCATGTGTTGTATTTCCTTTAAAAATTGAATTAGATGTCTATATCACCATGATATAGCATCTCAAGCCTCTTTATCTTTTTTAAATGAAGGGCATTTATCTAGTCTCTTCCCTATGCTGGTCTAGGCCTCCTAAAGTGTCAAAAACTAATGATACAACTAGTGAAATGGGTGATGGAGTGCATTATTATGGTATGGATGTAATAGGGTATTAAATGGGGATATAGTATGGAGGTGGGGGTGAGACTGAAATATATAATGGTGAAGGTAGATACCCATGGGGCCATGTGAGCTCCAAGTTAATTTTATGTCATGTGGACTGAGAGGCAACTAACACTAAAGACATTGGCCATCATCATCAAAGAGGGTATGATATTGATGAAGGTGAAACCAAGGGGGTTAGGGACATATGAGGGTGGATCCCAAGAAAAAGTTACTAATGATTTACAAATAAACTATTTCTAAGACCAATAAATATTTTAAGGACCCTATAATTTAATATAATATAAATAAGGACATGATAGATGGAACTTTGAAACTGATCAGTCTCAGGGGTTTTGGATCAATTGGATTAAAGTAGGGAAAAGGTTTAGGTTGAAGGATAACTGCTTGTGTAGTGTCACTTAAGAATGGGAAGATCTAAAAGCTATTATCACTGAGACATGTCTTTTGTATACTCTTGTTAAACTTTTTGTTAATGGATTTACAAGAAGGGTATTTGAGAGTGGTAGGGATGGGTAACTTGAGGCAAAAATAATTCCAAGAGTTGTCAAACTAGGAACTAGATCTCTTGAGTCTACATGTCTAAAAATTGGATAAATGGAAATACATAATTTCTAGGAGTAGTAGGAGAAATGAGAATTATAAGAGCAATAGAAATTACACAAGAAAAAAAAATTTAGGGTTAGGAGTTGAAACAATATGAAATAAATCACTAAAAAATAGAGAAATATTATTAACAATATGGGAATTAGAGACTATGCAGTAATTTAAATAACACGATGGGAATTGTAGGACCGAGAGAAATAACATAAATAGGGGAACCTAAGGGATCCTTAATCTAAGTATACCTAGTTAGTGAATTAAATGATTTTCATATGGGCATGCTATAATTAAGGGTATCTAGCTTAGATGACATGAATGGCTAAGCCTATGGGTACCTTTGTTGAGACTCAAATCCACTAGAGATATGCAATGCTTACTCAGAACAATGTGGACTTACCTAATTCATCCCTTTGAATGAGGAAAAAATAATTGATGAATATGGAGGAACCACTAGTGGAATCCCATATAATATTATGTATTTGATTATTTTTTATTATTCTTGGGGTTTCCTTTGAGGATTAGGGCTCATTGGGTCTCAACTCAAACATTTACTTCATATATTATTGTTCCTAAAATGCCCATGCATCATTCAGCTTCCTAGTTACTTCATTGTTAACAATTGTGTTTAATTTATACTTATCATCTTCATGAGACTCATGATGATATGTTATTTTGAGACTTAATCCCAATGCTTACACATGACTATGAAAATTCCCATAGGAGTCCCATTTCCTTTCATCATGAAATGGTAAGATAAAATATGATCTATAAATCACCATGGCTACAATTATTGCAATGTGTTTATAGTAATTATGATCAATGATGGTAGGGATTTTTTCTCCTAATAAAATATGGACCCACTATAATATTATCATATTGGTATGTTTTTTCTTGCTCTACTAACTTATTAGGGAAATAATAGGGAATTTTGTTAGGGGGACCTTTAATTCCTTAAAATCTTATCACCATGAAGTCTTTGAAATACTAATATGCTCCAATAATTATGATGGAATCTCTCATATTTTTATAAAACTTGGTTATGTTCCTCTCATTGATAAAAGAAAATACAAGTGAATATATAAATGGTTGAATATGTCCTCAATATGAGCCGTAAATTGGTGAATATAGAGTTAAGGCATAATACCATAACATGCATCCATAAGACATGACATCATGTTGAAGTTACCCCTTACTCTAAATTATTATACTCACTAACCAATGTTGAAAGTGATAATTCCTCCCAGGCATGTGACTTACTTTCCCTCAATGATTACTAAGAAGGGGCACCCATAAATTATTAAGATGCATGATGTCACTAGCTCCAAACAACTAGCTGAGAAAAAACATACCAACCCTAACTCCCTCCTTAAAGGACTTGATTTTTTAATATTCAATATTATCCCTATTAAATTAATGTTTGGTATTTATTTTTGGATTTAAGTCTTTAGAACATCATGATTTTTATCCATTCAATGGTAACATCTCTATTGTAAGGGATATCAGGATCTAGGAGAGGGTAATATTTATTGAAGACAACCCTAAATATCAAATCTATTCTATACTTATTTTTATCAATTTAAATGAGATAATTTATACATGAATATAACTTTAATAGATTATAAAATATATCACCTCATGGGAATATGTCTTATGGTAGAAACTTTTTGGATATCTAACTTTTGAATTTCTAGTAGGTCATATGATTATTTGGTCCCTTATTGAGACACATTTCAATATATCATCGAATACATATCATCAACTACACTAAATACTTAATTGTATTACTTATATCTAATTATTCAATATATAAAGGTGGTGTCCATAAATTTTTACTAGGTTTAGGTTTCAGAGATGATGTTTTCATTGTAGATATTAGCTTAAAAAATGTTGTAAAATAGTTCTATAAAATACATGATCTGTAGATAAATAGTTTGGGATATAAATGATTATTATATATTCTTGGCTCTAATAATTTTAATCAATGAGAATAATGGATATGGATTCTACTCAGATGGGACCTTATTGATTTTTAAATTGGGCTCACAATAATTTTTATGGGATTTTTATAGTGTGCATAGTAAATCTGATTTGATGGTGTTATTCAAATTATCTAATCCCTTACATGTTTAATTAATTTTTTAAAAAGATTTAATTTAGTTTTAAAACCCTCACAATGATGTGATTTATCTAGGTGTCAATATCTGACCCACTCAAAAGACTCAATGGTGGTACCTAACTATCTAGTTGAATCCCAAGAGTGTATTTAGAATGCACCCTAAATTTTATTCCATAGCGATTGGGGGAGTGGGGGTAAAGTTTAGCAAGTGTCATTTTTTTGTTGAGATGGACCCAAATGATGTTGAATATAATGTTAGGCTACATATAGGGATCCAAGTGTATAGTCCTTCAAGTATATGATAGTGACATGTGGTAGGTTATGATTGGGTAAGGACTCTCATATTATACCATTTTATAACACCTTAAGAGATACGTACGTGCCACATGGCATATTCAGATTGGTCAAAAGGGTCTTGAGATCATACCATTTTTTGAAATTAAATAGGCCTAAGAGTATAACATGACATGTGGTATAAGCTAATTAGATGGTGATTCTTACATCATAAATTTCCAATACCACTATATGTTTTTATAGATGACACATGGCCTCCTTTGATTAGACCATGGGGTCTTATGATCTTATATATTAGTTGAAAATAATAGGCCTCTAAGAGAATAACTCAGGAAACTCTAGGGTATGAATTGATAAGTGGCAAACTATGATAGAATGATGAATCTCAAGATATTACAATTTTTGATACATCATGATACTCTAAGACCTATGGGACTCACCAAAATAGTAAGTCAGTTAAAATAATTTTATAAATTAAAGCGCACTTACTTGTCAAGAATATGTCATAGGAGGATACTAGTAGGACTTTGGAAGTATGGATCTATGACTTTGAGATCTTGGGACCTACCACATCAACATTGACTTTCACCAAGGAAATGTTAGTCACCAAAAATAAACTAAGCATAAAAATATGAAAAATTAAAAAGCGACTAAATTTTAAGATGAGAATAAACCCATGAAAACATAGAGTAAAGTATTAATTGAATCAAATCATAAAAGACCTCATGAAAACAAAAAATTAGACTCAACTAAATACTAAAAGATTAAGAACATGCCTAGTCTTTAACATAATAATACATGGATTATAGGAAGTGATATTATATTTTATCATAAAACTATTGGTAAAAGGGGTCCCATTTTCATAACTAAAAATTGGATGTTTTGGCCATAACAAATGGCAAATATGTAGGAAAAACACTACCCAAGTGTTTAGAACTTAGAATTTCCTATTTTATCTTAGACCAATTAGATATACCATGGAGAATAATTTCATATTATAAAATACAAATTAATTATTTGAGTCTATTTACCACATATCATATTCATTTTTAATCCTTATAATAATTCAACTCATGTGGAAAATTTATTCTTATATATATATATATATATATATATATATATATATATGTTATCCTTGAGATTCTAGTAGACCTCAAGAGTGACCTTGCTGATTTTAACTTCTAAAAGTGTGATAAATTTTATACATATTGTATATGGGGAAAGGTTTTTACATTGTTTTGATATAATCTCGGTATTTATAGCACTGATATAGTACCTATGGATCCGCTCTAAGCCTTGCTCCATTTCTAGCTAAGCTAAAAAGTCTACAATGGAGGTTGCCTGAATCACTCTTTCTTAGAAAATGACTTGTGATTTCATTGAGTTATTCATATGCCCTTTTATATTTCAGATTTTATTTTATTTTATGCATGAGTTATTGAAACCAATGTAGTTAAGGTGATTGGGTAGTTCATAAATTTTTTATCTTTAAAGGTTGCTCTTTTGTTGTTTCCATAGGTCTCAATATGGATTCTTGATGTGTTTAAAGTCTAGTGCTAACCTATTATCAATAAGAAAATTATTCTTAATTTTATTCTAAATATTTATATAATTGCTTCATTCTTACTTAGTATTATGAAACTATTTTTCAGACTATGTCGATGTTTAAAGTAGAAATAAACTTTCATAGTTCTTGGCTTTTGGACTGTGCATTCAAGATTTTGCCATCTTTTTTAAAGGAACTGGTTGAAAGACCCAATGGCCAATAAAAATGGACCTCAATACTTTGTAATAGGATTTTAAGAGGTCACTCAAGGAAAATGTAATAAACAAATAAAATGATTAAAAACTAGGAAAAGAAAAGTGAAAGAAAAAAATTGACAAATAGAATGAAAGCAATCAAAAAATAGAAAGAAAACTACTACAAGACTAAACTAAACATATATTACTCCCAAAATAAAACTTATATTCATTACGATATAGTTGTGAATGACACAATCAAGAATTAGTGATTGTAATTAAATTACTTAGATGTTTCACAATAATGGATTAATATATCATAGAATTAAGAGCCATATAATTAGACTCACAACAATAATTGATAAAAGATCATAATACTTGATAATTATGACTAAAACACTATGAGATGGAAACATTCAAAATAATGAAATACAAACATAATTAGTAATATGCTGGTAAAATACTTAGTCATTAGTATTCCCTAGGTCAACCATACAAAGAACATAGATAAATGCAATAATATAATATGAAGTATATGTAAGCCATAAGTCAACCACACATATACTTTTATGCACTCTAGGTTAAGGGTGTAACATTCCCCTCCCCTTTAAAAAATATTTTCCTCAATGTTGAATAAACTCTAGATGTTTTTTTTCGTAAATATTCATCCTCCCATGTTATATATTCATGATTTAAAATATTACACTTAGTCAAATACTCTTTAAGATCTCCTGTTCATAGAATTTTTATACATGTGTGAAGCATCTCCTCAAGTTATAGATTTAAAATTACTTCTTCATATAGTTCACATAGCTAAATTAGGGTATATAATATTTTTATAATGCCTTGTTCAAGAAAGATACATGATGTATGAGAGTGGATTGGGGTAACTCCAACTTCCATGCCACACTACTGATTTTATACAAGATATTATAAGGGTCATAATACTTAAGATAAAGTTTTATATATTTTTTAGGTTACTTGAAATACATATGCCTATATGGTTATTATTGCACAAAGAACTGATCCTTGGTAAAAAAATGCCTCTCATTATGATGTTGATTATATTTCTACTTCATTATATTGTGTGTCATTACTAATTTATCCCTTAAACTAACTAGTACCTCTATTGATGTCCTCATCAACTTGAACCTTGGGTTGTATATTAAAATATGAAGTGATGGATGGGAAATTATATCAATAAATTTACACAAAGGGAGAAATTTTATAATAGGTATGAAAGGAATTTTTATACCACATTCTAATAGTGGCAACCAATGGATTCAATATTTCTTTTTGTTTGATGCAAAACAACACATAGACCATTATAAGATTTTGTTGACAAATTTTGTTTTCCCATAAAATTGAAGATAATAAGATTTTACATGATACAAATAAGTACCCAAACACACAAATAAATATGTTCAAATTTTACTTGTGAATATAGGATCAAGATCACTTGCAATGATTTTGGGAGTTCCCTACAACTTTTGAACTATATTGAGAAAATAAGCAGCTATAAATGGATATGATAAGGAAAGAAATGACAATATTTTATGAGCCTATAAAAAACTACCATGATGGTATTTTTACCTTTATATCTTTGAAATTTTTTAATTAAATCCATCGAAACCTCCTCCCACCTCTGGATAGGTATGGATAATGGTTGCAGAAGACCTAGTGTCTTAATTTTTTTATCCATTATTTTGTTGACAAACCATGCATTCTACCCAAAAAATTGTATATCCCCATTAAGTTATTAAAAACATAAATTTTTATTTATTTTATAATATTTATTCAAAAAAATTGATTTACCCCTCTTATATATGCATGAATCTTCTAAGCGATCTTGTGTTTGAGGACATAATCTTTACATAGGTATAATATATATTTATACCATAATGGGTTCCCTTTCCACTTAATTTTTTCATAAATACCTGAACCATGCTAAAATTAAAAGTTAATACCTATGTATTCATATCATTCTTCCATTATGATCTTAATTTTTCTAACTAATCTACTTTCCAAATGGCCATTGAGCATAACAATACCTCAACTTATTCATTCCCCCTATAAAGTACATTTGATACCACATTTTCTTTTTCTTTATTATAGACTATTTAAAATTAATATCCCAACATTTTATTCACCCATTTTTGTTTTTTTAATTATTAAAATCATATTTCCATAAAGCATTTTAGACTATCATGATTACTCTTTACCTGAAAGTGTCTACCTATCAAATATGGTCTCCATTACTTGACTACATGAAGAATAGTCGTCATTTGTTTCTCATATATTTTCTTGAAATTGATTTTTCCCTTGAGTTTATTAATCTTGAATGAAATGGGTATTCATTATTACATTAATATCAACCCCATTCCATATCTGATGAAAAATATTCAACAACAAAAGTTTTATAAAAATTAGGGATCACTAAAATTGAAGTTTTGTACATAACCTCTTTAAAATTTTCAAATGCCTTGGTAGTTAGTTCAGTATAATGGAAGGAATATTTATTCAACAACATTTTTATTGGAGCTAATATTATACCATATTTTTTTACAAATATACTATAGTAACCTATTAGCCCAAAAAATCCACAAAGGTTCTCGAGGGTCTTCATGACGTACTAGTTCATCATATCTTTGATCTTATTAGGTTCAAATTTTACTCCATCATGTGAAAAAATATGACCTAAGTGCTGCACTTGATGCATTCCAAAATCACATTTAGAAGGTCTCTCATAAATCTAATGTTGTTGTATAACTAAGGATACCTATTACACATGCTTAAAATGTTCTTCCCATGTTTTGTTGTAGATTAAGATGTCATAAAAAACCAACACAAACTTCATTAAAAAACATATAAAATATATATATATAAATTTGAAGTGTAGATGGTGAATTTGTGATATTGAAAGGCATGACCATAAAATCATAATGGAATTCATGAGTTTTAAAAGTTATTTTGTGGATATCCTAATCTCTAATCTAAATTTGATGATACTTAGAATGAATATCTAGTTTTGTAAAAATAAATAGTACCATGTAATTAATCTAAAAAATCATCAATTAATAGAATAGGTAACTTATATTTGATGATGTACGTGTTGAGTTGTCTATAGTTAGGTCACATCCTTAAAGTGTCATATTTATTTTTCACCATGACCACTAGGATGAATATTCACTTTGGTTATGTCAGATAATAACTACCTCCAACATCTACCGTACCATATTTTCAATTTCATTTTTCTTGGCATATAGAAACATGCATGGTCTAATGTTTGGTGGTGTAGTATATGAAATCAATCTTAAGGCATGATCAGGTTCTCTGCTTGGTGGTAAGCCTTTTGGCATTGCACCAAAACTTGTTGGTTGGTCATCAAGAATCATTTATAAATTAAGATGTGTATACATATTTATTAGATGAAATTCTATGGAAATTGATCATGATACAAATACTTTATCCTCTTTTTTAATAATGTTTGTCATTTAATGTGAAATAACTATTTGGGTAGACGTTGCCCATAATCCCCATAGTTCAAATTGCATACCTTTAAAATGAAATTACATGAATAATTATTAGAAGTTCATCTATATTATTCTCAAATTTGTGTTACATTTTAATCCAAAATTAATGTCATACCCACCCATGGGAATAGAAAACATAGGATAATTAAGTTGGTATTCCCCAATGGTGATCTTAATATTATGGCATTTTCATAGAAATAATTAACTGTGCAACCATCTACAATCATGACTTAAAATTTTGGAGATGGATAAATAAAATAGTTAAAGTAAGTATCCAACTTATTATGATGAAAGTATGTGTAATTATTGAGTCAATCAACATTTCCACTTTATGTTTCTTGAGGAAGTACACCACCTTATGATTTTGATGGGTATTGTTGACCATTTTAGGTCACCATGGAAGAGTAACATCCATTTTTAATTCAAGGCTTAAAAAATCATGAAAGTTTAAAGGTTTGATCCAAGTTCATGAAATGGTTAAGTCTTAGAAGGAGAAATCAATACCTAGCAAGTTTTGTGAAAGGTTTGGTCTTCAAGTCTTTTACAATCAAGTAGTTAGAGAAAATGGTGCAAAGGTAAGTCATAAATTTTGTTCCAAATAAAAGTTCTATAGATTTTGTGAAGAATATACTAATATTTTCCTTCTAAAAATTACTGAGATAAGGAAACATTTTGACACTTATTTGATTATTTGAAAATTTTCTGGGGCCATGTGTTATGTTTTTGCTCAATAGGACTTAATCATTTTTATTCAAAAGTTATTGGGCAGGTAAAGAAAACTCTTCGACATTTATCCATTTTGGGGTTATTTTATATCCTAGTGATAGCTTCAGGTGTTGAAGAGATAAAATTTTATAGGCCCCCAATGATGTCTTGATGGCTTCTCAATTTTTGAATCATAGTGGGACTCTAGAATATTCGAATGGCTCCACATGACAATCATTTACATTTATTAGTGTCTTGTGCTTATTTTAAAGGAATTTAGACACTTAGATAATTTTCCAAAAGTTACATGGTGCCACATGTTAATCTCCCAATAGTATTGATCCCTTTCTAAAATGTTTTTCAAAACTTAGTCAAATTTCTTCAAAATTTACTTGGTAGATCTACACATTAACAAAGTAACAGGTTAGGGGGATGATCTCATGTGTCATAATACCAATGACCCATTGAACTAAAACCATTCATATAGTTAAAAACTCTCTAATATAGTGAGTTAATAGGATGAGTCCATGTGGCATAATTCCATTGATCTACTCTCCTTAAGATTTTCATGTAGTTGAGATAGTGTGTCAAAGCCCTAGGCTAGTGGGTGATTAGGATGATATCATGTATCACAATCCCATTTCTCTACAACCTTGAGGTTGTCTATGCATTCCTAGTAGTGTTTTAGATTAGTAGGTGATTGAGATAATGTGACATGGAAAAATCATGATTCATTATAGGAGGAATAATCAATACTACATTTGAAGCCTTAGTTGAGCAACAAAAGAAAGAGAAGGAGCCATATAGAGATGGTAGGACTAAAATTCATAGAAAATAAGAGAAAACAAGATGAAAATAAATTGATCCTAGTTGATAGAGCCCGAGGAAAGGGAAAACAAATAAAAATCTACCAAATGGCTTAGTTGACATATCTATAGTTTAGATCAAAGTGATTAGGGAGATGACATGTGGAGGCCATAGATTACATTTGAGGCTTAATGGATTAAAGGGGTGACATAATCAAGTAATAAAATAATAAAAAATGGAATAATACCATGCCATTAATTTACTTGCCTAAAATTAATAGTCCATCTAGCCATCAATACCATCATAAACAAGATTTGTAGAATTAAAGCATGGTGGCTCAATGATTGTAGGATTATGAGACGAATGACTCAGAAGGATGGTGTAATTATCATAGTTAAGTGAATTAATCTAGAGTCTATATAATTTAATTCTAATATATCTAATCACACTAAGGAATGAGAAAGACTATTATGATAAGATCATGACTAGAGCATACAAGACAAAGGAGTGTTTTAGTCACATGCATGGTGTGAAACTATGAAAGGAGTAGTATTGAAAATGTGAGTGGTAAAATTAGGCCAAAATATTCAAAAGTAGTAATGTCATGAGATCTAAAACTACATTCCTACACATGAAACCTTTCAAATTGAGTTGTGGTTATTGACATATTAAAGATTAGTTTCTAAAAAAATAATGAGAGTGTATGTTGAGCTAACAAGTTTAACCCTAAAATAATCATCACTATGCCCTGAATATGTCATCAAAGTCTTGATTAATTTTGGCCATCCTTATATAGTTTATATAGAGATTATGTCTCAATTTTTGATATTCAATTTAATTCTATTAACTATATTTTTAATTATAATCATTGACCTGTGGGATTATCATTGCGTATAAAATCCCAAGGTCTTATGTTGTAAAATGGTCAACATTTCTAGGCATGATATTATTTCCAAAATTTTCCATCCATGAGATCCTTACCACCTAAACCTTGCATTTTAATTAGAATTAAATTCACCTCTCTCTATTATTCTATATCCTATGTGCATCTTATGGTTTGTTGATATTTTTCTGTAGATAATTTTTCAACCTCTCATTGTTTTCCATTCCTAACACATTTTGCATAACTTGGATCTTTTCTTATAGGTCATATTTTTTGTGCATATAGGTCTATGTAGACACTATCTATGGATAATTTTTCATCCCTATTAGTTTTGTATTTCAAGAATCTCTATGTGAATTACTTATGTAATTAAATTTTTCATATCAAAGCATGTGTGATATTTTCATATCCTTTGTAATCTAGAGTGTGATCTTTAAAGCTTATAGAGTTTTTATATCTAATATTGGTGAATCACCATTTTCCTTTTAGCATCCCTTCTCCCTTTTCCCACAAAAAATTTTAGATTTAGAATTAGTAGTATACTTCCTTTCATATATTATATGATCGCATGTTGATCCTAATTAGATGCATTTAGAATGGAAGCAAACCAACCTTCTCTAGATGTTCATCCCAAGGAACACAAGAGTCTCACACCTTAAGGGATTATTCCATCATCTCACTAAACCATCTTCTAATTTAGTAGGGTAAAAATTTAGATGATAACAATTTTTCGCACACCTAGTGGGACCCTACATTCATCTACTAAAGAATTTTTCATGTGTTCTTCAGTACATCAACACTTGGAGGTAGTTTCTACAAACACCAGTGGTGACTCTCAGTCTACTTCAGCTAGTTTTAGTGGCCTAATCAACATTTTTAGGTAAAATGTTACGTGGTTTTAGTATAATTTCTATTTTAATCAATTTATAGTGTTTTAACCTCATAAAGCATCCCTTATATGGCTAGGTTTAAAGAAGTTCCAACTACTTTCCACCCCCATATCATGAGTGTTATCCTCCCCTTCATCATCCATTTTCTTATCAAGATGTGTAGCCTATTTATAAACCATTTAATGAGATAAATTAGTCTTATGACATCCCTCCTATTACAAGTCAAGCTCTTCATGATCTTAATCCACCTCATCTTGTTGACATAATTTAAAAATCCAAGTGGTATTTTCCTTGTGGGTAACCTCATGATCAATCAACATGTGAACATAGAAGGAGAGACATAGATGCTAAGGTAAAGGAAACTAAATTTAAAGCCAAAATTTTAGTATATTTTCACCCAAGTAAACTAATATCTAAAAATCCACCTCCTCATGAACCTCAAGAATCTCAACCATGGAAGCCTTTATGGACTAGGCATCCTAATTAAAAGATGCCAAATCTAGGTAAATACACTCTTGATCAAGAAAAGAGAATGGTTACATAAGTTACACTAACTATAATTCCAAGTTTCATAGGCTTCCATTATTTGAAAGATTATATTTTTGTGTAAACTCGATCCATTCTTCCTCAAGTCACTCAAACTCCTTAACCAAGGAAGTTTCAATGTTTCTCATCCACTCCTCATATGCCAATCCAAAATCAAGAGAGACAAAAAGTTGTAGAAGTCAAACCAAGGACAATTCCAAGTTTCAAGAGTGCCTTTTTAATCCTAAATCCAATTAAAAAGTAGCTCATAATTCCATATACTCATATTTCACTAGTTAAACCTTCTTTCCCTCCCACCATATCCCTTTTAAAAGGAGGACCCATTGTATGGAGAGAAAGTAAATATCATCTATGGAAAGAAGAGAGTGTTTCAAGTGAGTATGATGATGAAATAATTATTATTAGCCCTCTTTGTGACATTAAATTATATAAATCAACCTTATTTTTGAAAGAAGATGAATATGATCAATCACATTAACAAAATAATGAGAAAATAGACAAGGATGAAGGGAAGTAAGATAGTCTTCATAAAGAGAGGCCAAATTTCTCTAGTCAAGGATGCATTCAAGGGTAAGATGATGAAGTCCCATCTTAGATGGATGAACTTCCATTCAATATGGAAGAAGAAGAAGGTCATTCTGGTTGGCATGGATCTAATCTTGATGAAGATGAAATAAATATTGAATTTAAGAGCATCACTTCTCATCAATAAAAAGAATTGGAAAAAAGTCTTGAGTCATTCCACATGATCAAATTTTAGGATGTGGGAGACATTTAAGTCCTTCCCAATGAAACTCTATTGTAAATTTAGTTCTAAGATAACCCAATTCAGTGTCTTAAGGAAGAATTGCTTTCTAATTCATATTGGAGGCAAGAAATCAATCTTAAAAAGAGTAAAGAAGAGCTAAAATATGACTAATTTTGGTATGAACTAGAAGACTTCTGATCAAGTCTTGACATTAAACCAACATACCTTCAATAAGAAGCCCATGATTAGTATTAATAATAGGTGGAAGTAGATGTACTTCTAATTCAATCATGGGTGATTCAATAAGAGCATACTAATTACTATGATGATAGTGTAGTTGAATGCAAGTATGAGGGAAACCCTAACTATTGAAGATTTGTCTTGAAAATAGGTTTACCTATCAAGTACTTGTCTAAGATGGAGGCTAAAAAGGAGAAACAATCACAAGTTGTGATCAATCTAGGGCACAAAATTTAGCATCAAGAAGGCCAAAATTAACTTGCCTATCCACTTTAAAATAATTGATTTTATAGATAACTTGATTGGGTTAGTGAGTTTATTTTTATCCTCAAGTAGTTATATCACCATCACATTAAGAATAAAATCCTTATCCACCTTTGGTTGGTTTCCATAAAATCTGAAAATCATTCTAAGTCAATAATAAAAGGCAACTATTTTATAGAGCTAATCAATGGATTTGTTTAAATAACCTTCTATTTGGTTAGTTTACGATAGGTTAGATGTTTTATTTTCCCTAAGTGCCTTCCTACACATTTCAAATATTTTTAGGCTATTTTTATCTTCCTCTAAGTGCCTATGTCATAGTTTGTGTGTTTTCTTATCTTAGTTCAAGAATCAAATTTGAAAGTAGGGAAAAATTGGGGCTTTAAGGTAGATATAATGGTGTCTAAACAAGATCATGAGGCTTTGAGAAATTCGGTGTATATTAGAGACAAACCTTAAAAATATTTTCAAATTATTTTTAAACAATTCTTAGTTATGTTATTTAGTATTAGACTGAGTAGGTTACTACATGGCTATGTTTTCAGGATCAAGAAGTTCATATGATTCTATGACCCCATGCCCAATGGATTGCATAAAGGATATTGGATTATTTCTTAGCAAGAAATAAAACTATATAGGTCACTAGAATATTGACCATTTTGGGTTACATTGGAAGAGAAACATCCATTTTAGTTTCAAGTTTTCAACAGTCATGAAAGTTTCAAGGTTTGGTCTAGCAATCTTAGAAGGAAAAATCAATATTTTATAGGTTTTTCTTTGAAATTTTTGTGAAAGTTTTGATCTTCACATCTTTTGTATTGAATTAATCAGAGAAAATGGTGCAGAGGTTAGTTGGATCTTTTGATCTGAACAAAGGTTTTGATGACTTCACAAAGAATATACTAAGTATATTCCTTCAAAAAAAAATTTTAAAAGAAGAAATGTTTTAACACTTAGTCAATTATTTGAAATTTTCCTAGGGCCATGTGTCACATTTTTACTTAACAAGACTTAGCCTTTTTAATTCAAAAGTTGTCTAGTAGGTCAAGAAAGTGCTTCAATACTTAACCATTTTGGGGTTCTTTTATCTCTTGGTGACAGCTTTAGGAGGTGAGGTGATCAAATTTGATGGAACCCTAAGGACATATTGATGGATTCCTAGATTTTTATTCATATTAAGACTTTATTCCAATTAAATGGCTTCATGTGAAAATCATTGACATTTCCCTATAGGTCATGCTTCTTTTAGAAGACTTTTAGCACTTAGTAGATTTTATAAAAGTTTCTTATTGCCATGTGTCATATTTTAGTGGTACCACACCCTTTTAATAATTATTTTTGACACTTTATCAAATTTATTCTAACATTACCTAGCATATCTCCAAATCTTTAAAGTATCATGTTAGGGGAATGATCCCATGTGTTGCAATCCATATGACTTAGTGATCTAGAACCATCCATAAAGTTCAAAAAACCTCTAAGATAGTGGGTTAGTGGGATGATACCATATGTAATCCCATTTGTATACTCTCCTTAAGATTTTCATGCATCCTATATAGTGTGTTAGAGCCTTGAAATAATGGGTTAGTGGGATGGCACCATGTATGACAATCTCACTATTATGCAACCCAAGGGTGGTTCATGCAAGCCCAATAGTGTGTTAGAGAAGTGGGTGAGTGGGATGATGCCATGTGGTGAAATAAAACTTCATCGTAAGAGGAACATCAAAACTACATTTAAATCCTCATCTAATAAATAGAAGAGTGAGAAGGAGCCATGTGAAAATGGAAGGCCTCTATTGCCTAATGAATAGGAGAACACCAATTGGCACTCTAAAGATACTAAATAGTATATCCTGGGGAAAGGGTATGTAAATAAGAAGTTTCCATGTGGCCAAACTAATAGATATATGGTGTATAACCTAGATTAATTAAGGAAATGACACATGGAGGCCATAGACTATGGCTAGGGCTTAATGGATTAAAATAGTGATGTGGTCAAGTAACAAAGGAGGTGGAAAATGGAATAATGCCATGCCATCAATATACCAGTCTAAATTTGCTATCCTATTCAATGATCAAGACCATAATAAGTAAGATTTTATAAAATTAGGGTGTGGTGGCTTAAGGATCATAAGATTAAAATATGAATGACTTGGGAAGATGTTTTAATTAGCATAATTAATTGAGTTAAGCTTGAGTATGTAATTTTAATATAGATAATATCATTAAGGTGTGAGCAAGACTAGCTCAACAAGATCAAGACTAGATCATATAGGATAAAAAAGTGTCATAATGATAAGCACAACATGAAAGTATTTAGTGAGTAGTATTGAAATTATAAGTGGTGGAATTAAGAAAAAATATTCCAAGGAAGTAATGGCATGAGATCTACATTCACATTCCTACACACAAAACCTTTCAATTTGAGTTATGGTCATTGATTGATTAAAGATTGGTTGATGTGTAACCAATGAGAGAGTGTGTTGAGTTGGCAAGTTCAATATTAAAGCAATAATCACTATGCCTTGAAGATGCAATCAGAATATTGATTACCTTTGTCCATTCCTATCTTATTTTCAAAGATATTATGTGTCTCATTTTTTATATTCAATTTAATTCTCTTAAATATATTTTTTATTGTAATCAATGACCTGTGGGCTTACCATTGCCTATAAAAGCATAGGTCTTACATTGTAAATTAGTTGAAATTTTTAATTTTTATCACTCTAGAGTGAACCTTAATTGAAGATGTGTAGAACACACCCTTACTCCAACTGATACAATTGGAACTTCTTAGAGAGTAGGTGACTCTTTGATGAGAAGAACCTCTAGAGAGGGTTGGTTCCCTTTAGATTTTTCAATAATTTTGACTACTATGATTTTTTGATTTTTGGGATGAAAAGGGAGAAGGAAATAAAATGGGAAATCTTATATAATGGGGTGACTCACTTGAATTGTTAAAATCCTTTTAAGTTACTAAAATCAATGCACACATATAATCAAATCAAATCTATAATTCTATCCTTAAGAAAAATATTTTAGATGAACGGTTGAAAACCACTTCAAATGACCTATAAAAGGGTTAGATGAAGAAATATAGGTGAGGAAGGGACCTATAGAAGGATAAAAATCTCACTTATATGTTGATGCACAATCAAATACACACTATTCTTCTTTCTAAAACTCAGATTCAGAATAAAAATTCTTTATTAATGACTGGTCTAGCTTATAATTTTCTCTCTTCCCAACTTCAAGGATACCTCTAAATGGCTTGATTAAGCCAATAAATAAGCATTGAAAAATATAAAATAGCCTTAAGTATAGTTCTAAAAATGGAAAGGGTTAGTCTTGGTTAACTAACTGAAGACTTAACACCTTTTACAATATTTAGAATATTCAATAAAATCTTTTCCTTTGACAAAAATTGCATGCCTTTCCAAACCTTGGTGTAGAAGTATGGAAGTGGGGCCAAGTTTGAAAGGTTAATTCAAAAAAAATTAATACACTCTCCAAAAATCTTCAAACATGCATGAATCCACGTTTGGGATAGAAGTATAGATGGTGGGCGCATTAAAAGTCAAACTTATTTGCATGGAATACTACACCAAATCTCTAAATAAGGAACTCCATTTGATTTATTTGAAAGTTAAATTGGAAGAAGAGATTATTCCCCTTTACATGGAAATAAAGGAAGATGTATAAAAATCTTGTATATTAAAATCCAACACAAGACCAGTCAATCTCCAGTGGTATCCACTTGCCTGAAAATCTATGCCACATCTTGAATAGAGAACTTCAATTAAACTGCCAAAAAAATTGAAAGATTTATATTGCATGAAAACCAAGGAGAAGCATGATTTCATAAAATATTCAACTAAAGCTTTGACCAATCCACTATAAATATCCCTTACATGGAAAAGGATCTTGATGATTAAAAGATGTATTCAAATTGAATTTATTTCCTAGCTTTCTATTCTCAGTTTCTTTGTTTTTGTACATGTATTTCTCTCAACCTTATCTTCTTGTGGCTTTTCTCTCTCCTTTTTTTCCTATTTCTCTCAAACTTTTATTACTTGGACAAAATATCTGAGACTTATTTCTTATGCACTTTTCTTTGGTATCTTTTATGTTCATAATGTACTTCTATTCATTCCTTTTGGGTCCTTTCCTATAGGAATTGCATTTCCTTTAGACATTTCTTAGTACTTTTCCTTGGCTATTTTCCTTTCAAAAAAAATCCAAAGGAATTGTCCCATTCAGACTTTTGTCTTGAGATTTTAGGTTATTTCAATTGCTTACCTCAGAAAAAAAGTTTGAAGGAAATGTTTCCTTTGGGATTTTGTATTTATAACTTTCAAAAATAAAGAGCCCTTCAAGCCTTCAAAAATGACCCTTTGGAAACTTGGAGAGTGACTCTACTAAAGGGAACATACCATTCAATATTCTTGAAAATGTCCCTTCAAATCTTGAAGTGAACCTTCCCAAAGGGTAGATACCCTTTAGGATTCTTGTCAAGTGACATTTGTAAAGGGTAATACCCTTCAAGTTTTCTATGAATGAACTTTCCCTTTTTAAAAATAAGCCCCTAAAAATTTTGAACTAGCCTTTTTGCCTTTCTATGTGACCCTCCAAAATTTTATTTTAAACTTTCCTGAAGGGTACATACCCTTTGGGATTCTCAAACTACAACTTTTCCCTACCCTTTTTAATTATTTCAGACTTCTTGTAGAGTCTTTTGAAATCTACTTTTCCCTTGGACAAAAATTTTGAGGAAATTATTCCCATTTTGAGCCTGAAGAAATTTTGAGAAGACAACACTTGGAAAAGAAAAAATGTGGGAAAGAAAACACTTAGGAAAAAGTTCAAAAAAAGAAACCTGTATTCCTACTTCTGATCCCTTACTTTCATCCATAATTAAAAATATAGGCCTATAAGTTAATGCTATAATTTTATGTGACATTTTGAGTAGGATATATGGCTTTTAAACTTGTGGGTGTATTTCCCTTGCATGGACTATAGATTGTCAATGACCCCAAAGAAAGCTCAAAAGTAGATTCGATCATCATCCATCCTCATGATTACTTGATCAGTCCATTGGTAAACATGAACCATATGAAAAACCTCACTGTCACCTTAAAATTCATCTCCATGCTTGTATTCTCCTCATGATCATAAGCACATGCCACTAAATCTTGATAAAGACATTTCTTAATTGATTGTGTAACATTATTTTAGGTCCTCATCATGACTCTATTTGATATTTTGAATATCTACATATCCCTTTACTCATGCTTTTAGACTATAATTCATTAGTTTAACTAGATTTATAGGGGATTTGTCTATTTTGGGGAAAGTTGTGAATAGTAGGGGTAGTAATTTGGCCTTGACAAACCAAATTAATAACACTAAGCACAATAATGCTACCCAAATTTTCCCTCCATGCACCCTTTACCACTTGAACCTTGCATTTTAATGAGAATTAAGTTCACCTCTCTCTATTTTTATGCATTCTATGGTTTTTTGGTATTTTTCCATGGATGATTTTCATCCCTTTCATTGTTATTGATTCCTAGCACCTTATGAAAAACTTGGCTCTTTTCTTTCATATCATATTATGTGTGCATATAAGTCTATGCAAAGACTATATGTGGATCATTTATCATCCCTCTTAGTGTTTTATTATGTTTTGCACCTCCATGTGAATCACTTATGTAATTGAAATG
The DNA here is from genome assembly GCA_037957365.1 of Torreya grandis. Classification (NCBI taxonomy): domain Eukaryota; kingdom Viridiplantae; phylum Streptophyta; class Pinopsida; order Cupressales; family Taxaceae; genus Torreya; species Torreya grandis. The sequence continues at coordinate 1,625,842 of JARHVA010003185.1, forward strand.
TTCATATTAGAGTATATGTGTTATTTTATTATCTTATACAATATATAGTGTGTTCTTTAAATTTTGCATACTTAATCTATTTAATCTTGGTACATCACCATTTTATTTTTAACATCCCTTATACCTTTTACCATAATATATTTTAGATTTATAATTATCCTCAAATTTACTTTCAACTCTTTTAGGCATTTATATTGATCCTAAATTAGAGGAGTTTAGATTATAAGGAAGTCAGCTTTCCCTGGAGGTTCATCTTAAGGAGCCCAAGAGTCCCACACCTTGGGAGATGATCCCATTGTCTCACTAAACCATAAACCATATTAAAATTAAATTTTTGTATGGTTCAAGTGATAACATGTACTTATACTTGAAATAATATGATATGATATATTAAGGTGATAATATTCATATTGTTCCTCTAGATATTTCATACCCTCACATGAGGCCTCATCATATTATTCATATTCATTAGATAATTCAATGTATAAAAACTTATTTTAAACAAATTTATTTCATTTTATCTATGTTTTATCACAACCAAACCATAAACCTTTAACATGCTTCTCACCAATTTGTTGAGCGGTCAATATTGTAGGTTTTATAAATTATGGTCTTATGAAATTTCATTCATGACCATGACTGAGATCCCTTATTTTGACAAAATATTTTTCCTATGTGTGGCACATGAATGGTATGGTTTAAAAAATTTATGTTGTATTGAACATGAAAACTTCAATTTGGATTATATGCTTCAGCCACCCCCTGGTAAATAATAGGTTAGTCATGTTGTTCTCATTGATGTCATCCATGTGCAAGGATAAATTTTGGAATTTTTGAATATAATCCTTAATAACACCTATTTGTCACAAATTTTATAATTTATTGAAGTTTTCTTATGACATTTTTATGATAAGGCATCTGTAACTCCTCAGTAAACACTAACCAAGTAATAGGAGTTCCTTTATTTTTATTTTGAGCACACAACCACCTATACCAAATACAATTCTTAGGTTTTAGATATAGAGATGTCATGATGACATTTTTGTACACATGGTGTCTAATTTTATTGATTAAATTTTGTATTTTATAGATTTCATTTTCTATTTTATTGATCCAATTAAGTGGATCCTTACTATTAAAATTATGAACTTCTACTTTTAGAAGCATGTGTTTTGAACTAGTATTGGAGTTATGATTATTTGGATGGAAAAATTTGATGTAGTAGTGGAGGATTATTTTTTTGAATTTAAATTAATAGTGGTAAAAGGAGAACTTATATTTGACAACTTATTATTCATATAATCCATTTCCCATTTTATTGAATTGATATCATACTTCCTTATAATGCTTTGTATATATAACTAAATTTGTTGAACCACCTTAGAAACTAATGGATCTAAAGTTAGAAACTCCATGTCATCTTTGTGAGTATTTTTTTGGATTGTCTTTACCTTTCTTGCATTCATGAAGGTTAAGGACTAGCCATACACATGCCCTAGGATAGAGATTTTCGAGCACAAAGAAAGTATACTAGAAAATTATACTATTTCAATCATATTATAGATATGAATCTAATGATTATTAATTTTCACAAAGATGCAGAAAAAATACAAACTTATTTTTTATTTTTATATAAAAAATAATTTAAACAATACTATAATGGATAAAAAATTAATATCTTCCTAGATTAAATTAATTTCTTTGTAGATCACAATTTTTTTATCCTTCAGCCCTTTTGATTGACACAACACCATATCTAAAAAACAACCCTAAAGAAAATAATCCAAATTGATGATCAATACCACTAGTAATGAAATTAATTAGTTGTTTCACAATAATGGAATAATATATCATAGAATTAAGAGCAAAATAATTAAAACCACAATAATAGTTGAAAAAAGGTCATAATTCTTGTTAATTATGATTGAGCAACTTCAAGAAGGAAACCTATAAAATAATGAAATAAAAGAATAATTCATAATATTATGATAGAATACTATCCAATACATCCTATATATACTCTATTTATTCATGGTTATTCCCTAAGATGACCATACCAAGAACATATAGAAATGCAATAAGATTATAGGAAATGCATGTAAGCCACAAGTTATCCACACATATCCTTAGATGTATTAGAGGTTAAGGACATATAAATGCTTAAATAATTATTTTTTCACCATAAAATATAGGTAATTACCTTTTAAATTATTATGCCTCAAGTAATTTCATCCTAATAATTTAACAATCTAGCAAGGGCCAATCTAAAGGGGATCTAATTTGGAATGTTTTTCTTTATTCTCATGAGCCATGTCCCAAATTAGGACCAAATAAAATATCCTAATGGATTTTAATTTTTATTTCTTCTCTAAACATCTATTTAAAATGTAATGATGTTTGATAAATTTCTAGAGGTCATCTTCACATGCATCTTCGGTTTGAATAATGTCTAGTGACCTCAAGTTTACTTTATCACCATCCATCTATGTTTGCATGAACTTTTACATATGTAACCTAAATGTTACAAGGAATATAAACTATTTACCATATAATAACATGAATTATGCACTCTTTAGGTATTAGTTTTATTTGGTGTGATCATCCCAAACTGCATATTTAAGGAGTGAGTGTTAATCTCTAGCTTATTTTTCATCTGACTTATTGATTGCATCCACTATATTATTATTTTTAGATTAATATAGTACATTCCCATGTGGGTATTAATTAGAAGATAAATTCAAGGTGATACCATTTTCATAGGCCCATTCTTTGAGTTTTGTTGATTAGAAAGTAGGTATGTTATTTTAGACTAATGAGACTAGTGTACCAAACAAGGTGACTATGTTCTCCTCAAGAAACTTGATCACTTCCTTAGTTGTGATATTTTTTATGCAAAAAAAATCTATCCAACTTTTTTATTAATTACTATTAGTCAATGAGAGATTATGGTGAACTAAATAATTTGGGGTTGATGACTCCAAAAATATCTAATCACCATGGAGCAAAATGGCATCATTCAATCACAAGTTAGAGTGTCATTATGGTAATAATCTCTTTATTATAAAAATTATAATATTAGTGTCAAGTTTAGAGGTGATTTTTTAGATCATTAAATATTTTTGGACAATAATATATATCTCATATAATTTTATGAGTTGCTGTTGCCCTCAAATGGTGGCCATTACCTATATTCTCATGTAACTTATTGATAACTTTTCCAACTTTTTTTCTTGACAATCATCACAAATATATTCCTTAATAATTATTAAAATATCACACTCTTTATTCAACATGTAATGGGTTTATCTCATATAGATAAATATTATTTTTTCTCTATTTTGTTTTGAAGGGGAATTTACCTACATAAAATAGTGGATGATTGGGTCATACTAGTATTGGGTTGCCATTTTTATTTGGTCTAGTTGTATGGAAGTGATCCTAGGATTTACTTGGGTTATAATTTGTGTGATGTCATGTAATATCACCATTTTTATTTCCTTAATATATATTCCATACTCTTTTAGCTTAATTACCCATCTACCTCTACCTTCACCTAGATCAATTTTCCCTATCATGAGTTTTATGTAAGGATTCAACATAATGGCATGAACCTTGTTCTTGAGAATATAATGTCAAAAATTCTTCACATATTTAACTAGAGTATAATAATGCTTATCCAATATGGAATTTTTTTTATTTTTTAAACTTGAGGTTTGTGCTTATAAAGGATATATTGTGTTTTTCTACATCAACATTTTGTGTTAGCATGGTGGCTATTGTATACTTAGAGCCAAATGAGTTGAGGTGAAAGTCCTTTATATAATTGAGTCAAAATAAAAATGTCACCTACATGATGGAATTATTAATATATTAAAAGGCCATATTATAATAAGGAGTCCATTAAACTTTAACCTCATGTTTCAACATAAAATTTAAAGGTTTAACAATCTCAAAGAAACTAGATATAAAGGTATGTACAAAGCTAATCTTGCCATATAAAGATTTCAAATCTTATTTCTAGTAGTAAAATATATCTTATTAATTACACTAGCTCATTAATAGTCAATGGAGATACCTTCCTTTGTGATGATGTGACCAATAATCTTTCCTTATGTGACTCAAAGGCACTTTATTTGGATTCATGGAGATACCATACCTTTTGCACCTTTTAGATATTTTATGTAGATGATGAACATGATCAAACCTAATTTTTGAAAAAATAATAGTCATAAATATATATTATTATAAATTACCAATAAAACCTTGAAATTAAAAAATAATGGCTCCTTAAAACATGGCCCCAACATTGATGAGGTTGAATGGAATTCTTTTATAGGTGATGGTGCCCTATTTGGTGGTGAACTAGTCTTGACCCTATATTCATGGTTTACTAAGACTTGGATATATCCTAATAATATATCTAAAAATGTCATAATGTGTGAGATAATAACCATTTTAATTAATTCATATAAGGAGGGAAAAGGGTGGTTGTCTTTATATAAATCTTGATTTAGGTTTATAAAATTGATGTAGATTCTGATTTCCTCATTTTTATTTTGAACATGCACTCAATTGATCACCTAATTCACATGATAAATAGGAAAAATGACTCCAATTTAAAGTATGTTATGAACCTCCTTGTGGATGGGAGGCTCTAATATCAGGTTCACATGTCACTATATTTCCTAAAGTTATTTTTTACTTTCTTAAGTGGGATAATGTGCATTATAATAATGGGCTTGAAGACCTTTAGGTAATCATAAGTCTAGGTGATTAGATTTTTATATCATAGAATAAATCATTTGAGCTATTTCATTTTGAGAATAGTATAGTCAAGATGAATATTGACACTCAAGATTCATTTACTGACCTGAGGCTGATGGTGTTAGATCGTTAATCTACATAGGCTAGTATTTTAGGTCTCTCTCTCTCTCTCTCTCTCTCTCTCTCTCTCTCTCTCTCTCTCTCTCTCTCTCTCTCTCTCTCTCTCTCTCTCTCTCTCTCTCTCTCTCTCTCTCTCTCTCTCTCTATGATTTATGTGCTAAATACCCTAGTATTATTCAAAAAACTAAATATATGGTGATCATTATTTAAAACATGAAAATTTTCAACATTATTTAGGTTTGAGGGATAATTTACTAGATGCATGGATAATTTTTTTAGTTCTGAATCATCTAGTAGAGCTAGGTTCATAACAAATTTTTTTAAAGGGCATGTGACTTAATTATCCTCTCTAGGAATAGGGACAACATTGAAATCATAAAATTATTCAATTAAGTCCCATGATTAGTGTCTATATTTTAGGCTAGTATTTTAGGTTCTCTCTCTCTCTCTCTCTCTCTCTCTCTCTCTCTCTCATCTATGATTTATGTGCTAAATACCCTAGTATTATTCAAAAAGCTTAATATATGGTGATCATTATTTAAAACATGAAAATTTTCAACATTATTTAGGTTTGAGGGATAATTTACTAGATGCATGGATAATTTTTTTAGTTTTGAATCATCTAGTAGAGCTAGGTTCATAAAAAAAAAAATTAAAGGGCATGTGACTTAATTATCCTCTCTAGGAATAGGGACAACATTGAAATCATAAAATTATTCAATTAAGTCCCATGATTAGTGTCTATATTTTTTTACATAGGAAAAATTAAATTATAACTTGATCCTAACTTTATTAGTTAATAGTTTAGATTCAAAATATACTTGAAACTCTTTAACATTGTGCTTTATGGAAACTTTTCAGCTTAGAATCATGGCTTCTTATTATATAGGATTTTTGGTGCAAGGGAAATATAGTCACTAAGTAGATAGTGTGACTTTCCATATAGACCGATTTAAAAAATCCTAATTCTAAAACCTTTTTTAGAGTGGTTGTGATCAAAGTAGAGGGACCACAAACCCAAAAACTCAAATATTTTATTAGTTTCATCTCTATCATGTTCCATAGAAATGGTATACATACCAATATTAGTTGATATTATTTTCACCTTTTCATTTATGAAATTATAGTCAATGGTCATAAGTTTCATCTTAGGCTCTCTATCAATGTATATTTGGTTAGCAATGCCTCTCCAAGGTAGTGACATGTGAGTTAAATATGTGGTCATGTCCTTATTTATTGTTTTAGACCAATATTTTCTTAGTCACATTTTGTATTCTTCAGGTATTTTTACCACATAAATGTCTATGAATTACTAGAATCTAGGTTTAGATTATAGCTAAATATAGACATTTAATATCTCACCTATAACCTTGAGTTTATATCTATCTAGTTGGACCATTATTTTATTAAACTTGATAGGGGCTAGTCCCTTTTTTTTAATTATAAAAGGCATGACATTATCCACCGCTCTCGAATTAACCAAGTAGTTATGAAAATTATTTTGAAATATTTTAACAATGATTACAAAGGGGTAACATTGAACTTATTTTATTATATCAATTATGTTGGTGTGAGTGGCCTTTTTCTTAGGTTAGAATAATCTTTCAGTAAACTATTTCATATAATATTATGTTTCTAAATTACTTGAACTAGCTCATGTAGAGTGATATTCACCTTGATTTTTATTCATGTCTTCTAATATTCTCTAACTTGTTTTATTGAGGGTAGGCTATGATTATACATGAGTTATTTTATTTCTACGCTTTGGAGGTGGGGGATCATTATTTTCTTCAGGATTTAATGGATTAGTGCTATTATTTATGGAGTGGATGTTGTAATAGGTTTTTATTGTGTCCAAATACATTAGCACCTAGTTATTTATTTTTTTTGGAAGGCATAGATCCCATCGATGGATTCCTTGGTCTTATTATCCTCTTGACTAGTGAATTTGGGGGTCTTTATCACCATGTAAGTACTTGGAGATATCTATGTGTTAGGGAAATAAGATGATTTGGTCACATTTTCGTGGTTTAAAACCACCTCATATCCTTAAATATCCTTTTAGAAGATGTCAAAAGCATTTAAAAACTTAATGCAATCAGACTCTTCATGTTAGGGAATGTTTTGAACTCTACATTGATTCAACAAGCATATATATTTTGTTCGGTAAAGGTTTTGACTAGTTATAAGAATAGTTAAAGGGACAATTATATCTCTAGTAAGTGAATTCATTATTATATATTTCCCAATTAGTTTTTACAACATATATTTGAAGACCTATGAAATCATTATTGATATTTTGTACCATATGTTGTATCACATCTATCTTAATTTTGGTGGAATATTAAGACACACTCTAGACATTATTTATGACAAGGAATTACAACTAACTATGAGTTTGGGATGAAACCTCACCATTAGTTGGGCAAAGAAAACCTAGATGTTGGTTAGGCATAGTTTGCCTTAAATGATAAATGATTAATCATTGCCATACGATTAGGCATTTTCATATTCTGATTCACAATAGGAATAAGATTCAAGGTAGAAATATTTTAAATAATATTGGAAATATTGGCCATCATTTTACCTTGGGAGTTTAGTTGCATATCTACCTTAATTACCTTATCATATGAGAGTGGTAGGGTCTAATATGAGGGGATATATATATATATATATGAACACAATCATCCATGGGTCCAAATCATTCTTATACATCTCTAGAGTTAAATTACCATGACATATATATATATATATATATATATATATATATATAACATTGTGATTTTGATGTACACATTATTGAACATGACATTTAAGGATATAATGGGCTCATTGGGTTCCCTCTTCATATTAGAGAATTATAGATAAATAACGTTGGTATCTATAACTTGTCAAAATTGGGCTAGAAAGATGTTATTAAATTGTTCCCAACTAGTGATAGAAATCTCAAGTAGGTCTAAGAACCAATCATATGAAATATATTGTGAGGTAAATGGGAAAAACCTGCATATTACATCCTCATGTTTGCCATTTAGGAATATGAGGAATTTTTTATAGGAATTATTATTATCTTTAGACCTATGCCCCCCATTAGATATGAAATGAGGTATGTATCTCTTTGGGTTCCTTGTAAATTCATGGACATCTCCAATGATGTTAATAAAAAATATGGATATCCAAGCCATTAGTTCAATTGGGTTGGGCTTAGGAGGTTGAGGAGGATTAGGCTATGTATTTGGCAGTCTTGGTCTTCCCATGCCTAATCTAAGTCTCCTCAAAATTCTCAATGGTGGGAGAAATAATAGGCTAGAATCAAATTTGGATTTAATGATGTGTGGGATATGATCCAAGTTATTTTATAGTCAATAAATAACTTGAATATGATAAATTTTATGTGTCTCATATCATTTTGGGTACCTACTACTAATACCATTTAATTTTATGTTTATGTGTTTTTTATGCACACCAAAGACCTCATGGGTTTTCACCCTCTCATTTTAATACTATTGTTGGTGTAGACCAGGGAATGAGTTTCAAGTATTGGGTTCTCTTATGTATCCTACATAGAATAGATATCAAAGTATGCACTATTACCTTGAAGAGTTAAAAAATTATTATTAAACATTGTATGAAACTTTGGAATTATGTATCACTTCTATCTATTCAATTTATTATAAACATGGGTCTCTAACTTTAATAATGGATCAAAATAAAATAAGTATAAAAAAGGGAGAAATGTAAAGAAAAAAATTGAATTTTCTAGGTCAAATGAAAATGCTAATTATATAAGGGTACTCTATGAATCTAGATAAATTTTAACTCTATATATCAATATCATTTGGATCAAACAAAAATAAATAGGGAAATGAGTCTTGGGAAACTATAACTTGTGCAATCCTTACTTTATTATCCCAAAGATATATAATTATAAATATTGTTAACCCACACTTATGTATAACTATTTAAATAAGTATTATAAATCACACATATCACTCAAGATAACAAACATCTCATCCCAATAAAACACATAGATAACATAGTTTAAAATCATATCATAATATATAACCATTAGCATTCACCACTTCACCATTATAAAATGGGGAAGTATTACTTAAATAACACATGATAATCATGAAAATTTGCTTATAAGAACTTGTAATTTCCTATGTTTTCTATTAATAAGTATGCCCTCAAAACATTGTTATAATGTAGTATATATTTAATGAATGAGATCCATCAGAAAAATAAAATGAAATATATATTATAGCTCTCACAACTAAGTTGGTTAAAACAACATATATTTAGAAGAGACAAAATAAAATGGGACCTAAAATCGAGACAAAACATTCTCATTTTGGGACAATTCATATATACAATGATAATCATTAAGCTAGGACCTATGGTGGGACCACCACTTAGTTATCTATAGTATTATTATGTCATTGACACTTATTAAATTAGGTTAGCCTATAGATCAATCTTTTGAGAGATTGATAGCTAGATCTTGGAAAAGTATATCTCCCCATAATATCAACTCTTCATGGGTCTTATGTAGGACTTCCAAGCTATTATTAATAGCATTCACCTTATAAATAATCCCCATGGAATATGTGTCTAAGTTCATGATGGCATGAGATATAGAATTAAACATTGTGAGGTTTACTCTGAACTCATCCTTATTGATGATTGTGTCATCTAGCTTAAATAATATGGTAGTGTTGACTTGCTTGAAATAGGCCATAATTTTATCAGTATTACTCTCCAAGGGGACAATTTTTGTCTTTATGTCCCTTATACACTCTTATAAATAGGCTCTCATGTTCCCAAAATAAATTATGATACAATTTGAGATATACCAATGGCATGATATTTAACCAAGGGAACATCCCCTTATTGATTAAAACTACCATTTTATTGAGTTTGTTATCCATTACAATAATTACATCTAGGTATCCATGTGTTGTATAATAAAGTACATGACATTTTGTAATATATTCCATCATTATCATAAATCAATAATTAACTTAGATAGTGTCTCTTCTAATTTATCCATTAGGCCAACTAGGAAAGTGTTCTTCACTTGGGAATCCAAGATTTTAACCTTTTCCTTTAATTCTTCCTTGATTTTCTCTATGATATCATGATAATGCATTAAAATAGAGATTGGGTCTTCAAAAATGTGTTTTTCCCATACTTTTCTCCTCTTTTGGGTTAGGAAGAACAATTCCACCTCCATTTTCTAAATCACATGGATCCCCTCTTGTGTAAATATTTGGGTCATGATCCTTTCAATTAGATTGTCCCCTTATAAAATTTTATTTAGATATTTAGGTTACCATGATATATCATATTTGTTTTTTATATATTTTATACCTATAGGGAATATATCTAATTTCCATGTATTGGTCTAAGGGCTCCCAAAGTGGCAGCATCTGAAAATGCAACTAGTGAAAGGTGGAGTGGATGAATAGGTTATGGATGTAAGAGGGGATAGAATAGGGATGGAAGATAGATGTGGGGGAGTGGAAAAAAAGTGGGAATGTAAAATGTATATACCCATGGGGTCATGTGTGATCTAAATTTATATTATGTCATAAATATTGAGGGTCTAATGACACCTATTAGATTGGTCATCATCCTCAAAGAGGATATGATCTTATTGAAGGTGAATTAATATCATCATATAAATATGAGAGTGGATCCTAAGGTGTAGGGTAAAGTTGTTGAGAATACCAAGAGCTAATTTAGGACCTTATGATACAAATGAAATAGAAAGAGGACTATATGTGATAGATGAAGCTAGAAAGTTGCTTAGTCCCAAGGCTTTTAGAGTAATTGGATTAAAGCAGGCAATAGGTCTAGGTTTAGGGATAGTTGTTTATGTGGTGGCACATGAAATTAGGGAGATATAAATATATAATGTCATTTATCCATTTAATATGTATACCCTTGTTATACCTAATGTTTATGGACTTCTAAGAAGATAGGAAACTAAGATTATTAGGGACGGGGAAGTTGAGGATATAATAATGATAATATCTAGGAAACTAGAAATTGGATCAATTAAGGCAGCAAGACTTGAAATTAAATAAATTGAAACTCCAAAAGTGTTAGAAATATTAGGATAAATGAGAATTATAGGAGAAAAAGAAATCATGGCTAGGAGTTGAAACGCTAGGGACTATAACACTGATAGCTTGGGTAATATTAGTAACAATAAGAGAACTAGAGGTTGTTAAAATATTTTATATTGACATGTTGGGAATTTTAGGACCAAAAGAACCATAAATAATAGGGGATACCAAGGAATATTACCTCTAAGTAGACCCAATAGGTTAATCACATGTTTGTTTTATAGGCATGGTATAAGTAGGGGTAGTTGGCTCAAGTGACATAGATTGATGAGCCTCCAAGGATATTTATTAAGACTTAGAGCCACTAGATATATATATATATATATATATATATTGCTTTCCTACAAGAATGTTTACATACCTAGGTCATCCCTTTAAATAAGGTATTATGTAGTTGATGCAGAGGGATGATCCACTAAGTGGATCCCTTATAATATTATGTCTTTGAGTATTTTTCTTATTCTTGGGGTCTCTTTTGAGGGATGGGTCTCACTTGGTCTTTCCTCCAAGATTTTTTTATTAGACTATGTTCGCGAAGTACCCTTATAGTATCCAAATTCCCAATTAATTCATTTTTCATAATCTAGGTTTAAGTTATACTTATTATATTCATGGGGCTCATGATGATATGTGATTTTAAACTTGAATCTCAAAGATTCTGCATGCATTTGAACCTTACCATAACATTCTCATTACATTTAATCATGGAATGGTAAGTTTGAATATGATATATGCATCACCATAGATACCATAGTTGTAATGTGCTTGTCATAATTATACACAATGATTATAGGTAGATATAGGTATGGCTTCTACTTCATATTAGTGTAGTGACCCACTACACCTCTAGTATTTGGTATTATATGTCTTGATTTAATAGCTTATTAGGGATATAATAGGTAATTTTGAGAGGGTACCCCAAGTTAATTCAAATAAAATCATCATGAAGTCTTGGTAATACAAATAAGATCCAATATCCATGACATGAATTCTCATATCCTTAATAAACCTATGCATGTTCCTCTCATTGATAAATTAAATAAAATGGAGAATAGAAATGGCTTTGAATATACTCAATATGACCCTTAAAGTGTTAAATATAGAGTTTAGAGTAAACTACATGCAACAAGGGACTAGAAAGTATACATAATGGAAAAAAGGCATGCTTGAAAGGCATAATAGTGCAACATGCATCCAAAAGATATGACATCTAGTAGAATTTAGCCCTGCTATGACTTGGGAGACTTTTTGACCAATGGATAAAGTGATAATTCCTCATATGACTAGGACCTACTTTCCCTCAATGATTATAATGATAAGGGGAACCCAAAATTTGTTAAAAACATGATGTTTCTAGCTTCAAAAAACTAGTTGAACAACAATATACCAACCCTAAATCCCTCCTTGAAGGTATTGATAATGTAATCTTAAATATCCTCCTAATTAATCAAAATATTTTTATATTCTAATTATTCCTTTATGTCATCTTTAACATCATGATTTTTCATACAATCAATGGAAATATCTCTACTATAAGGGTTATCAAGATCTAGAAGGGGGTGTTATTTATTAAAAGAAGCCCCAAAGATCAAATCTATTCTATAATCATTCTTATATATTTGAATGATATTATTTATACATGATGGTAACTTGATTGTATCATAAAATATATAACCATAAAGAAATAACTCTAGTTTGCTAGTAACATTTTTGGACCCTAAATTCTAAATTACCAGTAGGTCATCTAATAATTTAGTCTCTTCTTGAGATACATCACTATTTGTCACCTTATACATCTCATAAACTACTCTAAATACTTAATTTTAGTGATTATATATGATTTTTCATTATATAAATATGGTGCCCCTAAATTATTGACCAAGATTAGGAAGATGATGATGTCCATGGAGATATCAACTTAAAATTTTTTGTAAATTAGTCTTGGAAATGAGGGATATAGAAATAAAAAATTTGTGATTTCATTATTTACTAGATATTTTGGGCTATGATAATTTTAACCTATGATAATAATTGATTTGTAATTTAATCATATGGGACATTATGTATTTTTGAATTAGTCTCATAGTAATAGAGATGGGAGTCCTTCAGCAAGTGTATAAAATCTAAATTGGTGGCACTACTAAAATTATCTTCCCCTTTTACTTTTAATTTAATTTCAAAAATATTTTATTATATTTTAAATCCATCACAATGATGTGAATACTGTAGGTGTAAATATTTGACCATTAAAATTCCTTAAGGGTGTAACCTAGTTTGCTTATTGAATGTAAAAGTGTGTTAGAAACATGGACAAACTTTAATTTCATGGAACTTGAGGGGTATCTGCAATCTACCAAGTGTCATATCTATGTTGATGTGGAACCTAAGGATGATAAGGATAATTTTATGTTTCATACAAGGATCTAGGTGTATGAACCTCTATGTGTATGATAGGGACATGTGGGAGTCTATGATTGAATAAGGATTCATGCATTATACCATTTTATGACACCCTAGAAGATATGGAAGTGTCATGTGGTATAATCTAATTATTTGGAATGGTCCCAAGATCATATAATTTTTTTCCAAGGAATAAGTTCAAGAGTATGGTCTAACATGTGGCATAAGCTAATTATATGGTTCCTCCCATGATGTACCTTTCTAATGCCACTCCAAGTGTCTCTAAACACCAAGTTGAATCCTCTATTTTTAATATGGGGTCTTAGGATCATATAATTTGGTTTAAAATTTTAGGCCTCTAGGATTATGGCTCATGATAATTGGAGGTATAGGTTGACAAGTGGTAAGCTATGATCAAATGATGCCTCTTAGGATCATACCATTTCTAATACATCATGGGACTCTAAGACCTGTGGAAAGGAAAAGTCAATTAAAATAAACTTATAGATAAAAGTGTGATTACATATCATAAATTCACCATGGGAGGAAGTTACCAAGACACCAAATATTATGTCTCTATGAATTAGAGATTACAAGATCTAACACATCAACATTGAATTTCACCAACGAAAAGTTAGTCACCAAAAATAAACTAGGTAAAAATATTTTAAAAACACAAAATGGGTCAAATGTTAAGATGATAATAAACCAACAAAAAATATGAAGTATTAATCAAAAGGGACCATAAAAGACCTTGTGAAAACATGAATTTAGACTCAAATACATACTAATTCATTATGAACGGTCTTAATTTTTAAAAATTTAATACATGGATTATAGGGATCAATATTTTATTTTAGCATAACATTCTTAGGTAAAAGGGTTTACATTTTCATATCATGAAAAAAGGAGGTGTTTGTCACAACATATTTGTCAATGCAATGTCTCCAGAAAGAAGAAGACCCAAGTAACTCTACATGTAAAGATACAATCCATAAATAAGTACTCAAATGAGATATTTCACTAATAAAAAATGTATTAACCAAAAAAGTGATATATAATAAATAATTTTACAACAATAAAAGTGTTACACAATAATAACAAGGATTAAAGAGTGATCTTTGGTTCTCATAAATGAATACATCTTTACCAACTCATTAGTTTCAATATGTTCCAAGATATTAGTTCATTACCCATAAAGGACACAAAGGATATTTATATAGGAAGTACAAGGGGTGAGTGGGAGATGACTATTAATGGAAATAAATGTGAAAAATTCCCTAGGCATTCCTAATTATTCTAACATATGTGAGGATAGATACGAAACTAAATGTTCATTTAATAATTTTATGCACATAGATTTCATCAAGATAATAAAACTACCTAAGGTGTAGCTCACATCATGTGTGAACATGATACACAAAAATAACCCTCTTGAAGATAAAACTAAGTAATATGGTTATAGAGAATAAATTATCAAGCTCATAAATATGGGTGCCAACTATAAATCTTGATGAGGTATTTATGTATAATGAAAGATAAAAATAATCATGAAGTATTTGTTGTAGATGAGTGATGTAATGAAGATAATTTTTTAATCTATTGAAGCCTCTAATGGAATGAAACAAATGTTGAGAAATGAATAAAATAATGAAAGTGAAAATAACTATGGACACTAAAATATATCATGTAAAAGTACTAATACTATCACTCATTTACATTAGATAATATATACATAATCTACAATAATTACTTATCCTTAAATGAACCATAGTCAACCAAATAAGTGACCAAATTAACACTTCTCACTAGTATAATAAAAATATGAAGGCACAATCAAGGAAATAACATGATATAGGATGTAATAAATCTCATTAATAAAATTAAATAAGGATAAAAATAAAAAGATTCCTTGAACAAGATATTCAAATAATAGTGTCAATACAAAACCTATTTTATCTCATTGAAATGCATGAGTTTTAAGTAGTTGCATTTACCTAGTATATAAGAACAAACACTAAGTACATAACATACTCTATGAATAACCAATGAAGAATTACCTTCATAACACAAAATTTACTACACAAAAATCCCCATAATGTTAATTAGAGAGTGAATAAATAATAAATATCAATATTTCATAAAGTGTGTCAATGTGGTAGGGGTAAAAAAGAAATCATACTAAAATATTCAAGTAAAAGTGTTTAATATGCCACATGAAGGACCTATAAACTAATATGAGAAAATGGTGCATAAAAAAAAACACATGCATGAAGTTAGACAAGGCTAAAATAAAAAACCCCTCATGGCACTTTATAAATTAGTATGATTATAATATACGTATGAAAATTCATCTAGAAGTTTTATGAATCACAAAAAAAATTGACCCCCTCTAAAAATGAGGTGGCACCTATACTCACTATGTAAATTAGGATGATTTAAAATTTAAAAAAATTCAATTATGTTTAAAACTAAAAAAATGATACATAATCATAATTAACACACATCACCTTTATGAAGAATTCAAAAAACATGCACTTTCAAAAAAATAAAATGCAAATATGAGGTACCAATCAAAATTTATGGCCTTTAAATTGTCTAAACAATAAGAGATGATCAAAAAATTAGGAAAAATATTATAAATTTTGGTAAATTTTTTTATTAAAATGAAAAAATTACCCCATTACTATGTAAATCTTTAAAAAATAGGCAAGGTGAAAAAATAAACACCCTCCTATGCTTTCTTGATCAAAATTTGAGAGCCTTAGAGAATAAAAAGATAAAAAAAGTGACCAATGACAAAGGGGTCAATAACCTGGGGGATAAAATCCATTTTTGGGTGATCGTATGACATTATTTCAATAACAAAGACTACTATAAGTCTATCTTCAAGTTTTTATTATAACCTAAAAGTTGTATGAAGTTGGCATCCATAATTAACAATTAGTGATTGTAATGAAATTAATTAGATCTTTAAAATAATGGAATAATATATCATAGAATTAAGATAAATATTATAAAATTTTATTATCTTTTAATATAATACATGATGCATGAGAGTGGATTGGGGCAGTTCTAACTTCTATGACACACTACCAATTTTATACAGGATCTTATAAGGGCCATATATTATTAAGAGAAAGTTTTATATCCTTTTTATGTTACTTCAAAGACATATACCTATATTTTTTTTAGTGTATAAATACCTAATCCATGATATACAAATGACTCTCATTATGATTTTGATTAGCTTGTTACTTAATTATATTATGTGTCATTACCAATTTCTCCCTTAAACTATCTAGTACATGATATTGATGTCCTCAATAACTCAAACCTTGGGTTACATCTTGAAATATGAAGTGATGGATGGGATATTATACCCATATAGTTACA
This sequence comes from Torreya grandis, assembly GCA_037957365.1. Taxonomy (NCBI): domain Eukaryota; kingdom Viridiplantae; phylum Streptophyta; class Pinopsida; order Cupressales; family Taxaceae; genus Torreya; species Torreya grandis. The sequence goes on from JARHVA010003185.1 coordinate 1,642,656, forward strand.
CAAAGGGAGACATTTTATAAAAGTTATATAAATAAATTTTATACAACCATTCTGCTAGTGGCAACCAATGGACCCAATGTTTCTTTTTGTTTGATGCAAAACAATAGAGAGACCATTATAGGAATTTTGTAACAACTTCTATTTTCCCATCAGATTGAGGATAATAAGATGATCCATGATACAAATAATTAATAAAATATACAAATAAATATGTCCAAAACTTACTAGTGAAGATAGGATCAATATCACTTACAATGATTTTGAGAGTACCCTGCAACTTTTAAACTATATTTACATAATAAGAAACTACAAATGGATATGATAAGTAAAAAAATGATCATATTTTATGATCCTATCCACAATTACCATGATGATATTTTTACCTTTATATCTTAGAAACTTTATAACAAAATCCATGGAAACCTCCTCCCACCTCTATATAGGGATGGATAATAATTGCAAAAGACTCAGTGTCGTAATTTTTTATCCTTTATTTTGTTGACAAACCATGAATTTTTCCAAAAAAAATTGTATATCTCCCTTAAGTCCTTCCCAAAATAAAATTTTATTCATTTTATAATATTTATTTATTATATATGAATGAATATCCTAAATTATCTTGTGTTTGAGGACATAATATTTACATAGGTATGATATAATGGGTTCCCTTTCCACTTATTTTTTTCATAAATACTTGAACCATGCTAAAATTAAAAATAAATACCTATGTATTCCTATCATTATTCCATTATGATCTTGATTTTTATTTTTAATATGCTTTGCAAATGTTCATTACACATAACAATAACTCAACTTATTCATTCCTCCTGGAAAGTACATCTTATACCATATTCTCTTTTACTATCTTATAGACTATTTAAAATTTATATCCCAAAATTTTACTCACTAATTTTTGTTTTTATTATGATTAAAATAATTTATATAAAAATTATTTTAGATTATCATGATTAGTCTTTACCTTAAAGTGTCTACCTATCAAATATAGTCTCCATTACTTGAGTACATGCAGAATAGTCATCATCTATTTCTCATATATTTTATTAAGATTTTTTTACCTTGAGTTGATGAATCTCAAATGAAATGGGTCTTCATTATTACTTGAATATTACCCCCATGCCATATCTTGATGCAAAACATTGAACAATAATTTTTTTAGAAAAATTAAGGGTCACCAAAATTGGAGTGTTGCACATAACCTCTTTAAAATTTTCAAATGCCTTGGTATCTAGTTAGTCCAATGGAAGGAATATTTATTCAACAATGTTATGAGTAGAGATACTATGTTTCCATATGTTTTTACAAATATAGGATAGTAACTTGTTAGCCCAAAAATACATAAAGGTTCTTGAGGGTCTTCAGTACATACCACTCCATCATAGCTTTGATCTTGTTAGTGTCAAATTTTACTCCTTCATATGAAATAATATGACCCAAGTAATCTACCTCATGGAATCCAAAATCACATTTTGAAGGATTGTCATAAACCTAATGTTGTTCTATAACTAAAAGTACCTGTTACACATTCTTAAAATGTTATTCCCATGTTTTTTTGTATATTAAGATGTCACCAAAAAAACCAACACAAACTTATATAAAAAACATAAAAACAATATTCATCAAACTTTGAAATTCAGATGGTGCATTTTTAAGAATGAAAGGCATGACCATAAAATAATAATGGGCTTAATGAGTTTTAAAAGTTGTTTTATGGAAATCCTCATCTCCAATCTAAATTTGCTGATACCCAAAATGAATATCTAGTTTGGTAAAATAAACAACACCATGTAATTCATCTAAAAATAATTAATTAATACAATAGGTAACATCTCTTTCATGATGTATGTGTTGAGTTATTTTTAGTTAGGTCAAATCCTTAAAGCTTCATCTTTCATATGCACCATGACCAATAGGAAAAATATTCACATTGGATATGTTGGATAATACATACCTCTAGCATCTCCCATACCATATTTTTAATTTCACTTTTATTGAAATATGGATACCTATATGGTCTGATGTTTGGTGGTGTAATATATAGAATCAATCTTAAGGAATGATTAGGTTATCTTCTTAGTGATAAACATTTTGGCATTTCACCAAAACTTATTGGGTGGTCATCAAGAATCATTTATAAATTAGAATGTAGACATATTTATTAGATGAACTTCTATGGAAAATATTCATGATATAAATCCTTTGGCCTCTTTTTTAATTGTCTTCCTTAGTTGATGTGAACTAACCAATTGGGGGGACTTTTCTCATAATCCCCATAGTTTAAATTTTCTATCTTTAAAATGAAATTGCATAAACAGTTCTTGGAAATTCATCTATATTATTATCAAAGTTGTGTTCCATTTTAATCCAAAATTAATGTCAACATACCCATGGGAATAGAAAACATAGGATAATTAATTAGGTATCTGCCATGGTAATCTTAATATTATGGAGTATTCTTAAAAATAAATGACTATGCCACCATCTAAAATCATGACTTGAAATTTTAGAGATGGATAAATAAAACAGTTCAAATGAGTAGCCAAAATATTTTTGATGAAATTATGTGTACTTATTGAGTCAATCAACATTTCCACCTTATGTTTCTTGAGGAATTTCACCACATCAATATTTTTATGGGTATTATTGACCATTTTGGGTCACCATAGAAGAGTAACATCCATTTGTGGTTCAAGGCTTCAGCAGTCATGAAAACTTCAAGGTTTGATCCAATTTCATGAAATGGCTAAATCTTAAAAGGAAAAATCAATTCTTCACAAGTTTTGTGAAAGGTTTATTCTTCACATCTTTTGTTGTGAAGTAGTCAAAGAAAATGGTGAAAAGGTTAGTAAAAAATTTTATTCCAAACAAAGGTTCTATCATCTTCATGAAGACTCTACTAAGACTTTTCCTTCAAAAATATCCATTGAGAAGAGGAAACATGTCAACACTTATTCAATTCTTTGCGCTTTTCTTGGGGTCATGTCCTATGATTTTAATCAATGAGACTTAGTCATTTTTATTCAAAAATTTCTCAATGGGTCAAGAAAGAACTTAAAAACATAACCATTTTAGGGTTATTTTATCTCTTAGTGATAGATTAAAGTGATGATGGGATCAAATTTTATAGGCCCCCAATGATGTCTTGATGGTTTTATAATTTATCAGTCATAGCAAGACTCTAGTCTAATCGAATGGCTCCACATGACAATAATTTACATCTCCTAGTGGCTTGTGCCTCTTTCAAAGTAATGTTATGACTTAGGTGATTTTGAAAAAGTTACCTGATGCCACTTATTGATCTCATAGTAGTCTTGAGCCATATTTAAAATGATTTTTGGCACTTACTCAAATTTATTCAAAATTTTCTTGGAAGATATACACATCAACAAAGTAGTAGGTTAGGGGGATGATCCCACGTGTCACAATCTTGATGACATAATAACCTAGATACATTTTTAATTTTCAACACCCTCTAGGTTAGTGATTTAGAGGGATGATACCATGTGTCATAATCCCATTAATCTACTTTCATTGAGATTTTCATGTAATAGAGATAGTGTATCAAATCCTCAAGCTAGTGGGTGAGTAGGATGACATAAAGTATCATAATCCAAATACTATATGGCCCATACATAGTTAATTCAAGCCCACAAGTGTGTTAGATCAATGAGTGAGTGGGATGATGCCACATGGAAAAATCATGCTACATCATAGGAGGAACAGTCAACACTACATTTAAATCCTTAGTCAAACAAAGTAAGAGAAAGGAGCCATGTTGAGATGGTAGTGTTGGAATTAAACAGAGAGGGGGGTTGAATTAGTTGAACAATAATGTATATTTAATTACAAACACCATTATTTTAAGAATTCATTTAGATAAGGAGATTGATGCATAATCAAATAACCATACAATCATATCACAAGTTAACACAATATATAATGTGGAAAACCGTCTTAGGGGATAAAACCCACTAAACCATTCACATATAATACTATCATATAATGTCAAGATCCAACATTTAGTGAATCACTAACTTCATAAGGAGCTCTAACCCCTACCTAGTTGAGCACCCACATAACTAGTCTTATGCAAGCTCCAACTTGCAAGAAGGCTCTAACCCCCTAGGTAACCAAGCACAAACCTATATAAATTGAAGATATGATAATATTTAACACATATTTATAATATTAAAATTATTAAGACATATTTTATTTTCATTATTTCTTCTTCACTCTCTCTCAAACAACCTCTAGGGCTCACTTGCTCAATATGCCTCTTCTAGGATCATTAGGTCAAATGACTTCTGTATCCACTTGCATCAACTTGGTTAAGTATTAATAAATAATATTAATCACCATATAATGGTCCTAAATTACCTAATACTTTTTAAAAGGCTCTCTCCTTCACTTATGTCCTCTCTTATCTAACTATCCCAAATAGGTTAATTAGGCCTTGCCTTTATACCACACACTTCATCTAAACCATATTTTTTAGAAAATATACTTAAACCACTTAGGTAAAAATTAAAATAGGTCATACATATGTTACATATGATAACCAAAAACTCCATATGTTGGTTATAACCCATAGAGGCTAAAACTCAAATAGGCTAATAGAGACCTAATTTAATTAGCCCTTCACAGCTACACATTAAACTTGTGACCTCTTGGACAACATTTTGCCTTTAAAAACATATAAAATACATTAAAAAATACTGAAATATACCATTTATAACTTCCACATAGGTTAATACCACTTTTAAATCTAACTCACCACTTGAACCAAGCCATTTAGTCTACTCACCATTAGACCTTAAAACACATAAAAGTCTATCTCTTAGAACTAGAGTACACAATCAAGTTTCTCACACAACCCACTATAAAATTGAATTAATATATCATCCAAAACTTTAAAAAAATTTCCAAATACATTTTAATTATCACATGGGTTCTAATTACCCAAAACCACTTTTACAATAGGACCACTCAAACTAGTCAAACATAATCAAAGTACAGTCAAGTAACTTTAACATTTCACACTTGACTAGGGATAAATTAAATATATAAAATTATTATTATGAAACTTTGAGACTTTTAAAATAACATATTATTCAATGGTTTCTTAAACTCTATCAAAAACACTTTAAATTCATCTCTTCAAGATGGCCACTCAAACTGTTTATAGCCTTCAAAAACATAGTCATGAACAATTTCATGATTATCACTTGAAATGGAACTTAAGTGACATATAATGAACATAAATTGTTAATATATGGTATTTATATCATTTTTAATGAGTTATATATCATTTCTTGGCATCAATCATTGGTCTAATATACCAATCGCTCATCTCTCTTGTATACTATGCATACACAACTAGACAAGCCATTTTGGCTTCCTCATCTTAACACATTATCATATGTCTCCATATTTAATATATAATAAATATATAAAATAAATTTAAAAAACAAAAAATGTATTCATTATATTCATCAAATATTTTCAAGGAACCTCAAACACTTCACTTTACTAAGTAAACCTAGTACATTCATCTTGGCTTAGAATACAATCATAGTGTACATGATATCTCACACCTATAGGATCACTTATTTAAAAATAACATACATATAAATTTTCATTTAAAACCCTTATAAAATCTTTATATACTAATACATATATGTCTAATATAAAATATGGAACCTATGGATCAACTTATGGAACACACACCTTCACAGTTCATCTTACTCAGACAAGTCACTTTGAGAGTACCTTTTTACCTATGTATAAGCATAAAAAAGACTTAAAAAACAAGTTAACATGATTAATATGTATTAAAAATACCTCAAACCATTTTATCCATCCCTAGTGACCTAAAACTCATCCTTCAATGGATTCTCACTATGCCTGGTTATTTCTCACTATTTTCACTATTTGCAATCTAGTGATATGTCAACTTTATTGACCAAAATGATTGACATAGAGGATTTAAATTGAAATAATAAATTAATATACCTAAATAAAAATTCTTTTCATTTAACCTCCATCACATTTCATGTGTTGACTCAATCAACCATGCTTGTAGCATCAATTTCCTCATAAACAAGCATTTTTTTGTACCTTATAGTCACTAACCTATCACACCATTACCAATTGGAGATGATTGGAGGAGTAATATACAACATAAATTCATCAAAAATTCTTTTTCAATCCATTATGGGTCATTTTCAACAAGTTTTCTCCAATAGGGTCACTATAAGGGTTTAGAGAGGGTTTTAACAAGTTTACATTCTTAACAAATGTTCATAAAGATATAACCCTTAGACCACTTAAAAATCTTTGGAAATAATTCTTACAGACATTTTACATCTCTCCCAAAATTATCACATCAAAATTAAAATAATAACTGTCCAATGAGCATAAAAACTTTCTTCTCAAGCTTGAAAACCTCCAATTTGCATGCACATGAGACCTTCCAACATGATTTCTTGTCTTCCCATCCAATTCATGAACTTAAACATGTTTAAAACATTTTAAAAACCATTTTATACCTTATTAAAATCTCAAATGGGATTCAACATCTTGGAAACTCAACTTGACCCTCCATTTGGACCTCACTATGTCTCTATGCATATTAGGTCTAGAACCACCAATTATGCTTGGTATTTGAAATAAATTGGAAACATCTTGTATTTATATAAAACCATAACACACATGTATAATAACATCATACCATTCTAACCAACTTATATCTTTGTTCATATAAGTCTCTCACTTCTCACCTCAATAAGCTACCAAGCTTGTTCCATCACCCTAGGTCTCTCATGCAAGGGTTATGCCTCAATACTTGACCTTGATTCTAATGTAGATGAATTTTCACATTATTAAATTTTTAAAAACACCACATATTTTTTTATTCTTTGATACATAACCTCAAAATCATACAACACTATATTATGATCATTAGACCTTTACAAACCATGACCATGCTCAAAAAACTAGGCAATAAACTAGTATTGTTGTGCACCTACACCATACCAATTTGAGATAATTAAGAAACCTATTTTACCTCATAACTTATTTATATATATAGGTTCATAAACATCTCCCATCATCTTCCTTTGACCAAGTCTCCTAGATCCATCATGCTCTATGCTCAAGCCTTGTCATCTCTTCACAAGCCATGCTTCTTCTCAAAAAGCACCTCTAAGACATCAATGAACTTTTAAATAATTTTTAAATCAATTAAAAACTTAGCTTTATAGAGATACAAATAGGAATATACGTCAATAATCTCCCCTTTTGTCATTGATGGCAAACACTCTTCCTTAGTAGACCATTCTCATTTCTCTAAGTTGGTTCTCCCCTTCATGTATTTCTTTCCCTTTGACATTAATGAAAAAGGTCACATACACTTATTCTAGGGTCATATAGACATAGTCCTCTAATCTTAGGACTTGACCAGTTACTAAATAAGCAAGCTTCCTTTATCTATGCATGAAGATTCAATACATTTTCAAAATTATGACTTGGTTTGATCAAGTCATCATACAAACTTTTGTGACTTGTATCTTGAGATTACATATGTAGAATAATTCTCCACATCTTCATCATGACTAAAACTTGAAACTAGAACATCTCACATATGCTTCCCCTCACTCTAGGCATAACTCAATTTGAACTTCTCCACTTGGGCTTATGAAACATAGTTCTTATTCAATCACTTGACTGTAACCTAAGAGAAACAACTTTGTCCTTTCATGACTGATGTGACATTATCAATATCCTTCACCTACAAACTAATATCTCATTCACTCTTACTTACCTGATCCTTGGACTTGTTTACTTATAGATCTCAAAAGCTCCCCCTGTGTTTGTGCACTTTTCTTTAACCTTCTCAAACTATCAAATTTAGCTCATTTTCAATGAAATCAGCCTTTTGAACACATATCTACTAGGTCCTTTAGAGATTATAAAATATTTAGAACACTCCACTCATTCACTCACCTTTATATTGCACCATTAGGCCTCATACAACTAATAGGTCATATGGAGACCTAATTAACATAAGTCTATTGTTTCTTGCTCACCTCTATCTTTTTATATCAACTTGAACATTTGAAATCATCATGAATAATTCCTATATGATTTTCAAGAAATCACACTACTAACTTTTGACCTCCACAAGTCACCATGGCTTGGAACTTCTTCAAAGAACTTCATGGAAGCACATAGTCATATAATTACATGAGACAACAACTTTTGTGAAGAACCTCTATCACAATTTTTTTTATCTTCATGATATATAAAAAGAGACAACAAATAATATGACATGACCAACCATGACTTAAATTTCATCTCTATGTACAAAGGACACTAGAGCATTTCATGGAACTATTCAAAAAATAATTCTTCAAACATTATCCACACATAGTCAATACCCTGATAAAGAAAATTAGAACTTCTTATCAATATCAGACCACAAAACATATTTATGGTTTTCAATATGTCAACATATCCTCTCATGACCTTATGATGTCACCATGACATCAAAGGAACACTCAACATAATGAAATAACTTTAATGGAGTAATGTAGCAACCTCCTTCATGTAAGTTCAATTAAAAAACATGACGCTAAAGGAAACATCACCTTCAAAACATTGTGAACTCCTTCATGGATTCTATAACATAATAACAATACCTCGTATGACTATATAAATACATCACTTAAACAAGTATATGTTATTAACATAACCTCAAGAACACTCTATAATAAATTCTTCTAGTTCAACTAGAAACATGTCATGCTACAAGAAAATGATCATCTTTAAGACATATTGAACACTCTCAAAGAACAAATAACATGTAAACCCACTCTTGAATCAATAATTATCCTTATAACTTATGAACAACATCTCTTACCTCCAAAGGCATTGGTCTTGAAGACTAGTCAACAACTCCTTATAACTTTGTTCATACATGGCTTCTTAGAAAACACTCAAGAACTCAATCATGCAATAGGAACATGACAACAACTACATGAACATGTCACTCAATCCATCTTAGCAATTAGTGAGATACATTTTCCATATAATATTCACCTACCTTGTGAAACATCCATCATAGGGTTTTAAAACAGTAAACCTTGATATCATTATCTTACATGTATTGAGTTTTCTCCATGCATATATATCTACAAAACATTTTATTTTACTTAGAAAGCTCCATTAGCTCTCATACCCTTATTAGGTCTCATGCATACCTAATACAAATAGAAATATCTTTAAACATGTCTTCAAGGTCCTTTTATATATAAACTTAGGTTTGATCTTGGAATTAATTTCAACATAATCCTTGTTCTTCAACCTTTTTAACACTATCATGTAGACCTTAACCATGATCTTCACAAACTTATACATTACTACAAACAAGATGAAATTCGTCCTCATCATAATTAAGCCACATAGGATCACCTATAGGATATCAAGCCTCCTTCAAAGGTCTTACTTTGATACCAATTTTTAGAAGTATATATTGAGATTAGGGTGAATTAGTTGCATAATAATGTATATTTGATTCCAAACACCATTATTTGAAGCATTTAATCAAATAAAGAGATTAATTCATAATCAAACAACCATACAAACATATCACAAGTTAACATAAGATATTATGTGGGAAAACATCTTCAGGGATTAAAAAAAAAAAACCATGCACATGGACTACTATCTTACAATTTCAAAATCCAAATCTTAGTGAATCACCAACTTCACAAGGATCTCCAACCCCTACCTAGTTGAGCACCCACCCAACTAGTCTTCTACAAGAT